>CAJGYO010000011.1:36885623-37450139 GCA_904845875.1 Miscanthus lutarioriparius | reverse complement strand
CTATAATAAATGCGTGATCATATTTGAGGATAGATATTATGCTATAAATAAAATCTTTAATTGCAATAGATTTATCACCAGTGCCCACTAAGTGTGAGTCTCATTTGTATATTCTTATTGCACTTAGTGGCGTGGTGGGATGCATGAGAAAGCCCTAAAAAATTCTTTCGTGAAAATGCTAACCCAGGAGTGCTAAAATGTTTTGGTACTTTGTTGGAGAGTTAGCACCTTGTAAAGGACTAAAGAAAGGGAAAGGAGAAGCAAGCTCGCCAATGCAAGAGAAGGTCGGCTCGGATATTTTCTAGGTCCTAACTAGAATTTTTCCGATCTCTCTTGACCCATCTTCGGAAAGAGAACCCGTTGCCGAATATTTTCATTTCCTACCGGAATATCCGATTCAGCTCATCTTTAATGCCCAACAATGGTAGTAGGAGCACCCGGATATTTTAGGCCCTACCTGGAATATCCGGTTCAACGGCCTAAGATATCTGGCGCCCCCAACGAAATCGATAGCTATGGTTGTTGAGTGTTTTTGAGGGTGTTGCCCCTTTCTCTCACTCTCTCTTGCTCATTCTTCTTCCCCATTGCTCATTTGAGTTTCCTAAAGGAAGAACAAGCCTCTCCTCTCTCTCTCTCTCACTCCCAAGGATTTGTGCTCCATTCAAGTGAGAGATCAAGTTCAAGTGTTGATCTTAGGCTTCAAAAACATCTCTCCATCTTCTCTTCTCCATGCTTGGTGCTCATTCATGAGAGGATTTGGGAGAAACCCTAGTGTGTGCATTTGAGATTACTTTTGGTGGCACTAGGTGATAATTGTGATTATGGATTTCTTATTACTCTTGGTGATTGCCGTCACCTAGAGTCCTAGACAGTTGATTGATTGGTGAGGATTTGGCGAGTTATATCTTTGATCAAGGATTTGTGAGGGGTTCTTGTGCCTTTCATTGGAGGCGTACAGAAAGCAACTCAGCTAAATGCTCAGATTGAGTGCCTCATTTATATAAGGTTCTTCTGGCGCCCAGTGTTGGGCTAGGCGTGATGCCTATAAACACGTGAACTACCAAGTGGAAGCTGATCGACACAACGAGGACTAGCTTGCTTGGCAAGCAAGTGAACCTGGGAGGAAAAATCACGTGTCAATTGATTCATTGGCTCCCTTTGGTATTCATTGTGATTGATATATCTCTTGTCGGACTTGGAATACATCTCTACCTCATTTGTGTACAATTCATTGATATACTTGTCTTGGTGGTCTTTGCTAGTTTCTTTGCCTTTCTAGTTCTCTTGGTAGCCTTCCTAGTTGTAACCAATTTTCTTGCTAGTTGTTTAGCATGATTGTAATTAGTTGTAACTAGTTGTATCAATCTTTTGCTAGCTCACTAGATTTGTAGTTATAGTGCAAAAAGGTTGCTTGGTTTAATGATATACCATCTAGAAATCATAGCAACTAGTATTGGGTAGGTGGCTTGCATAATCTTTTTTAAAAGCTAGAGCAAAAGCGCTTTTATCACCATCTTATTGTTGTCTAACAAGTTGCTCTAGTTGTTTTGAAGATTTTATCGCGGACAAGTGGATTGAGGTATGAGGCGTGATAACTATGTTGTCTCTTGCTGAGTAATAGAGTTTGTAACGTGAATCCGCTAGGAGGATAAGCTCGATGTAAAATCTTTTTGCCTCCCGGTGAACCACTTGAGTGGCGGCGTCGATGTAAAAACCCAAATTTCGATCTTAATACAATGATGCACAAACCTTTGCATTATTCGAGAAAAAAATAAATATAAGTTACACGTGTCGAATTAATATATAATCTTCATAGTTTTTTCCTACTGCAGAGCATATAAATATTTAAGCGTAGATATATCATAACCGTAATATCCATATGTTGCTATAATTAAATATCAAGTTGGTGACTTTCTTTGTTTTCCCTCAAAAGCATGTAATTCTATCTCTTATTAAAGGCAGTAAAGGAGTTAGTTGTCGACATATATCAAGAATTGAAGTCATCGTCGGTTGATGACAACCATGACGGAGACCTCTCTCAATTTTCACATGGTAGCTCTCTGGGATCACAAAATACATTTATTTGATAAGAATTCGAATAACAAAATGCTTGAGATTTTAGTTCTGGAAGGTCTGATTAGTTGAACCATCGGTTAATCTTAGATTTTAATGAAAATAAGATTTTTTTCTTATCAAAACTACATCACCAACAATAAACTGGTGAAAATTTTTTTGTTTCTTGAGGGATGTCAATGGTTCAAGCGCTTATAATATGTTTTTATGTTTATGAGAAAAAGAACAACTAGATCAAAGGCACAGGTGAACAAAAATCAAACCCATAAACCGAAGGCAGAACAATAATAATAATAATAATAATAATAATAATAATAGAAAAACTGAGTCAAAGAAAATAAATTAGACAAAATTAATAAATTGCTTTTTTTTTTGTTCTTAGAGAAAGAGTCAATGGTTCAAGGCTCATAAATGAGAAAAAGAACAACAGAGCCAAGGTATAAGGTGAACAAAAATCGGATCCATAAACCAAGTAGAACATAAAAAACAAAATAGAAAACTGAGTCAAACAAAAATAAATTAAGAAACTCAAACTGAGCTGAACAAAAAGATCCAGAAACCCAAAAGGAACTCAGGGAACAGAAAAACAAAAGAAAAAAAGAAGCACAAATAGCGAAAAAACAAAAACAAAAAGAAAATCAGAAACACAAAGGAAGAAAAAAGATGGAAACACAAAACAGCAAAGAATGCTGGGCGAAATGGAACCGGAAATAGAAAACAGGAATCTTAAATGAATTTGGGACAGAGAAAACCGAAAACGAATTGGGAACAAAGAGACAGAACAACCGAGTGAAAAAATATGCGGTACAAATTTCTACTCTGACAACCGACCAAAAACACGCGGTACACACTTTTACTCTAATTCTTATTCAGGATTACAGACATTTATTCAAATTATGATTCTTAGCTATCTAGGTTACCTTAATAAATCCTGCATATGCCAAATATAAAACAAGAGGGCTTGAGCTAGATAAATAGAGATAGTTTTCGCGTTTATGAAGTTAGTTAGAGGAGACCATACAAAAAAAAAAAAAGAGAAGAAGAAATTTTGGCTCTTTAATATTATAAAGAAGAAAGATATATAGATAAATATGGCTTCTCTCATATACTCATTAATATAACCACTAGATTTGTATGTGGTTATGATCAATAAGAACTCTCAAACATGAGTTGAGAATGCAGATGGCCAAATGGGCTAACTTAACACAAGATTAGTCCTTTTGGCATATATCCAACACAACATGACCCGTTATGCCATACCTACCTGTTCGTGAGGCGCGGCTAAGCATGGAGAGTAGGGCGAGGGGGGATAAGAACCCCATTAAGTTGGTACCATTTGCACTGTTTTTTTTTTTTAATTTCTGACAATTTATACTACTGGCTCAGTTATGAAAGAAAAAAATTGTATTTTTGGCTTCGCCTCTAGGCATGACACAACTTGGTTAGAGGTAGGCATAGACGCAAAACCCGTATAACAGCCCGTCACACATCACCTGACACCACATATAATAACCCCACCAAACTCTATTTTCCTTTCTCCTCCACCTTGGCAACTGTCACACTTGCCCACCTCAGATCCATGGGTTCGTAGTTCATCGTGTCTAGTCACCGCGGATGTGGCCAACCAGCGGCGAAGCGTGGAGCAAATGGTCATCATCAATGTACTGCGCTGGTCCACGCGCGGTTGGAGCAAATGGTGTGCGCGTGAGTGGGATCTTCACTCTAGGCTGGTGCTATGCTACTGGTGTTATAAGTCCATGATGAAGGCTAAGAAACTCACTGGCCCATAAAAATTATTTGAGCCAAGGAGGGCGGGAGCCTAATATCGCCTCCGCTGGGCTCCGCCCCTGTGGCCAACATGCACCCATACTCACCACCATCAAGGAAAATGGAAACTTCTATGGACAAGAAGCAATTGAAATGCTTTTATAAAAAAGATCCTCGTAGAATCAAGATTGAAGTTTTCATTCTATGCAGGCCAGATCAGGAATTAGTAACTACAGGCAATCACCACAAAATCTCGATTGTTTCTTTTTTAGAATGGGATATTTATGAAATTTCGATAAATCGAATCAAACCTTATTCCATGATCTTTCTGAATCTTAAGTAAGCCCCTGAGTGCAGTGGCCGGACCTAGTGGGTAGTCCAGGTAGGCCAGGACTACCCACAAATTCAGTCCAAAATTCTATTACTACTCTTCATAAACCGACTCACGGTCACTCTAAATCTCGGCCCAGTCCAAGACACGCAAATCCACAAGCTCTTCAAAAAATAATATACGCTTGAGAGAGATCGAACTGGGGACCTTATGTCTCGGGCTGCTGCAACTTACCAATCCGACTACAAAAAGTTTGTTGGATAGGTGATACCCATAACCCTATTTAATAAGGAAAAGCAGGGAAAAAATACCTCTTAATTAATCACTCCTTGGTATGCTAAATCATATCCTGCTTGACTTTCTTTACCAGTATGGAGGGAGTATTTATGTAAGTTTGAACCTTTTAAATGTATTATCGTAATTTGGTTAATTTATAGCTATATTTGTCGAACTTTTTTGTTTAGATTTTATAATATTACACATGAATTTTTTCCCGATGTAGGATCCTGGGTCCGCCACTGCTGAGTGCAGCTAAATGGGGCTACCAAGGTGATCATGTTGGCCATGAACAAGGACGATGAGGAATCAGTTCCTTTGCAGTCGACTGGCAGGAGGATAGTGAGACACGTGTTCTCCAAGGGGCTTGCTAGCTCGGTACCGTGACATACGGTGCTGTCCATGGGGGCCTGGTTTTGCAGCAAAAATTGGGTCTGTCTAAGAGCGCGTTTGGAGGAGCTCATGTTGGCTCTAGCCTTGAGCACAAAAACGTGGCTCCAGCTTATCCTCATTCCCCATTGATTTGTGCCGGAGCCGGAGCATAAAAACGTGGCTCCGGCAGCTTCTCCCTCATCATTCCGAGCCGTTTAATGTTGCACAGTAGATGCATAGAGGAGCTGGAGCCCTAGGAGCCAAACTAAACAAGGCCTAAGGAGCGAAGATCAGCACTTTTGGGGCTCAATGTCAGCTTAGTTAAGTTATGGTTGGAATCGGGCGTTCAGTTTATATATAATTTGATAGCTTATGTCCTAGCAAATAGCTCATCCGTATGGTCACCAATTGTGATATTCACAACCGCAGATAATATGTGGCTTTTCCCTGCACTGACATGATGTGCGTTTTCTTTGTATAATGTGATTGTCACAACTACACTTACAAATAACAAACAGATCAAAGTAACAAAGTTCTTATACTACACCTACTCAGCTGATGTACAGAGCACATATATGCATGCCCGACTATATATCCGGACATGAACAAAAACGTACGTCCTCCATGGCAAAAAAAACAAAAAACGCACGTCCTCCATGGCAAGAACAACTCTAGTTTCCATGTACGACCTAATAACAAAGACGAAAACAACCAGCAAGGTGGATCAGAAGAGTTTGATGTCCCCTCTTTTCAGATAATTCTGACACCTTAGACCACTCGACAAAACACAGCCTTTCTGGATAAAAGGCGTTGTGCGATGCTTAGCATGTCATGGTCCATGACCATTCCTGGCTTTTAGTTAGATACATCGGTCAGTGGCTTTTTGCATTGCCGGACGGTTACTCTGGCTGACGAGGTGATGAAGCCAGACAACCAACTCTAGAATGCAATCCTCAGTCCTTGCCTTGTCAGCATGGTATAAGCGTCTCAATCGGATCTGCTTGACCCGGTAAACTTACCAACCCTCTCAGTCCTGAATGAAACAGTAAACAAACCACAACACAAAAGTCAAATATTAGAAAAGAAACCACTCCTATTTCACGAAAAACATGGATCAAAGCATTGGAAATGGTCATTCTCACCCTGATTTACGCCCATTAGCTAAACCTCAAGAAACCTCGAGCACTGAAGTAAGCATGAAAGACAGTAGGCGTTACAAATAGCAGCACAACTGAATCAACCTTAAACCATATGTTTGGTGTAAAGCAGGATACAGTACCGGTGGTATTGATGGCCATGGGCACAAGCCATTTCAGAGTTTTCTCCATCCTATCCCTTATTTGATCAATAGTGAGCTGCATCAGAATTCATGGATTAGAATGTGTGAAAAAATTGCCGATGGTTCACTTATTCTCTACTTGTATTACCTCCTGAGGCACTGAGGTCGTTCTCAATTTATTTGGTAAGCGCTGACTTGATCCTTGGTGGCAATCCCTGGTAGAGGGCATCTCTTGAATTTGCAGGCACATACCCTGATCGAGAAACCTATAAAAGCAAGTTTTGTTATTTCTTACGCCTTAAAATAGTATCTGAGTTGTGAACACTGCTGAAAGCCATTTACACAATTCTTGTCAGTCATTCTTATGTTTGGTTAATTATCTTCGTTTTGGATAACATCCAATCATGGAAGCTGCATCTACGTTAGCGAACTAGAAGTTCAGAAAATAATGCCCAAAATAAAGAGGAAGGCGAACAGCATAGTAGCTTTCTGCTTTAGATGATGATACATGATTTATGATGGTAAAAGAAAGTAAATAACTCAAAATCTTGATCTGGCCTAGAAAAACAAGGAGAAACTTACAATACTATAAATCTGAATGATAATGTTTGCATAATGTAATGCAAGTCCGCAGGTCCTAGCCTTTGACAGCTCACAGTTGATTCGGCATTCACCACACCTCCATCTACAAATGCATTAGAGGATCAGCTGGAAATAAGCTTGACTGATTCAACATGAGAAAATCGGCTGTGGAAGTACCAGAATATCCGAAAGCATTGTTGATCTCAACATGTAAGTAGTGCACAATGTCTACAAGCTTCTCGACTACCTATCATCAGAAAAGCATATTATTACAACCAAAAAGAGGCAGGCTGATGTTAGCATACAAAAGAAATTCTACAGCAAAAGTTACTCACTTCTTCCAACGTCTTGGACCAGAGAGATCTTTTCTTCAAGCTCTTCACATAACTACTTTGGGTCTTCAACTCCAGTCTCACAATTTGAATATTGTCTCCTGCAAAGTAACCTAAATATAGTGTGAAAAGTTCAAGGACTACAGCTTCATTGCCATAATGAAGTAAATTTTAGACTTCTAAATGGTGCCAAGCCCCGTCGTGCGTGTGGTCGCGTTTGCTCTCTTCCTCTTAATGAAATATGTGCTCAGGCATCGCAAACCCAAAAAAAAAACATAATGAGGTGAATTTTAGATTTAGAGAAACATTAGTTATAGGAGAAATTTTCTTTACTTAAGCTTCCACAATCCTTTTTAGTTCAGATAATGTGCACGGTCCACAATGCCATTTTGTTTAGGTAATGAACACATAACAAATGACAAAAAGCATCCACAGTTTTCCCCCTAAAATGAAATACAATGTTATAGATAGGAGCCATACCTTTTTCAAATCTATCTGTATTACCCTTTCTGTTTAGCCTAGAGCGGTACTCGTGCTCAAATCTGTCTAATGCATGCAGCTCATGATACAAATCCTGAAATAGAAAGCAAAATATAAATAAAATGAAATGATGGACATTTGTCGCTTAGAAGATATCTTTAGAGAACAACACAGTGCTCACAGTTGTACGTTGAACAAGGTTCATCAACTTCTGCATCTCTGCTATTGCTGTTTCTTTCAGCTCCTTCTGGGGTGCACTTTCTGATTCTAACCTAGAGGTCAAATTAACAAGAGAGATATAAAAACTCAAGCATATTGACTAATTCTTTGCTGATGTGAGAAATCATGAAATCTGCTTACTTCACAAAGTAGCGATCCAGGTTATGCCACTGGGGATCTTTACAGCGGTTCCCGAACCTAACAATCTCTTGAGAAAATATTCTCAGCTCCTCTCTGCAAATATTAACCAGAGTTCACAAAACACTCACTGGACAAAGACGATAAGAAAGCCACCGTGGTAACTGACAACAATCTTGCAGGGTACCTTTTGTCATTAGCTGCAATTCGCATCAATTCACTCATCTCACTGGAAACCAAATTCTGTACACCTTCAGAAGGAAGCACAACTTGCTTGAAGTATGTGACAGTGTCTTCCGAGAGAGATTGCATGATACTAGCACCTTTAAGTATTGTGTTGGCAACCTCAAAAGCAAGAATTGATATCTTGCACCCTTTGGTCTTGGACCTGGAAACAAAGCCACCATCTGAGCTCAAGGTCGTCATCAAGCAGCCTAGTGTGTCTAGAATCTCCACTGCCTTGCCAAATCCAGCCATGCTGGCTGTCCCAAGCATGGAACCCAGTCTAGGGACCTGCTATGAAAGGTAAGGACTTCAGGACGCCATATATTTTATTTCAGTCACGTGGCTAAGCTAAAATGATGCAATATAGGTTAAGTAATTCTCCTGCATTCACACACAAATCTAATGTGAATTAAAGCTAAGACCTTTTTAAAAAAATGTTCATTTGTCACTAACTTAGTTAAATACTACTTCCTCCATTCTAAACTATAAGTCGTTTTGGCTTTTCAAAATACATTGATTTTATTATGTATCTGGACATAGAATATATCTATGTACCTAGAAAAGCCAAAACGACTTATAATTTAGAATGCGGGAGTATATGCGAAACGAAAATGAATTGACTTTCTGTCCACCACTTGCCTTGCTTGTTCCATTGCTTCCAGACCTGTCTATCCTCGGATCCATTTTGCCAGACAGAGTTGTCTCTCTCTCTCCTGATGTTGATGCGTGCTGCTTACTACTCCCAGGAAGAACGAAATCATCTTCGTCCTTGTAAGGGAGCAGGCTAGATTTCAAAAGAAACCCCTGCTCCTCCTCCATCTCCACGGTTTCCGCGACAACCTTGTGCTTGTGTGCGAGACTCATCGTGTCACCAAAATCGCTGGCGCCGTCTGCAGCATCCTCGAACCCCGCATCAGCGATCGCAACGAACCTTCTTGATTTCAGCGCTGCAGAACAACAGAAATCACCATGAGCAAAATTCTCCAACAAATTCAGTCCAGCCTAGTTTACCAAAAAAATAAAAGCACCTAGGAGTCCAGGAAAGCAAAAGCATCACATACCATAGCAGCCGTTGCATTCCATCCGCTAGAACCCTGCGCCTGCCACAACAGCGGCATCAAGGAACGTCGCCCGGGAAACCAGGAACCGCCGCCCGTCCAGGCAACGGACCATGCAACCCCGCAGGGCCCCGCCCCCCACGCCGCCACCCGGCGCCGCACGGAAGGTGCTCGACGGAATGCCTGCCCGAGTCAACGGGTAGCAGCCGGAAAGAAGAGGGCGCTCTCGCGCAGGAACCAAAGAGAAGTTGCGGGAAAATGACCAACCAACCGCACCAACCGTACACAGGAAATCGCGCCAGGAAAAGGTTGGGGAGCAAAAACAAAACCCAGAAGGAAAAAATTACAAGCTTTCTCCAGAGACCAGAGCGAACGACGATTCACGACCGGGTGTGGAGAGGAGGGAGCTCAGAGCTGGACCGCGCGAGCTGGGATCTGTAGTTGGAGGTGGACTGGACCACTCGCCGCCTGGCCTCCACAGGGAGAAGCGAGGAGAGGAAGAGGCACAGGCACGAGGCAGTTTCTTCCGGTATTTCTTTTGCTTTTCTCTGGGGCGCCACCAACAGGACACGACAGTGTCGACAGCCAGGCAGGGTGCCGGTGCCGCCGATTCGATTTCGACCCATCCCAGCGGCCGAGTCCACGCGCTGACCCCGATTTTTTTACGGGCGCCCGCGCGCGCGTGTGCGTGTGCGGTCGCTCGCTTGGTTGGAAACGCCACCCGCGCAGCTGGGTCGCCGCCGGACTCGGCCGGCGTGAGGTGAGGAGGATGGATCTGGTTGGCCGGCCCGGGCCTGCAGGTTTCTGACGAATCTGGCTGGCTCGCTTTTCAGCTCACCCGCTGGCTGCTGCTGCTGACAGCTACGGAGTGGTGGGGGTCACGTTCCTGTTCCTGTTCCTGCACCGGTTGGTTTAAAAATTTTCGTTGAAAAAAATCGTGAGCATTTAATATCGCATTATTCAGCCTGGTTCGATAAGTCGTTTGTGCTAGTTTATACGGCTGATTTGTCATGAGAGAAAAACATTATACCATAGCTGATAAGCCCTAACTAAAACCAATAAACGGCTGATTGATCGTTTCAATTTTCTTCGCGTCATGTCGTGTTAGGAATAGTATAGTTTTACTTGCTATTATAATAATCACCATACCCGATCAAACAATGTTATGGAGTAGTATATATATCTACCTGTTGAACGTGTGAGAGATACAATTAATCGGTGATCAATGACGTGATTAGCGGTTGTTAATGACGAAAGAGGCGACTGGTTTATTTTTTTTTAGTATATAGGGGTGCCGCATTCCTCTTTCCGCGCCGGTGTGGAACAATCCCTTCGTCATGTATGATTTTGTAATAACACTGCTCGTACAGATGTTAATAGAATCGTCTGTTTGTTTAAAATCCATTTTAGTGTTTGTTTTTACACGTTATCATGCACATAACTCTATTGAGCACGAGAGAACAAGACAGGGAGAGCAACAGAGACATCCAAGTCTCCGTCGACAGTAAGCAACGGCACGAATCTTACCTTTCTCTAGTTCATTTTTCACTTAAAAAAACAAACCAACCAGGAGAACTACCGATTATGTTAATAAAGAAGATCTAGATTAGGCAAATAATAGCCCCAAGAAGGAGCAATCAACAGAAAACTATAAAGTCTCAAAAGACACGACCTTTTAAAGTCAACAGGGGCTTGAGGAGGTCTGGTGGCAACAATTTCTTTAGGCAAACTATAATGTCTTGTATTAGCTTCCCATCCTTCCCAACAACGCCCAAATCCTTTAGCACGTTAGGGGTCTTGTCGTGTGGTTTTCATCATGCCTTACACTCGTTTGGGACCTTGTCGTGTGGTGTTTGCACTAGGGTGTGGTCTAATCTACTTCCACGGACACAAGCATGCGTTGCACCATTATCGCCACACCTCCGAGGGTGGTGCAGCTATCATAGCTGCAACGTCTTTCATAGTCTCAGTCTCCGCGGTCTTGGTAGGCCTTGGACATCCTAGCACACGATAGTCGTCAACAGTGGTCATCGCCTCGTCCTCGCACCAACATGAACAATATTGTCCCTAGCATTGCAATGACACCACACCATATATCGACAGCATGGATGACCTAAGGATGCCTCCGACTTGCGCCCTTCACTTCTGACCAGCCCATGGAAGGACGTGACCCACACCCTTCGCAGAGCCTCTTCCACCAGTGTCAACCTTGCAATCGCTGTGCCCAATTGGGATTAGACACATCCTCATTTCCAATTGATGTATCTCCTTGGCTTTATAAAGTTTGGTCAATATTCTATTCCTTAAACCGTTTCTCTTACAAAATAGTAGAATTTCTACCAAATGTTCTTAGAAAAATCCTTGCTGAACGATTAAAAAGATTCGTAATCAAAACTAGGAACGTTTCCTGGACTCACATATGAGAATCAGAGAGAGGTAGTTGCACAAACTTGGGTTATTGTAAAGTAAAACATGTCATTTATTAGATACATCTCTTCAACTTCGATGTATTTTCATACAAATAGTTGAAGTGAATTTTATTAAAGTCAATAAGGCAAAATCATGTTTCATATGTGAATCAGAATGATTCGAATCGTTTGTTCGAGAAACCAAACCCTTGCCAAACGCACTTTTAATGTGCAATCCAGTTTATAAACAGATGAATGACCATATTTCTTGCAATTAATCCAATATTTTATGACCTAATTGGCTCTATTTTAACACTTTTAAAATAATGACATAAGGAATCCACATGCCGCTTATAGTTTTGTCATCGACCAAACTAAAACCAAATACAAACTTTTTATGTCTAGTTTGGCATTAGTCGCTTCCTATATTTTGCTTGGAACAAATTTTGGCTTAGCTCGCTAGAGTCACATACCAAACAGGTCTAAATGTGCACTTCGTCGATCCTTAGACTAGCCATGGTATGGTAAGAATTAAGATACCAATGTTTGAAACCCTTTTTTCATCTAAGTCTCAACGCCTCCTCACTTCAGGAGGGAGTGTGTAGTTGTAGAAAACTCTGGCATCCATGATCCATGAAAGCAGAGCTTTGCTCTGGGAGAAAAATGTTAGTCCCACCCATAGGTGATATGAGGATACTGAGTGAAGTTATGAGGCAGAGAATTATGTAATATTTAATTTAATAATGTAAAGTTTAAAACATACTTTTTTCTAGTTGTCTACTATAGAGCCATAAATGAAGTTCACAGTTGCAGCTAATGACTTGTTTGACTGCACTCCAATCCATTCTCTCCCAACCCAAGTGCAACGGGTGGCGCAGGTAAACAAGTCCTGAAATAAAAATAGAGTTGGGGCATTAGCAGTGTGGCTAGTAGTCTTTCTCCAGCTGTAACGCCTCTGTGTTAAGCATTACAATTTGCACTTGCACTTCATGAGCACAAGCATCATCCAAGCATTCATGAACATGAGCATATGAAATTTCATCTCATTCTTATACTTTGTACTTTGTCACATGAAATGTTGATTCATATATATATATATATATATATATATATATATATATATGCTAATGCTTACATATGCTAGGATTTACATGTGACCAATGTATAAAATATTTGTGGGACCTTAGGAGTACCGTAAACATGTTTAGACTGTCACATGGAACAACTTTGGTATTCATGACTTTGAACCCATTTGGCCTCTAAGTCATGGTTATAGTGCAGGCTTTTATTTTCAAGTTGTATGTTTGACTTATGTTGAACTATAGGATAGAGTGTTTGCATGGCAGTGCACCCTTAAGCAAAGTTGTAGTACTTGACTAGGGTAACAACTTTTATTTTTGGGTCAAGGTCTAATTCAGTGCATAGCATGCTCAAAAACAGCTCACAAGTTTCAATAAAATGCTGTTTTGGACTTGCAAAATTTATCCAAGTCTAAAACGAGGATTTTAGTTTTAAGTGCAGCACTTTAGGGCTTTGTAGATTTCAAACTATTGAGAATTTGGGGATTCTTCCTAAAGCAAAGTTGGAGATCTCATGTAGCTCTACAACTTTCATTAAGGAAGTTTTTGCTAATTTGCAACGGATTAGGAGTAATTGGATCACCAATTCACGCTATCAGTCGGCGAAGGCAGCCCCTGAACCACGCCCGCGTGCCCGGTGAAGGGCCGACAGAATATAGGCGCATGACCACCGCAGCGTGGCGGACGTCTGCCGGCGTTAGCCTGACCGGTCGAGCCAACGCGTGCCCTTGTAAGCCACAGCACCCCACGCGCTCATTCACTCTCGCTCTCTCACCCTCTCTCGTGCCTCGGCTTTGCCCATGCATAACAGTAGCACCACCCGTCGTCATTAGACGTCCGTCGAGCTTGCAAGCAACCACCATCGCACCACCAATCCATCTCGCTCACAACTCCGCCACCACCTCCTCCACCTTGTCGACCCGTGTAACACCCTCGGTGTTATCTTTGTACAATCTTTTTGCTAAAACATCGCATAGCATCATATTTATGTGTAAATGTATATAATATAGGGTGTAAATCAATGTACATAACTTAAAAGCGACCAATGAAATGCTAAGCGAAAGATCGTTTCGTGACATATAAAATTATCTAGTACGGATGTTTGTGAAGTTTTATTGAGCGAAAACACTATAAAATATATATCTGAAACTTTAGTAGAGTTGGAAGTATGAACTTTGTAGATGGCGATGAAATACCTGCGATCGAGAAAGGAATTCACTAGCTAGCATACCTAATAGATTGGAAATCGAATTTGACGCGAATCCGATCAAGACTTAGTCGATTTTCGTAATTTGAAAAGTGGTTTGAACAAGGCTAAGTTTGGCAATTTTGTAGGAGAATTGGATTAATTAGTGGTATGGTTTCATGGATGGTTTTGATAGCCTAATATGCCCTGTTAAGAATTGCATAGGTGGTTTGTCGATTAGATCAATATTTTAAGTTTATTCGGACGCTTTAAAAAGCGTGCATGGCACGTTGCCGGTTGGTTTCAGCGACGGGGCGCGGTCACCATGCTTCGTCTCTCGGCATCGCCGCGTCGGCACGCCCAAGCGCACACACCGCCGCCGCGCGAGGCCCTCATCCTTATTGCTGGCGCCAAGCACGCGTGACTCACACGCAAGCACGCACGCACTCACGCACGCACCGCCCACGCTTCGGTGGGAATATTTGAAATTTGGCGGGCTTCGCCGCTTCTGCTCGCAGCTAGCATCGTAGGCCCGATGCCCTGGCCGATCTGCTGCCGCTTTGCCTCGCTTTGTGTCATCGCAGCTGCGCTTGCTGGCGTGGTCACGAGTCTTTGGGTCACCCGTGCGCCCACATCGCTATGCCCCGTCCGCTTTGCATCGCTGCGTCATTGTCCCATCATCGTCTTTGCCTTCGCCACATCCACCGCCACTCCATAGCATTGTGTCTCGTCCGCCTACGTCTCTGCATCACTGCCGTCTCGATTTAGTGCATGTGGCCTTGCCGAGGCCACCGCTTGTCGTTCGCCATTAATGGCACCACGGCCGCGTTGCTGCGCTGCCACCGCCCGCATGCGGGTATGCCCCCTCTCCTGGCTGCGCTGGCTCGCAATGATTGCTCGGGTGCGGTCGTCATTGATGAGGACATCACTACTCCATCGCATACAAGCCAAGGAGAGGAGGAGGTCCAGCATGGGCGTCCAATTTATCTTTTTCATGGTGGAGGCCCAGTCCAACTGAAGTTGGAGCCCATCTCGGGTTCTAGGACCAGTCTGCCTTAAACTGGTCACCCAGGACGCATCCGGACACCGTTTTTAACGATCCACATATGGCTGGAAAGCTAATTTGATAAGGAAGCCAATCCAAGTGGTCTCACGTCGAAAGCTGTTCGGAATCAACAGGAATCATGGTCACAAGTCAGCGTTCAGAATCTGCTAGGGTGCTGCGACACCGTCTTTTGGTCCGTTGGACCGTGTATCGTGTTTGGGCCCATTAGGGGCGCGTCCAGGGGGTGACACCCAAGACTCCATATTTAGCAGCCGTCGCTCTCCTTAGGGTTTGGGTTTTATTTAGTTCTTGATTTTCTCATGAAACAGACATCGTTTTGCTGCAACTATGCCGCCAAGGCTGCTTGCTGTGAACCAGGGCCTCAGTTCTTGATCTTGTTCGCCTGTGGTGATTAGTCCTTTCGAATAAAGATTTGAACTCCTTCTCATTATCATAAGCCTCATATTTAACTACAATTTCAGATTGCGTTCATTTCATTCTTGCTTGTGTTCTCGATTCGCTTGCAGGAAAGCCTTTTCAGCGAGGTCAATCGCGTTCGCGTGGTTGATAACCAACGGAGCAGTGGTGTAACGGTTGCGGGGGTCCAAATCAGTCTTGGTTCGAAGCCTAGATCGTGAACATCGAGTCCACCAATCGATGCTATCATACCTTTCAGAAGATCGGGCCTTATCTACATCAAGTGGTATCAGAGACCTTATTACCCGTTAGGTATAACTTTGTTTCCCCTTTAGATTGTTATTGTTTTTGTATTACCTATAGTCCATAAAAAGCCAATATATATATATATATATATATATATATATATATATATATACCACCACATATTCTCTATCCTATAACTTCGTTGTGCCATGCAATTTCATTTCTGTTTCACGTTGTTGAGTTTGTGTCCTAGGTCAAGTTCTGGTTGCTGGTTTTAGATCGTTTTTTAGTCCAGTTTGTGTTTTTCCCTTTATTTTTCATCATAATCCGTGAACACCTTCAAGTCCTACTGTGTTTCCTTTGTTTCCATTAAACCCTAGTCCATGCCATCTAATTTGTTACACTTGTCTTCACTGTTTCCATCAAATCCTTGCTGTCGTGACCAATTTTGCGCGCATTGTTCCCGTTTTGTCCTCTAATTCGGAGTTCGTTCGTAAAACTGGTCTAGTTTTCGCATACGAACTCGGATTTCGACGTTCCATATATCAAAATCGATCATAAAAAAATTTCGGATCCGTCCATCCCCTGCTTTGTTGGAGTCGAAGATTTTTATTTTGGTCAAAAAGTGGTCACAAGATTCTCTTTTCGGGGTCACAAGGTTTTTGTCGATTTTGAGCATGTTTTCTGAAAATTCCACAGGCCACGCCTTTCACTTGTTTAAGCTCATATTTTCTGTGGTTACTTCTTTTGTGCTCCTAGGTGAAGGAAAAATATCAAAAAAATAAAAAGAAAAAGTTGAAATTTCCCAAAAAAACAACGACAGCCCAAAAAAATAGAAAAAAGAGAGGGGCAAAAGAGGAACAATATCTAGTGGAGCACATAGAGAGCGCCATTTGAGCTGTGTTTGCGTGTGCTGATTTCTACCTTGTTTCTAATCATATTCCTGATGTTCACATCACTTGATACATCTGGTACTTGGAACGTGAGTAGGCCAGCAACTAAGTACTTAGGATACTTATTCAGCTTTGCTATTCAATTGCGAATTTTTCTATTCCTTGCTACTGTATTGTGCTTGTCCAAGCTCCACTTTCTTCTAACCAAGTATAGGTTCGCCTTGCAACTGTTACACTCAAGCTACAACGGTATCACAGTCACCGACCGATTGCACCGCCTATTGCTTTGTAAGAACACTTGTAAGACCGTGGTAAGACGCTTGAGAGTTGAATGCCTTGTTTTTCCTTGTCCACAACCTAAGTAGTTGGTAGGGATAATACTACTTCTGTTGTCTTCTTCTGTCTACTAACCATGTTAGAAAAAGCCGGAGGCAGCGGCAAAGGAAACGGGGACACACCTACAGATTTCAATGATTGTGTTTCTAAGAATGAGCTTCGTGCCATTCTTGATGACAAGTTCAATGAGATCCTTTAGCAAATCACCAACTTGGCCAAGAGGATTGAAGATGTTGAACAACGACATCCTAAACCATGTCCTGAAGATGATGATGATGATCTCTCTGAGGAGGAGGATGGTGACGTGGAGGCGGAGGCTGAAACCAAAGCTCAGCGACGTGCTGAGGATGCACGTAACCGTAATCGGTTGAACTTTAACCGACGCGGTATGGGAGGTAATAACCAAGGTAATAATGATCCATTCTCTAAAACGAAGTTTAAGATACCTCCTTTTTCTGGTTCTGCTGATCCTGAAGCATATTTAGATTGGGAGATGGTTGTAGATCAAAAATTTAGCTTCCATCAAGTACCGGAAGAATATAGAGTTAGACTTGCTACTAGTGAGTTTACTAGTTTTGCTCTTTTCTAGTGGAATGATATTTGCAATAATGCTAATGCTAATGCTAATGCTAATGCTAATGCTCAAATACCTTAAACCTGGATTGTACTTAAATGACGAATGAAATCGAGATTTGTTCCTCCATACTATCAGCGTGATCTGCGATTAAAACTGCAATGTTTAAATCAAGGTAGTAAGACTGTTGAGGAATATTATCAGGAGCTTTTAATTGGTCTAGCACGTAGTAACATACGAGAGGATGAAATGGATAAGTGTTCTAGATTTTTTGGAGGTTTGCATCGTGAAATACAGGATGTTCTTGACTATAAAGAATGGACTAGATTTTCCCAATTATATCATTATGCTATTAAAGCTGAAAGGGAAGTACAGGAATGACAACCTAGGCATTCCACGACTCCATCTGTGACTCCATCCACTCCTTCACGTCCAATCGAGGTGAGTAAGTTTCCTAATGTGTAGACACCACCAGCGCCTGTAAAGAAGAGTTCTCCTATCACACCTTCTTCAAGTGGATCTGCTACACCTTCCAATAGCAGCTCTTCTAAAGTTGTGTGCCACCGCTGTAAGGGCATGGGACATATTGCTAAAGAATGCCCTAGCAAACGCGCATATATTGCTACCGATGATGGTGGGTATGCTAGTGCTAGTGATGAAGAGAATGAATTTGCACTTGCTGATCTTTATTATGAGATAAATTTGCGGATAGTCTTTGAAGATCTTGATGAGGTAATTGATAGTGTGGCCTGCACTATAGACTACAAATCAATCCTTGTTCAGCATGTTTTGAGTACACAAGTTGAGCCAATAGACAAGCTACAACGCCATAATTTATTTCAAATGTTCCTCATTGTCAATAATTTCTGTGTTCGTGCTATAATTGATGGAGGGAGCAGCAATAACTTGGTAAGTTCTGAGCTTGTCAAGACTCTTGGTTTATCTACACGTGCTCTTCCACATTCATACCATGTTCAGTGGTTCAACAATAGTGGTAAGGCAAAGGTAACACAATCTGCTCGTGTGCATTTTTCTATCGGATCATACCATGATTATGTTGATTTTGATGTCGTGCTTATGCAAGCTTGTTCACTTTTGTTAGGCCGCCTTTGCCAATATGATAATAATGCCGTACATCATGGTAGGCAAAATAGATATACTTTTATGTTTAAAGGAAAGACCATTGCTTTACTTCCTTTAACACCTGCTGAAATTGTGCAATATGAAAAGGAACTTGCTGAAAAGAAAAAGAAAGTCCTTGATAAAGTCTCTAGCAAACCATTAAATGAACCTTCAAGTAACATGAAAAAAGTTTTATTTGATCTTAAATCTGTTCTTGTTGTTCATGATGAACCATGTTATGCTCTAACTTGTACATCGCCTATATGTCCACTTGGTCCTACTCCTAGTGCTATGCCTCTTGTTGGTACTAACCTTTTGTAGTAGAATGAGGATGAATTTCCAGCAGGGAAGCCACCATGGCAGCCGCCGTTGCGAAGGATGGGGCGCCAAGATGAACATTTTCTTCCGGAGCCATCGTTGCTGTCATCCAATGGAGGAGACGATCTACTTCAGTCGAGGACAACTTTAATTCAAGAAAGGGAGGATGATGAGGACATCACTACTTTGTCGCATACAAGACAAGGAGAGGAGGAGGTCCAGCATGGGCGTCCAATTCATTTTTTTCATGGTGGAGGCCCAATCCAACTGAAGTTGAAGCCCATCTCGGGTTCTAGGACCAGTCTACCTCAAACTGGTCACCCAGGACGCATCCGGACTCCGTTTTTGATGATCCACATATGGATGGAAAGCTAATTTGATAAGGAAGCCAATCCAAGTGATCTCACATCAAAATATGTTTGGAATCAATGGGAATCATGGTCACAAGTCAGCATCCATAACTGCTGCCCGGTCTTTGTGACACAAATCTTTTGGTCCGTTGGCCCGTGTATCGTGTTTGGGCCCATTAGGGGGCACGTCCAGGGGGGCGATGCCCAAGACTCTATATTTAGCAGTCGTCGCTCTCCTTAGGGTTTGGGTTTTGTTTAGTTCTTGATTTCCTCGTGAAACAGAGATATCGTTTCTTTTTTGCAATGTATGCGCTTAAGGTCGCTTCTTTGTGAACGAGGCCCCGATTCTTGATCTTGTTCGCTTTGTGGCGATTAGTCCTTTCGAATAAAGACTTGAACTCCTTCTCATTATCATAAGCCTCATATTTATCTATAATTTCAGATTACGTTCATCCCGTTCTTCCTTGTATTCTCGATTCGCTGGCAGGAAAGCCTTTTCGGCGAGGTCAATCGCGTTCGCGTGGTTGATAACCAACGGAGCAGTGGTGTAATGGTTGCGGGGTCCGAATCAGTCTTGGTTCGATGCCTAGATCATGAACATCGAGTCTCCACCAATCGATGCTATCATACCTTTTGGAAGGTCAGGCCTTGTCTACATCGGTCATGTCCGCCAAGGCTCGGCCATGACGGACCCCATTCCCTTCTTTTCCCCTCCTCCTCTGCTTTGCTTGCCCGGCCAAAGCCACGCCTTCAATCCGGCCACGGTGAGGTTGTGTCCATTCAATTCAAGGTGTCGTCCGACTCTATCTTCAAGTCTTCGCCAATCGACCCCACATTGTGTCCAATCGTGCTTAGGCAAGCTCCAATTTGGAGCCGGTGCCTGACATCGTGCCATTAAAGGCTTAGACGTCATTGCCGTGGGCATTACCCGTCTGGTCCTCCTGAGTCCAATTGGTTGCACCCCCAGCCTTGCCTCGCAGTCCTCCTCCCCCCGCGCATCCCAATTTGCTTTGCTACTACGCCTGCGCGCCGTTGGACGCAGCCATGCCACCGTGGTAAATCGCCGTGCTTGCCATGCGGCGTGTGGCGGACTCACTCGGCTTTCCCGGTCAAGCCATCACATCTAGTAGGTTACGGGTGAGTTGTCGATGCCCATCCTCTAGTCCTTTTATCTCGGTTGTGCCTGAGCTCACGGGAACTTGGCCGCCGCCGCCGCAGGAGGCCCGCCACCGTGGAGGGAGCTCAGGACTACGTCTCTATTGACCGCTTCACCGCCCATCGCCTCGCGTTCACATCTAGGTGAGCATCGGTTCGCTATTGGGGCGGGGAGGGGCTAGGTTGGCCGGCGTCACCACCCAGTGCCGTCGCCGCCACGCCGGTGCGGCGTGGGTGCCCGAGGACCTAGCCATGGTAAAGACAATTTGTTTCGAGGGCTAGTTTGCTTAAACGTTGACTGTAGGAATAGTGTTGTGGACTACGGATTGATTCGATAGTACCGTGGGGACGTTTTTTCGCAAATGTGTGAAAGCGCGTGGGCCTTCCCATCGTGGGTCGTCATCGCGCGCGCGTGGGCAGCGTCGATTGGTGCAGCGTGCATCGCCTTACGCTGATGCGTGGGCCGCGTCGCTCGCTCGTGGGCTGCACGGATGGATTTCGGTTTTCCTTTTTCCCGGGAATTAGTAAATGTTTATTCAATTTAGTTTTGAGCTGATCTTTTGAAAATTATAGTAAATGTTGTAGGTGTCCAAAAATAGTGAAACAAAATTTGTTAGGTTCACAAAAATGTTATCTATCTGTTGGTGTAGTTAGTTTACAGTTATCTGTGATAATGATACATTCATTAATTCATTTAGGAAAGCTTAGTATTATTTAGCTTAATATTTGTAGGAATTTTTATGGCAAATTGGTGATAGCTTTAGACATGAAATTTTTATAGTAGGTTCATTAGAATATTATGTGCTCACTGTAATTTTTGTAGCCTTAGAATAGGTTGATAAATATGGTAGCTAGTACTCCTAGTTTTAGTATATATATATAGTAAATCGGTATTAAGAGTTAGAATGTCTTTAGTTGCTAAGTTAATACAAGAAATGTTTCATGCTTGTTTAGTGGAAATGATAGGCAACTTAGCTTCTTAGTCGGTAGAGCTATCTTAGTAGTTGATAGATGTATTCTTATTTTAAGAGTTGTTGTAGGCGTATTACTAAGTGTTGCATCATTATTTCATGCATGTAGATAATGAGTTGGTAGAGTTTATGCCTGCGGACGAACAGGAGTATGAGGAGATCATTGAAGAGTATCAGGAGGAGATTCTCGTTCAGGAGGGAGCCCCGGAGACATCAGTTGCTGACTTTGTTGACACTCCGCCTGCCCAAGGCAAGCCCCAGTGCATAACCCTTATTTTGAATGATCACTGAATATATATATGATGTGCATTTATGTTACAGGCATTTTATGGAAACTACTAGCATAGATATACCTACGTATGAGTCCTACTAGCATATGTCAAGTAGTCGTTATGCTCAGGATTTCGGTAGCGTGAGTAACCTGCCGTTACTCACAATAGGTGATTGTTATTATCATTCATGGTAAAAATGGTGAAAGGAAAAATAGAGACCGAGTAGGGATATGGTTTGGGTATTGGTGGGTGTAAGAGGTTGTGTCTTGCGGCCAACGTAGCATAGCCTGGTTGCACTGTTTCCCTGTCTGTGTCGGTTAAGGACCGGCCGTTGCAATGGACTCTAGGCAAGTCACAGACTTATTATCTGTAACACCTTGGGTGTTTAAAATACTAAAACCTGACATGTCATCATATGCATTGCAAAGCATTTGGCATTTGGTGAAAACTTTGAGATGCATACACTAAAACAAGTTTATATTCATGTGGTATGTGTTGAATTGTATTGTTTGACTTAAATTCAAAGTTTGTTTGGATTTTTGAATTTTTCGAGAAAACCCCGCTTTTCAACATTTAAATCCTACCCTGAAAATCCATTTCAAAATCTAAGCATAATTTGGGGTTGGTCCCAAAAGCAAAAGTGTAGAGCTTGGCAAGTTATACAAAGTTTGTTTTTGGAGTTTTTCAAGTTGTTTAGAAAAATTTTGAGTAATTCAAAAAGGCGTAATTCGTTAAATTTCCCTATTCAAATTCAAAAGTTCATTTCAAAATCTAGACCGAATTAGGAGATGGTTATAGAAGCAAAGTTGTAGAACTTTTGATTTTGAACAACTTTTGTTTTTGGAGATTTTTGAGTTGTTATGAAAATTTGAGAGTAATTTGTGAATTTTGGCGAATGGCAAACTTGTAATTACTGTGAACAGTGTCCACCGTCGAGACTACACCGCCGACGACCTTCTTCGGCGTTCCAGGCGCGTCGTGGCCGTCCTTGGCGTCGCGCTGGCACAGAAACGGCTCCGTCGTGGCTTCCTTGAGCTTCTGAGTCGCGTTATAAGAACCGAGACGCCGTCGTCGTCGTTTTTCTTCCTCCTCTGCTTTTCCCGTCGCCACCACCGCAGCTCCGTCGAGCTCTCGCCGTCGACTTAGCGCCGTTGCCGTCTCGGCAAAGCCTGTCCCAGCTCCACCTTAACCTTACGCGTCCAACCGACCCACCAATTCAGTTTATCTCCACCGGAAACTCGCTGTCCACGTCTTTCTTCTTCGCGGCCGGCAACTTCTCTGCCGAGCACGATTCGCCGCGGCCAGAGCTCCACGGTGCATCTTCATCCCTGGTTTTGGCTGATTCTGTTTCGTCTCGATGCTGTAGTACTTAATCCATAGCTGGTTGCTCATTTTGATCACTGCAGTCACCGGTACACCATCGCCGATGACGTTTTGCTCCGCCGTGATCACCGTGATCGTTGTCACGCCTCTCCGTTGCTTCTCCGACCTCGCTCCTTGCTTCAACGCATTCGGGGTGAGCCTCTGGTGCTTCCTGAATCCCTTGTTTGAGCTCTATCGGTCGCACACCGCCGGCGTAGCGCTGCCGTGCCACCGCGTCCGCCATGGTCGACGACGAGCTAGTATAGGGGCCGTAATCAGTGCTGATAGGGACGTCAATCGAAGCGCCTAGACTTGGTGATCATTTTAGTACGTTGGTCATCGCCGGTGATCTCACCGTCGACGAGAAATCGCCGGTCAGAGCTGTCGCTGCCGTGGTCAACGTCGGAGGTTAGGGATGACAGGTGGGGTCGGGTTGTCAGTGACTCAGCGTTCAAATATATTTTTCTATTTTCATATTTGAATGAATAGTGTCTGTTTTTGTTATTTTTGTGTAGATTTATTTAGAGCTCCAAAAATTATGAAAATTTTTGTGTGACTTCTCTGTGATGTATAGTATTTAAGAAAAATATGAAATAATGTTTTCAGTAATTTTTAAATGTGATAAAAATTGCTCAATTTATTAATAAATGTAGTTCCATGATTTTTCTAGGCTTATTTATTTATCCAAAAATTATGAAATTTGTTTTTCCACTTAGTTATCATGTAATGAACATTTACAAAAATTTTGAGCTCAATTGGAATAAGTTGATTTATTTCATAATTTTGAATTAAATAATTAATTCATAAAAGCAAATAGTAATCTTTAATGATTTAGGTTTTGTTTGAAATTTTGATTGAGTGATGACCTTGGATCATTAGTTGATAATGATCCTTGGCAATTGATTGGGTGTTGCTTGAAAAGGTTTGACTAGTTTGACTTGCAAATGTCTGCCAAGGAAAGTTGTATTCAAATTATTAATTTTGCATCCATCATCGAGCATCATGTTTCAGTATTCCACATCATGTTAAACATGGCATTGTTATTACGTGTAGTAAACGAAGGTGAACACGTGGTAGTTAATCAAGTGGTTGAGGAGGTTAATCCAAATGCATTGAGGTCGGACCGAATACTTGTGAAACGTCGCGAGAGCCGGACTTTTCCGTCAACGAAGGCAAGCCCGGATGCATACAACCCTACCTTGTGTTTTACAAATTAATTTTTCTTTTGCTTTCCATTATTGCATTAAGTGATTAGGAGTTAAGTAAGAGCCTAATTGGTGCATTACCATCCTTGTTATTCCATATTTACCATATTACCGGTTTTTAAACTCGTATATGCCTAGTTTTGCTTAGCTATGCGTAGAAACGATGAAAGTCGGGTGATTACGCCACCGCAAGTTTTAAATGGAACATTGGTTAATTATGTTAGCATGTGATATGGGAATGTGGAGTAATAAATCTAGGCAAGGCGGACTCGGTGTGTGTGAGCCACAAGACATGGAGGTCTTGTGAGCGGGTTCTTTCCACTTTGTGTCGATTAAAGGCACGTCCGTTGTTGAATTGCATGAGGTGAGAATTTGTAGTACTAACCACATACTCGGTAAGCCTGAACTTGGCGATTCTCATTACGAGAATGGCTACTCGCGCACTAGGAGTGGAGAGATGGCGGGAATAGCGTGTACCCACGTGGCTATAAATTTGGATTGGTGGAGTAATCTTGTATTCTCGGGTGGCGCAGACCGTTCTTGTTTCAGAGGAGGATCGAGGTAGGTTGGTATATGTAGGTCGGGGACCTGCATATGTCGTGGTGGTCTGGAATTCCAATTTGGGTTATAATCGGTTCGAATCGTCGTTGCTCCTCGGTTATGGAGACTCAACTCCTTTGTTCATCATCGTAGTATTAATAACTGGAACTTGAGAATGGTTGATGAAGGTGTTGGATATGAAGTTTCATGATCTCATTACGGATCGTGTCATCTTTGTATATGAGTTTATGAAGTTTAAATTGTTGAAATAAAGAATTTTGTTAAAGAGCTTTTACGCAAAATAACTTTGATTATTGCTAAAACCATACCTTGAATCCCATGAGCCTGCATTCCTGTGTTCTTTTAAATTCTTATTTCGGTTAAGTCTTGTTGAGTACTTTTGTACTCAGGGTTCATTGACCCTTGTTGCAGGTGAGTCTCATGAGCAGATTTGTTGTGGATCGTGCTGCATGACGGTTGTACCTTGTGATGACGATGAGAAGTAATTGTGTGGCCCTTGGGCAGGGCAGCCTCATTGTGTGTTTTGTATTATATTATAATGCCGCTCCACTACTTTGGTTTGTATTAATATCGAACTTAGTTGTATGGTTTGAAACAAATGGTTTGTAAACTATGTTATTGTAAGTCTTCCGCTACTTTTACTCTGATGTATCTATTTGAATAAACTGTTGTAATACTGCAATGACTCTGTAATGTGATCCTGCTCGGAAATCATGGATGATTTGGGGTTCCCCGAGGACACCCGACAGTCTTCTTAAATTACCAGGAACATATGCATAGATGTCAAAGGTCGTTGGACAGTGACAGGTGCATGTGGGCCCTATAATTTAGGAGGTTCTGCCACATTATCCCAAGCACATACTTGTGTATGGGCACAGGGAAGGCTTGTTGCTCTCTTGTCGTGGGTTCCGGCTCTTTCCAGACCGACTAATTGGAGGCAGGGGATGGTGGAGGTCTAAGCACCACACTGAGTCTGGGACTCAGGAACGGGGGCTTGGAGTCCAAGTTTGGACGAGGACCTGGACCCCGTGACCGGAGAGTGGTGGGTTGGTCCTGCTTGTGCCTGGGGTACAAGCGGGGCGTGTGTTTCAGGGTACCCAGCTGGGCGCATTGATTCGCAAATCGCTGGTGATCCGGTACGGCTTGTCTATACTCTAGCATCGTAGTAAGAACTGAAAGATGAAAAGTGGTGAAATGGAACTGTTTGCTCAACTTCTGCTTGAAAGTAGAACATGTGCTTACATAGAATGGCTAGATAAAGTAATAATCATGACTGCTAAAAATAAACATACATAAGGATGCACTATTAGTATTGCTTTCTATAAAAAGGAAACCCAGCAAACCATAAAGCTTATCATATTCTTTGGAGTCAGAAAATTATTTCCACTAGTCGGATAAGTCTTGCAAGTACATTGTGTACTCAGGGTTTATTTACCCCTGTTGTCGGTACTGCTTGAGGAGTAGCCATTATGTGAAGGATTCTTCTGGTGGGCACAGACGGATCCTTATATTTTATCGATAGATGTTTCTTTTCATTCCGCTGTTAAATTTCTGCACTCTGAATTTGGTCATGTAATAATGTATTTCTAAGACCTCTGAATGTATGAAATGGACTAAGTAATATAAACTTGTTCTCATTATTGGATCCTAAGGAAAAAATATGGATTATTCATGCTCTCCCTTAGGATGTGCTCGATGGAATCCGCCCGATGTAGCTCGCTCTTGGTGTCTAGTGGAAGACAAACGCCTTCGTAAGTGCGTTTTTTGGGCGATTCTGCCACAATTGGTACCAGAGCCAATAATGAGTCTACGAGTTTCATCACCCTTTTCCAAAACCTAAAATTTGACCAACAAAAGTTTTGCAAAAAGTAGGATGCGATAAATTATGTAAATAAGTATAAGCCCTAGCAATATGGTCTATCTAGGATAGCGGCACCGGTTTTATCTAATCAGTTTTCTATAGGTACACTGACTTACATTGCGTAAGAAATCATTTAGCAAACAGAAAGTGAGTGTGCGATGTGCCAAAAATTTTGCGAATGCCGCTATATTCCAGCTTGAGTGAACGTACAGGCCGATGCATACATCATGATAAGAGAATCTTGTTTAAATTAAACTCCCCTACATGTATAGTTGGATTAGTAAATTGATAGGATGAACTAAAAGAATGCTTTAATAAATGTCCTATCATTTCTCTAATCTCTTATTCCTGATCTAAAGGGTTGTCCTAAATGGTTGGTTCCTATCTGTTTTTTGATGAACTTGAGGTCCGGTCGTGGAAGCACCAGTGTCGGAGCGGGCCATGGTCTTGGTGAAGGCCAAGGCGAAAGTGGCTGGGGCAATGGGAACGACAATGGGGAGAGCCATGAGGCCCCACTTCTGGCTCCTCCTCCACCGCCACCGCCACCTCCGATGACTCATGCGGAGATGATGGCGGAGATGTTGGCTCTCGTCGCGAGTCAGCCCGTGCCATGGAGCTGCTGGCACAGGCTATCGGTGGCTTCGCCCGTGGAGGTCACGGTGGAAATGGTGGGAACGGGGGTGGTGCTCGTGGTCCCAAGGGACCCTGGTCTTATCAGGATTTCTTAAAGACGCACCCACCCACGTTCACACCGATGGATGAGCCTCTAGATGTAGAGCATTGGCTTCGCATTCTGGAGAAAAAGTTTCCGCTGCTCACCGTAACTGATGAGTAGAAAGTGTGCTTTGCAGCGCAACAGCTGTTGGGATCTGCTATTGCATGGTGGGACACATTTAATGCCATGCAGCCGATGGATCATCGGGTGACCTGGCAGGAATTCACTGCGACCTTTAGAGAGTATTATATTCCTGTTGGTATTCTAAATAGGAAGTTGATAGAGTTTCTGGACCTTCGGTAAGGAAGGATGTCTGTGATGGACTATGTCAACAAGTTAAACCACTTGTCACAGTATGCTGGGACTCATATTGATACAGAATGAGAAGAAGAGAGACTGTTTTTATCGTGGCCTCTCTTGCGTCATGTAGAAGGAGTTATGTACAGGAAACTATCAGACCTTTGGGGCGATGATGAATGCTGCTATTGCCATGGAGGGATTGCAGCGTGACTCTCAGGCAGAATGGAAGCACAAGCGAGTGGCTATTGGGTCTTCTAGTCACCCCCAGGCGTAGAAGGTATAGGTTGCCAAGTGGGTGCCCTACCAGTCCTCAGGTGGGCATTCATTTCGATACCCTCAGCAAACCTTTCAGGTACCTTCTGTAGGAATACAAGGTAGGCTACGCTAGCACAAAAAATATTTCTACCGCATAAAATAGGAACACTGTTGTTATAGATCACGGGATTACCACTAGACGCGCAGATGCGGAAGTTGATGAGGCGCGTCGGGGTAGTGTAGTCGATCACCGCGTTGAAGTAGAGTAGTCGATCGCCTCCACATCAAACGTTCAGCGACGTCCTCCTCGTACAGCGGCTCATCCAAGTGTTGTAGATGCAGCACCTCCAAGGTATCCACACGTGCAGGGAGGAAGCGTCGCAAGCCGGACTGCTAGATCCATGAGTGCAACTTGGTGAGGGCTTGGGAGATGAACAGCTGCTGGGTGTGGAAGATGGAGCAGCAACTGCTGCGCCAAAAGGGTCCAAACCCTAAGCCGCCCCACCCCTCAATATATAGAGGTCCCTGATAGGCCTCTAGGTCCGAGGCCCATTAGTACTTCTAAACTTGGTCCAATTCGAATCAGATCCTCATTGGGCTTCCAGCCCCTTAAGTGTGCGACCCTATAGGTTCGCATACGTATAGACATGACATGAGTACTTCTACTCGGCCAATAGTTGGTAGCGGCCTCTAGCAAGACATGCCAACAACTATACGCACACGAAGATCATATCAGACAAACCATCACAACATCATGTACATGCTATTCCCTTTGCCTCACGATATTTGGTCTAGCTCCAAGCCGACCTCTCTTTCTCGATCCTGTGATTCAAAATCCCTTTCTAGGTTAACTCTTAACCTCGCGTAGCATGGCCATGCATTTCCGGATTCGATCACTCGAGGGGCCCAGAGATATCTCTCTCAAGTAGAGAAGGGCAAATTCCATCTTGACTAATCATGTCTCACAGCATGCTTCCTGACAAACCCGAAAGCTACCTTTATAACTACCCAGTTATGGAGTAGCGTTTGACAGCCCCTAAGTAAGCCAATTCACATCTTGAGTGCATGCAACAATCTCAGGTCTAAGGACAAAGCTTACATGTTGTGTAAAGAGAACTATGTAACTATATCTCGTGTTGGGTCGGTCCTAGCACATGTCTGTACACGTGCCCACATTATTAGTTTGACATCTTCATGTCCATAACTTGTGAAACATAGTCTTCAGCTAATACATGTACTAGTCTAATATTCGTGTGTGTCCTCACTTGAACTCCGACTAGGGACAACTTTAGAATAACCATACAAGTAAAGAGTTTCACATACAATCCACATAATTGCAAATCAATTCAAGTAGCCTTTAATGGATATTCAAGGAAGACAATATGAAACATGGATAAAATGGAATATCATCATCTCTATGATTGCCTCTAGGGCATATCTCCAACAGTCTCCCACTTGCACTAGAGTCTATCTAGAAGATATCTAATACCCATAGCTCTCATGTGCGCCTCATGCTTAGGCTGTGGAAGAGCCTTTGTCAAAGGATCTACAACATTCAAAACTGTGTGTATCTTGCACATCTTGATCTCATCACGTCTAACGAACTCTTAAATGAGGTGAAATTTCTGCAGTACATGTTTGTTCTTTTGGTGATTCCTTGGCTCCTTAGCCTGCGCAATTGCCCCATTGTTGTCACAATGTAGATTCAATGGGCTGGATGCATTCGGAAACACACCAAGTTCAATGAGGAACCTCCTCATCCAAACACCTTCCTTCATAGCTCTAGAAGCTGCAATGTACTCGGCCTCTGCTGTAGAATCTGTCACCGTCTCCTGCTTGGAACTTTTCCAACTTACAGCACCACCATTTATTGTGAACACAAAACCTGATTGAGACTGTGAATCATCCATGTCAGTTTAGAAGCTAGCATCGTGTAACCATTTACAACGAGCTCCTCCTCACCTCCATAGATTAGGAACACATCTTTAGTCCTTCTCAAGTACTTAAGAATGTTTTTAACAAGTGTCCAGTGACTCTCTCCTCGACCAGCTTGGTATCTGCTCACAACACTTAGAGCATATGAGACATCTGGGCGAGTACATATCATGGCGTACATGATGGAACCGACTGCTGAGGTGTATGGAACCTTACTCATGCGCTTCCGCTCATCAGTTGTCGAAGGACACTGTTTATCGCTAAAGCGCATACCATGTGACATAGGCAAGAACCCTTTCTTGGATTGTTCCATGTTGAACCGTTTCAACACCTTGTCAATGTATGTATCTTGGCTTAATCCTATAAGCCTCTTTGATCTATCTCTATAGATCTTGATGCCCAAAATGTATGTTGCTTCTCCTAAATCCTTCATAGAAAAAATATTATTCAGTGAAGTCTTTACGGATTGCAACATACGAATGTCATTCCCAATCAATAATATGTCATCCACATACAAGATCAGAAATACAACAGCGCTCCCACTTTCCTTCTTGTAAACACAAGGTTCTTCTTCATTCTGACGGAAGCCAAACCCTTTGACCACTTCATCAAAATGAATTTTCCAACTCCGAGATGCTTGCTTTAACCCATAAATGGATTTCTGAAGCTTGCAAATTTTTCTAGCATTGTTTGGATCAACAAAACCTTCGGGCTATATCATATACATGTCCTCATCCAAATTTCCATTTAGAAAGGCTGTTTTAACATCCATCTGCCATATCTCATAATCAAAATAAGCAGCTATTGCTAGAATGATCCGGATATATTTAAGCATCGCTACCGGCGAGAAAGTCTCGTCGTAGTCAATTCCTTGAACTTGCCGAAAACCCTTTGCAACAAGTCGTGCTTTATAGACATGAACGTTTCCATCCATATCCTTTTTCTTTTTATAGATCCATTTGCATTCTATGGGTCTAACCCCATCAGGCGGGTCAACCAAGTTCCAAACTTGATTGTTTCCCATGGAATCAATCTCGGATCTCATGGCACTTTGCCATTTCTCAGAATCTGAGTCCATCATTGCTTCCGCATAAGTCGCAGGTTCGTCATCGTCTAACAATAACAAATCCCCACGCAACTCATGGATCCTTGCTGACCTTCGTGGTTGTGGTGGTGTTTCTATTGCCACGGGTATCTGAACTTGTTCTGCTACATTAGCATCATTCGTAGAGTCCTTCCCAACTGGCTCATCTTGAACTTCTTCAAGATACACCTTCTATCCACTTTTCTCTCTTTTGAGAAACTCTTTCTCTAAGAAAACACCGTTCGAGCAACAAACACTTTGCCCTCTGATTGGTTGTAGAAGAAATACCCTAAAGTTTCCTTCGGATATCCCACGAAAAAGCATTTGTCTGACTTGGGTGTTAGTTTATCTATCATAAGTCGTTTGACATAAACTTCACAACCCCAAATTTTTAGAAAAGACAAACTGGGACTCTTACCAGTCCACATCTCATGTGGTGTCTTAACTACAGACTTAGACGGTACCCTATTCAATGTGAAAGCGGTTGTTTCTAGAGCGTATCCCCAAAATGATAACGGTAGGTCTGACTGGCTCATCATAGACCGAACCATGTCCAACAAAGTCTGATTATGTCACTCAGACACGCCATTTCTCTGAGGCGTTCCAGGTGGCGTAAGCTGTGGAACAATTCCGCAACTCTTTAGATGATTGCTAAACTCGTGGCTCAAATATTCGCCTCCACGATCAGATCACAAAGCCTTAATTTTCTTGCCATGTTGATTCTCTACTTCACTCTAAAACTCCTTGAATTTTTCAAATGTCTCAGACTTATGTTTCATTAAGTAGACATAGCCATATCTACTAAAGTCATCAGTGAAGGTTATGAAGTATTGGAATCTACCTCTTGCTATCGTACTCATTGGTCCTCACACGTCAGTATGTATGAGTTCCAGCAAGTCTGCCGCCCTCTCAGGAAAACCTGTGAAAGGCGTCTTGGTCATCTTACCCAGCAGGCAAGCCTCACATGTCTCATATGATTCAAAATCAAACGAAGTTAAAAGCCCATCAGAATGGAGCCTCTTCATGCGATTCTCACTTATATGACCTAAACGACAATGACACATATAGGTAGGACTTAACTCATTAAGCCGAGGCTTTTTAGCACTTATATTATAGACAGGTGAATCATCAAGACTTAAAACAAACAATCCATTCACAATGGGTGCAAAAGCCATAAACATATTATTCTTAGAGATCACACAACCATTGTTTTCACTCGCAAATGAATAACCATCCTTCATCAAGCATGAAGGAGACATAATGTTTCGACTTAAACTTGGAACGAAATAACAATTATTCAACTCCATGATAAATCCTGATGGGAGGTGAAGTTGCATCATCCCGACGGTCAATGCAGCAACCCTTGCATTATTGCCCACGTGGAAATCAACTTCTCCTCTTTCAACGCTTCTACTTTTTATCAGTCCCTGCATCAAATTGCAAATATGAGCAACCGATCCGGTATCAAATACCCAAGAATTAATAATTGTATCAGCGAGAAATATGTTGTCTATAACATTAATAACAAGCGTACCTGAGGTGGAAGTACTCTTACTTCCGCCATTCTTCAATGAAGCCAGATACTGCTTGCAATTTCTCTTCCAGTGACCAAGTTCGTGACAATAAAAGCACTCTTTGTCTGGAGCAGGTCCAACTTTAACCTTGGGCGCTGGGTTTGGCTTAGAATTCACAGCCTTGCCCTTCTTCTTCCAAGAATTGCCCTTCTTCTTAAAGCTAGGCTTGTTCTGTATTGCCATCACATGGCTGCTTCCAGCGCTTTTCTTAATGTCACCCTCTGCTGTTTTAAGAATGCCACACAATTCATTCAGACCCTTCTTCGCCCCATGCATATGGTAGTTCGAGATGAAGTTCCCATAGCTAGGCAGAAGAGATGAAAGAATGAAATCAGTGGCCAGCTCTTGGCCCAGTGGGAAGCCCAGCTTCTCCAACCGTTGAACATAACCAACCATCTTGATTACGTGTGGCCCTACTGATGCGCCTTCTGCTAGCTTGCTTTCCACAAAAGCCTTAGACACATTGAACCTTTCAGTCCTAGACTGTGTCTGGAACATGTCTCTAAGCACCATGATCATATAAATGCGCGCATGATTTGCTTCAAAGCGCATATGCAGATTCGGGTTCCATGCAAGCAAGCATAAGGCAACTTACTTCAAGATTAGCATCACATGCTTTCTTGTAAGCATTCTTAATGGCAGCAGGTGCATCATCAGCAGGTTCTTCTGGTAATGGGGTGTCTAGAACATCTTCCTTTTTATCAGCTCTAAGAACAATTCTCAAAGATTCTGAGATCCAATCCGTGTAGTTTATTCCATTCAACTTGTCCTTCTCAAGAAGCTGAGCATAAAGCAAACGGTGTGGTGTTGCTAGGTGCCATTAATCTACAACAAATAATAATGCCAAATACTAAGATAAAAGTATCCATGATAGAGTAAATCACATTAAACTTTTAACAGACTCTACTCCCACTAAAATCAATATCCCTCTATTGATACTTAGTGATTCAGGATCCACAACTAACAAGTCTACTAGTGAGCTTTAGCATCACCGCTAGCAGTCAAGGTAGATTGGTAAGCAACTCTTTGCTAATCATATCACATATGACTCCTGTTGTTGGGTGACATCTCCATGTCTCGGCGCCCAACCTTCATGCCCCAAAGTCCTTAACCGTTAAGATGACCTTGTTAAGCAAACCAACCCTTATGCGTGTAAGTATCCGATACAAACCTGTCTAGTCAAGGAAAACCAGTGGCACCCTAATTTCATAGACCCACCACCGATTGTACAAGACATGACAGTGCGAGGTTTGGGGAGGCATTTTAACTTAAACATTTCTGAGGGATCATTCTACTTCACCATCGCATGTAGACAAAACATTATCGCACATGAAAGTAGAATATAGTAAGATCGGCATTAACACAGATATGACATGGTATAGCCCATTGTTCCTTTGGGGATCTCCATCTCCATCGAACTGTTCCTCATGATGATCTCCATCTCCATGATCCATGTATGCCATCCTTCAGTGATGAGTCCACCAAGACTAGCTATCACTAACGCAGGGCAGTGAAGAAAATTACATAGTCGTGGATAGGATCATCACAGTTTGGCACGCAGGCCAATACATCAAATTGACAATATCTTTGTGGCTCCAGCCATATTGTCATACTCACGACATGCAAGCCATGAATTAATTACATACATGCATCACATACACATAAGGGCTATACCAGTCTTAAGCTCCTGCAAAACAGAGTTAACCGATTCCGACGTCTAATATTAAAACGCCAAAAACACCATCTTCCTGGCCATTTTTCGCAAATCTAATTTCAGCGAAACCAACGAAGGGGTGAGAATCGGATGTAATTTTTTCTGTAGATCAATTTTCATATAAAATTTGTCTCAATCTGAGGTCGTATGCAAAAGGTATGGCTGTTTTACCGAACAGCACTTTTTCTTGCACCCCGGCGCCCGGCAGTAGATCCAATCTATCACCGCTGTGCATCACATGCGCTCGGCACTTGACCTAAGTTCGATTTGATCAATCCGATTGATCTCCATCTTGCCATGATTGGATTTACATGTATCACTTAACTCGGATGGCGGAATTCCGACCGGTACGAGTAGATCGTTACAATACCAACACGGTAAACCATGAACCATGATCAGAGACTCATCTACAACCACGCATATCTCCATATGCACACATCCCGAATCCATAACAAAACAGCATCGGCTCTGATACCACTGTAGGAATACGAGGTAGGCTACGCTAGCACAAAAAATATTTCTACCGCGTAAAATAGGAACACTGTTGTTACAGATCACGGGATTACCACTAGACGCGCACATGCAGAAGTTGATGAGGCGCGTCGGGGTAGTGTAGTCGATCACCGTGTCGAAGTAGAGTAGTCGATCGCCTCCACGTCAAACGTTCAGCGGCGTCCTCCTCATGCAGCGGCTCGCCCAAGTGTTGCAGATGCAGCACCTCCAAGGTATCCACACGTGCAGGGAGGAAGCGTCGCAAGCCAGACTGCTAGATCCGCTAGTGCAACTTGGTGAGGGCTTGGGAGATGAACAGCTGCTGGGTGTGGAAGATGGAGCAGCAACTGTTGTGCCAAAAGGGTCCAAACCCTAAGCCGCCCCCACCCCTCAATATATAGAGGTCCCTGATAGGCCTCTAGGTCCGAGGCCCATTAGTACTTCTAAACTTGGTCCAATTCAGATTAGATCCTCATTGGGCTTCAGCCCCTTAAGTGTGTGACCCTATAGGTTCGCATACGTATAGACATGACATGAGTACTTCTACTTGGCCAATAGTTGGTAGCGGCCTCTAGCAAGACATGCCAACTCCTATACGCACACGAAGATCATATCAGACGAACCATCACAACATCATGTACATGCTATTCCCTTTGCCTCACGATATTTGGTCTAGCTCCAAGCCGACCTCTCTTTCTCGATCCTGTGATTCAAAATCCCTTTCTAGGTTAACTCTTAACCTCACGTAGCATGGCCATGCATTTCCGAATTCGATCACTCGAGGGGCCCAGAGATATCTCTCTCAAGTAGAGAGGGGCAAATTCCATCTTGACTGATCATGCCTCACAGCATGCTTCCTGACAAACCCGAAAGCTACCTTTATAACTACCCAGTTACGGAGTAGCGTTTGACAGCCCCTAAGTAAGTCAATTCACATCTTGAGTGCATGCAACAATCTCAGGTCTAAGGACAAAGCGTACACGTTGTGTAAAGAGAACTATGTAACTATATCTTGTGTTGGGTCGGTCCTAGCACATGTCTGTACACGTGCCCACATTATTAGTTTGACATCTTCATGTCCATGACTTGTGAAACATAGTCATCAGCTAATACATGTACTAGTCTAATATTCATGTGTGTCCTCACATGAACTCCGACTAGGGACAACTTTAGAATAACCATACAAGTAAAGAGTTTCACATACAATCCACATAATTGCAAATCAATTCAAGTATTCTTTAATGGATATTCAAGGAACACAATATGAAACATGGATACAATAGAATATCATCATCTCTATGATTGCCTCTAGGGCATATCTCCAACACCTTCCCCTCATTATCGTGCAACTACTCAGCAGGTGCAACATCAGTAGCCCCAGGGACAGTAGGTCCCACCTCGTCTGGGACAGGGGAACAAGCCTGGTGCTTATTTCAAGTGTGGCAAGGAAGGCCACTATGCCTAGGAGTGCTCGCAAAACCAGCCTGTACAATCAGCTCAGCCCTCAGCTAACTCCCGCCTGATCAAGCAGACAGTTATAAAGAAGAAAGTGCCGGTGAGCCGATCTAGACAGGTTAATTTCACGGAAGCTGAGAAAATATTGCAAAATGAACCAGTGATGGCTGGTATGTTCACCATTGATTCCCATCCAGCTTATGTGTTGTTTGATTCTAGTGCATCACATTCATTCATGAGCATGAGATTTGCACACCGGCACAATATACCTCTTATGGTTATACCTTTTGCCTATAGAATCAGTACTCTGGGTGCGCAGTTGTGTGTTAATACTCGGACAGACACAGTGGGCTTAGTATTAGCCACTCACACTTACCGTCTCTAGTTCATGGTGCTGCTGGGCAAGGCATTGATGCAATTCTGGGAATGAACTGGTTGCGGGTATATGGGGTAGTCTTGGATCTGAAGCAGAGAGTTGTTGAGTTATGGCTTCCTTCTTCTGAGGATAGGATGTCTCTTCTTATGCCCTCAGATCTAGCCTTACATGTTGATGCTCATGCTGAAGCTTCTCCTGATCTTGCCTCTATTCCTGTGTGAAAGCATCTAGGACCCTTTGTTGGGTTTCGGTGATTAATGACAATACAAGATTACTATGACTAACGTGTGTTTTGCAGAGGCAATTAAGTTAGGTCATGGTAATGGAGATCGATTGGACAATCGAGGTGGTCATGCCCCTACGATGGAAATCGTTTCGGTTTTCAAAGGATGGACAAGGTTAAGGATGACTAGTTCTAAGTGTCGATTGGAGTTGGAGTGACACTTAGAGTAGTTTAGGACTTTGTTTTTCCTTTGGCCGTACTATTAAGGGGGGTATGGATGGGTAGATTGACCTAGATGAGTCTGGTGAGTTAGGTGTGGTGCACACTTGTTTGAACTAGCTCAAAGTAGCTCCTACATATGCCTAAGATCCAATGGAGCAAACTTCATTCACCCATGATCGAGAGTTGAAGGTGAATGGAGGGTCAAATACTGACCGGACGCTGGCTCCGGTGCGACCGGACGCTGGCCGCAGGGTCCGGTCAGTTCATTTGATTAAGAGATTGCGTTCGGTGCGACCGGACGCTGGAGTGGTCAAGTGACCGGACGCTGAGAGGTAGCATCCGGTCGACTCCAGTAAGGTTCCAGAGAAGGGAATCTGTGACCGAACGCGTCCGGTCAATACTAACCAGACCCTGGGGGTTCAGCGTCCGGTCGAGTACAGTAAGCATCTAGTGAGGGAGAAATGCGACCGGACGCGTCCGGTCAGTGCTGACCGGACCCTGCCAGTGTCCGGTCATCACCTAAACACTGGTCCACGGGTTGAACTGACCGGAGCGTCCGGTCAACATGACCGGAGCGTCCGGTCACCCCGTAAAAGCTCATAACGGTTCGTTTTTCAGCCGATGTTATAAATACTTCACCCCTTCGTGTGAGGGGGTACTTTTGCTCATTCCAACAGCTGAGAAACACATTTGTGAGTGCCAAGAAGAGCAAGGTCCTAGTGAGGTGTTTGTGATTTGAGAATCCAAGAGAGTAGCCTCATTAGTGAATCAAGAGTAGCAAAGTGTGCATCCACCATTCTCATTAGGCTTCGCGTGGTCAAGTGAGAGTTCGTGCTTGTTACTCTTGGTGATCGCCATCACCTAGATGGCTTGGTGGTGATTGGGAGCTTGGTGATCACCCGGCGGATCTTGTGGATGACCCAACTCAAGTTGTGAGCGGCTTTTGGGTGATTCGCCGCGACGGAGTGTCGAAGAATCAACCCATAGAGAGCACTTGATCCTTGCATAGATCAAGGGGGAGCTACACCCTTGCACGGGTGCTCCAACGAGGACTAGTGGGGAGTGGTGACTCTCCGATACCTCGGCAAAACATCGCCGCGTTTCCTCTCCTCTCTTTACTTTGAGCATTTACTTTGAGCAATTCAATTCTTATTATTTACATTCCTAGAATTGCCATGCTAGAGTAGGATTGGAACTTAGGTTGCAAGTCTCTTTGTGCGATAGAACATTACAAACACTTTCTAGGCACAAGGGGTTAATTGGGCTATCAATAGGATTTAATTATTGCAAGAAAATTTAGAATTAGCTCAATTCACCCCCCCCTCTTGGGCATCTTGATCCTTTCACTGTGATCTATGAGTTCTTGGATGTCTTTCCTGAAGATCTACTTGGATTGCCACCGGATAGAGATGTGGAGTTCTCCATTGAGTTAGAACCTGGCACTGCTCCTATCTCCCGACGCCCATACCGTATGGCCCCGAAGGAATTGGCTGAAATGAAGAAATAGTTAGAAGAGTTGTTGGAAAAGGGATTCATCCATCCTAGCTCTTCATCATGGGGTTGTCTAGCCATTTTTGTGAAGAAGAAGGATGGCACTCTTCAGATGTGTGTGGATTACCGCACTCTTAATGCGGTAACCATTAATAACAAGTATCATTTACCCCATATTGATACTTTGTTCGATCAACTAGCTGGTGCCAAGGTATTCTCCAAGATTGATCTCCGTTCAGGCTATCATCAAATTAAGATTAGACCACAAGATATACCAAAGACAACCTTTTCCACTAGGTGTGGGCTGTATAAATACCTAGTCATATCTTTTGGTCTTACCAACGCTCCTACATTTTTCATGTATCTCATGAACTCAGTCTTTATGTCGGAGTTGGACAAGTTTGTGGTGGTATTCATTGATGATATCTTGATATATTCCAAGAACAGGGAAGAGCATGCCCAACACCTTCGGATAGTACTGACTCGATTGAGGGAACACAAGTTGTATGCCAAACTCAGCAAGTGTGAGTTTTGGTTAGATCGAGTGTAGTTTTTGGGACATGTTCTGACTCATGATGGCATCTTTGTAGATCTAATCAAGGTGCAAGATATGCTAAATTAGAAGTCTCCCATGTCAGTGCACCAGATTCGCCAGTTCCTTCATCTTGCTGGATACTATCAGCGCTTTATTCCAGATTTCTCCAAAATAGCTCAGCCGATGACCAAGCTGCTCTAGAAGGATGCCAAATTTGTTTGGAGCCCAGCTTGTGAAGAAGCCATCCAAGCTTTGAAGAACTTTTTTACCACTGCTCATGTCTTGGCCCAACCAGATATTGAACAGACCTTTTGATGTATATTGTGATGCCTCGAAGACGGGGTTGGTATGTGTGCTTATGTAGGATGGGCGTGTGAAAGGTCCTAATGGCTAGAGGGGGGGTGAATAGCCTAATAAAATTCTACAACAACACTTAACCAAATGGTTAGACAATTATGAGGCGAAGCGAGTGTTGCGCTAGCCTACTTAAAAATGCAAGCCACATACCACAATTCTAGTTTAGATAGTGTCAATTCACACAAGAGCAATGACACTACCCTATGTTAGTGTGCTCTCAAAAGCTAACTAAAGAGCCACACCAACCAAGCATGCAAGCTCTCACAACTAGCTACACTAAAGAGCTTGTCAACTAGTTTGCGGTAAAGTAAAGAGAGTGATCAAGAGGGTTATACCACCGTGTAGTGGTAGGAACCAATCAATCACAATAATGAATACCAATGTAGACCAATCACCTCGGAATCAAATGATGAACACAATGATTTTTACCGAGGTTCACTTGCTTGCCGGCAAGCTAGTCCTCGTTGTGGCGATTCACTCACTTGGAGGTTCACGCTACCGATTGGCATCACTCGCCAAACCCTCAATAGGGTGCCGCACAACCAACACAAGATGAGGATCACACAAGCCACAAGCAATTTACTAGAGTACCTTTTGGCGCCCACGGGGGAAAGGTCAAGAACCCCTCACAATCACCACGATCGGAGTCGGAGACAATCACCTCCTCCACTCAACGATCCTTGCTTTGCTCCAAGCCGTCTAGGTGGCGGCAACCACCAAGAGTAACAAGCGAAATCCATGATGAAACACAATCACCAAGTGCCTCTAGATGCAATCACTCAAGCAATGCACTTGGATTCTCTCCCAATCTCACAAAGATGTTTAATCTATGATGGAAATGAGTGGGAGAACTTTGGCTAGGCTCACAAGGTTGCTATGTCAATGAAAATGTGCAAGAGAGCTCCCTTGAGCGGCCATGGGGCTATAAATAGAGCCCCAATGAAATAGAGCCGTTGTACCCCTTCACTTTGGAGCAACGCAGGGGTGACCGGACGCTCGGTCCGATCGACCGGGATGGCCTGCCCTCAGCTCGCGTCGGTCACGTGATTCACGCCACGTGTCCCCCGCTTCAAATGTTGTTCGCCGATTTCAACGGTGAAAGTGACCGGACGCTTTCGATAAAAAGCGGCCGGACGGCTGAAGCCCCAGATGTCCGGTCGTTTCAAGAAGCTCCCCGAGGCATGTTTTTTTTCGACCGGACGTGTCCGTCCACCTTGATCGGACGCGAGCAGTGGTCCGGTGCTCAACCCTAGCCATTCCACCATCGGGACTCTGATCTTGCCGCATTGAAGTCGGCACGCGGACCGGACCTTGCGATCGGCGTCGGTGTTATACAGATTCGGCGTCGAGGTCCACGGACCGACGCCAAACATCATTTCGATCAACTCCATTTCAACTCTTACTTCTTCACCCTTGCTCAAGTGTGCCAACCACCAAGAATTTTGCATTCGGCGCAATAGAGAATAGACATTTCATTTCCCGAAAGCGTTGAATCCCCTCGCCTTAAAGTTTCGGCGGGAGGGAGAGAGGGACCCAAACCCATCTCAACCCTACAAACACCTTGTGCACATGTGTTAGCATATTTTCACAAATATTTTCAAGGGTGTTAGCACTCCACTAGATCCTAAATGCATATGCAATGAGTTAGAGCATCTAGTGGCACTTTGATAACCGCATTTCGATACGAGTTTCACCCCTCTTAATAGTACGACTATCAATCCTAAATGTGATCACACTCTCTAAGTGTCTCGATCACTTAAACAAAATAGCTCTTACAAATTATACCTTTGCCTTGAGCTTTTTGTTTTTCTCTTTCTTCTTTCCAAGTCGAAGCACTTGATCATCACCATGCCATCATCTTTATCATGCTATGATCTTCATTTGCTTCACCACTTGGAGTGTGCTACCTATCTCATGATCACTTGATAAACTAGGTTAGCACTTAGGGTTTCATCAATTCACCAAAACCAAACTAGAGCTTTCAGCGTGTGATAGCTTATGCTTCACGCCAACTGAAAAAGCATCAGGTGAATTACCCCACCCATGATTTAGAGCTAGATGTTGTGGTGCACGCTCTAAAAATTTGGAGGCACTATCTATTGGGAAGCAAAGTACACATTTTTATAGTTCATGAGAGCCTTAAATATATTTTGAGCTGAACATGAGGCAAAGGAGATGGTTGGAATTAATCAAGGATTATAACTTGGAGGTACATTACCACCTCGGCAAAGCTAATGTGGTAGCTGATGCTTTGAGCCAGAAGTCATATCAGGTTGAAGAAACACCTTTGTCTCTCAACCATGCTGAGGTGCTGGCTCACATAGCCTTAGTCTTAGAATTACTTGAGCAGATTATTATAGAGCAAAGGCAAGACACTTTAGAAATTCCTCACATCAAGAAACTAATTGCCGAAGGGCGTGGTCCTTAGTTTAGTATTGATGAGCAAGGGGTAGTGAGGTACAAGAATAGATTGGTGGTTCCATTAAATGAGGAGCTTAGAAGGGAGATTTTAAATGAAGCTCATCATTCCAAGTTGCCTATTCATCCTGGCAGTAACAAGATGTACCATGATTTGTGCCACCTATATTGGTGGTCTAATATGAAACAAGATATCACCAAGTACGTCGCGGAGTGCGACACCTGTGGGAGAGTTAAGGCAGATCACATGTGTACCCCAGGATATTTGCAGCATTTGCCCATTCCTGTTTAGAAATGGAAAGATATTTCCATGTATTTCATTGTGGGTTTACCCCGCACATCCAAGGGCTATAACTCTATTTGGGTCATTGTGGATCGCCTTACCAAGTCAGCTCATTTTCTCCTAGTGGATTCCAGATATTCAGCTAGAAAGTATGCCGAGTTGTATTTAGACCGGATTGTGACCTTGCATGGGGTTCCTCTGACTATCATCTCTGATAGAGGGTCTGTCTTTATCTCCCATTTTTGGGAGCAACTCCAGGAGTGTCTTGGTACTAGTCTTCTCCGTAGTTCAGCCTATCATCCACAGACTGACGACCAAACAGAAAGGGTGAACCAGGTACTTGAAGATATGCTGAGAGCTTGTGCCATCTCTTTTCATGAGAAGTGGGATGAATGCTTGAAATTAGCTGAGTTTTCTTACAACAATAGCTATCAAGAAAGCATTCGTATGGCACCCTTTGAAGCCCTATATAGAAAGAAATGTAGGACACCACTTAACTGGGTTGAAGTAGGAGACCATGGATATTTTGGGCCTGACCTCATTAAAGAAGCAAGAGAGCAAGTCAGTGTTATTCAGAGTCATTTGAGGGCAGCTCAAAGCCGATAGAAAGCATATGCGAACAAGCGAAGAAGGCCTTTGTAGTTTGTAGTTGGGGATTATGTATATCTCAAGGTGTCTCCTATGAGAGGGGTGCATCGATTTGGTGTTTAGGGCAAGCTAGCCCCTCGATATGTGGGTCCCTATAAGGTTTTGAAGTAGTGTAGCCCAGTTGCTTATTGTGGGGGTATTAACCCCTATACCCTTATGGCTAAGCTTGGGCCGGCCCGGATCGATGGGTTCGGTCCACCAAAAGATGACGTGCGGCCCGGTTAACCTGATCGGAGTCCCGTGCAAGGAGTTAAGGCGGATCTGGCGATCAATCAAGATCCTGGTCGGTTAGAATAGGAAACCTTATCCGGTCACATATGGCAATTGTAATTGGCTAGGATTAGTTTCCAGATCTGTAACCCTGCCCCTCGAACTATATAAGGTGGGTAGGGGACCCCTCTAGAAAACATCTCTCATTGACATACAGCAATACAAATCAGACGCAGGACGTAGGTATTATGCCTTCTTGGCGGCCGAACCTGGATAAAACCTTGTGTTTGTCTTGCGTCACCGTCTTGTTTGTGGCTTGCGCATCTGTCTGCCGACAATCTACTACCTTGGGTATACCCCTAGGTAGACTGCCGACCATATTTCGTCGATAGTGGCGCGCCAGGTAGGGGGTGTGCGTACTGCTTCCCAAGCAAACAAGACGGTCATCATCTCCGGCTCCATGGCTACGCCGAACGGCCTCACGTTCACCGTTGGCCAGATCACCTGGACCACCGGCTCTGACGACTTCATCACCATGACCCCGGAGGAGGCGTGGATTTAGTCTACATCGACCACTGCTTCACCTACATCGGCTACGGCTCCGACCACGGTACATACGGCTCCGACCACGGTGGACACGGCTCCGACCACGATGGATTTGGCTCCGACCACGGGAGGTAGATCGATAATCCGTACGCTCCGACTCCGACCACGCTAAGCATCACCGCAGTACGCCGACAACTCGTCATCCGCTTCCCGCTACAAAGGGAGGTAGATCGATAACGTGGTCACACTGCTCCTCGACTCCATCGATCGGTCCGGCCCTACACGCAAGCTACCTCGCTGAAACCTAACGCCGCTTGATCTCTGTCTTATGTAAGTACGATTCAAAGTTAGCCTAATAAGAGATCCATTCACACAATCCAAGAGGGCGACCCCTCGTCTGCCCGCATCTAATGCATCCGTCTACCCGACCGAAGATGAAGCTCGATCGGATATCCGGTCACGCCCAGGGTTCTCACAATTCCGTCTTTGACTTGGATACAGATCTCGTGGTCAACACATCAGCTCCTCCTCAACAAAGAAAGCGCACGCGAAGCACGCTAACCGGTTTAATCGCCCGGCAAATCGAAGTTAAGCGATCGGGAGGGTCTCGGCTCGCCACGTGACCTGAAAGCCGGGGTGGGAGAAGCAGGTTCGAGAACTCAAGTGCCAATGTGACGGCAAGGAAAACCCAACACCCCGGAAAATTATGGGTTATGCTTTATGATTGTAAACCAAGCTCGGGCTCCATCCGTCTGCGAGTCAAGCCATGCGACAGCCACCCAACCATGGTGGGCTCGCGCAACAGCACGTCATGTCTAACTATTTCCGTTGTTGTTGTTGGCCATCGCGGGTCACCAATGGCTAGTCGCTCGCCTTGCTTGGCGCATCAACTAGAGCCACGATCGACTCTTGGTAGGAGCCCACGGCAAGCAAGTTTTCATCGACAACTTCATTACTACTTGTGAACAAACTGGGCAATTAATGCTTTATGAGATCTGCAGCGTATTCGAGATCGAAAAGATGAGCCGTTGCGGGTCAGAACTATTTCGACTCTTGGTAGGAGCTCAAGCGCCTTCTCGGAGATGCGTGATCAAGGTCCCATCAATCGATTCGAGATCGAAAAGACAACGAGGATGCGCATCAAGGTCCCATCAATCTTCGACAACGAGGCAATCGAGGCTTTCGTCACTGGCCTCCGCTTCCACGATGCCCTAAGGGACAAGCTCCTCCGCAAAAGACCTGATTCGGTCACAGCGCTCCTGGCCACCGCTAAGAAATACGCGGACGCCGATGATGCTAAAAAGATAATTATTGAAGAAGCAGCAAGGGTTCCGCGCTCCGACCACCTCCCACACCGCGATGACTACCGCGGCAACCGTGGTCGGAACGACAATTTTGACCGCCACAACCGGCGCAATGACTCCCGCGACCACCGTGACCAACGTAATCAGCGGCGTAACCACCGTGATGATTACAGGAGCAAGCGTGCTCGGGAAGACGACGGTGAGGTCAACACCGTTAAAAAGGGTGGCGGACATTGTAACTATGAAGACGACTACGCCAAGGCATTGAAGGGGCCCTGCCAGCTCCATCCTAAGTCGAACCATACCATGGAGAATTGCCACGTCCTCAAGTCTATCTACACGCGACAACAAGCTCGGATACGTCCGACAAGCCTAACGACGTAGGGGAACAGCGCAACGAGGATAACGACGACGACGATGCAGACCCCCGTCACAAGTACATCAAGCCAACCGATCGTGTGCACACCATCATCAGAGGCAAAGTGTCCATCGAGACCAAACGAGAACGCAAGCTGCTCGCCCGCGCTTGCTTGAACGTGGCCAACACCGACAATCTCCTCACCGATCCATGGCTCCCTCCGTGGTCTCACCGTGAAATCTCCTTCAGCCAGAAAAGGACCAATGGGCGCAATACGAGCTGGGGCATTTTCCCTGGTCCTCGATCCTTGTATCAACAAAGTTCGATTCGATAGAGTACTAATCGATCGATGGCAGCTCCATTGATATCTTGTTCAAACGACCGCGCGCATACGAAGATAGCTCAGCGGACCTCAAGCCACACTGAAGCCACGATTCGGGGTGTTCTCCCGGAATGAGCTCTACACCTCTCTCAGGCGAGATCACGCTACCGGTGCAATATGGGACCCCGGATCACTTCCGCACCGACCACGTCAACCGTGGTCGCCGACTTCGACGGCACCTACCATGCTATTCTTGGTCGACCGTCGCTCACCAAGTTCATGGCCATACCTCATTCACGTGTATCCGGTGCTCAAGATGCCTACCGAGAAAGAGTTCTAACCCTCCGAGGCAACGTGTATGCAGCTTATACTGCGAAGATGCAGTTTCAAAATAGCAGAGGCTCACGACCTCTCTATTCGCATGGCGAGACCGTGCTCAACGCCAAGAAGACCTCGATCGACCACCGGGAGATCCCGGAGCTCGAGGCTCCACGCAAGAACATCAAGTCCAAGGAGCACAAGGTGATCCGGTGGTCGACGATGATCCCAAAGAAGACGGCCCTTATCGGGGCCAACACGGATCCCAAATAGGAAGACGCGCTCATCAGGTTCTTGAGGAGCAACGTGGATGTGTTCGCATGGAAACCTGGCGACATGCGGTGTACCTCGAACTTGATTGAGCACTCCTTGAATGTCAAGCGGCAAGGCCAAACCTACCAAGCGAAGCTTACGACGGTTATTTCGCGACAAAAAGGAGGCGATTAGGGTAGAAGTTACACGGCTTTTGGCGGCCGGATTTATCAAAGAAGTGTATCATCCGGAGTGGTTAGCCAACCCGGTTCTTGTACGCATAAAAAGAATAATGAATGGAGAATGTGCGTTGATTATTGCGATCTCAATAAACACCGCGCCTAAAGACCCTTCGGCTTTGCCTCGCATAGACGAGGTCGTGGAGATTCCACCGCCGGTTGCGAGCTTCTTTCTTTTCTCGATTGCTACTCTGGTTATCACCAGATCGCTCTCAAAAAGGATGACCAGATCAAGACATCTTTTATCACGCCCTTGGCGCCTCTCTTCGCTACTACGACCATGTCGTTCGGGCTCAAGAACGCCGGGGCTACCTACCAACGCGCTATACAAGCTTGCCTCAAAGGCGAGATAAAAGATGACCTCGTCGAGGCTTACGTTGATGATATAGTTGTCAAAACCAAGGAAGCTCATACCCTTGTTGACAACAACTGGGGACGACTTTTGCAGCCCTTAACACATTCCGGTGGAAATTAAACCCAAAAAAGTGCATCTTTGGTGTTCCTTCTAGCATACTCCTCGGCAATGTAAATGGATCCACGACGACATACGCTCTAACTTTGGAAAAAGTCAAAGCTGTTTTGGACATGAAGCCACCCAAAAGGTGAAGGATGTTGAAGCTTATCGGATGTATGGCTGCTCTCACCGTTTCATATCAAGATTAGGCGAAAAAGGATTACCGTTCTTTAAACTACTCAAAGCGTCCGAAAAGTTTGAGTGGTCGGAGGAAGCGACGTTGCCTTCACACATATTTGAAACAATACCTTACGTCACCTCCGGTACTCACTGCTCCAAGAGAAGATGAAACACTCCTGCTATACATTGCGGCTACTAATCGAGTGGTCTCCACGACCATGGTGGTCGAGCGAGACGAGCCCGGCCACGTCTACAAGGTACAGCGGCCAATCTATTTCATTAGTGAGGTACTCAACGAGTCCAAGACCAGGTACCCACAGATTCAGAAGTTGATCTATGCCATACTGATAACATCCCGAAAGTTGAAACACTACTTCGACGGATATCGTGTGGTGGTCGTGACTGAGTACCCTCTGCGAGACATCATTAACAACAAGGATGCAAATGGGTGCATCATCAAATGGGCAATGGAGCTATGCCCCTTTTCCTTGGAATTTGCAAGCCGCACTACAATCAAGTCTCAGGCACTTGTCGATTTCATCGTCGAGTGGGTGGAGACTTAAGCACGCGCTGCCTCTCCTAGATCGGCGAATATTGGACGATGTACTTGACGGCTCTCTCAACATTGACGGTGTGGGAGCAGGAGTCCTTTTATATCACCATCCAAGGAGCAGCTCCAGATGCGTCCTCGTGGATTTGTTTCCAAAGCATCTAATAACGCCGCCGAAATCACGAAGCATGCCTACATGGTTTGTGCATTGCGGTTGAGCTTGGCGTTAAACATCTCTACGTCCATGGAGACTACGCCCGGTCATCAACCAACTCAACAAAGGCGGGACACAACCGGCGAAAAGATGGAAGCATACCGCAATTTGATCGTAAAGTGGAAGGCGGGTTCTATGGCATCGAGTACATACATGTGGTCGGGACAAGAATCAAGCGGCGGATGCCTTTGTCAAAGTTAGGATCATCCCGAGCAAAAATCCCACATGGCATATTCGTCCAAGACTCGCTCACGCCGTCCATCAAGAGAAAGATTCCACGGCAGACAAGCCTCCGGACCAGCAATTGGTGGCTACGGTTCCGGCGTCAAGCACCGCCTGAGCCCCTCCGACCACTCATGAGCCTAAACCGAGAATACCTTTCATCAAGTACCTAACAGATGGCAGCGGTTATAATCGATCGGACAGAGAACGAGCGCCTGATGCGCCGTAGTAAGCAGTACCTGCTCATTGATGGCAAGCTATGGCGCAAGAACGCAAAAGAGGAAATCTTGATGAAGTGCATAACCCAGGAGGATGGTGAATGTCTCTGGACCAAATCCACTACGGCTCTGCGGCAACCACACGGCCTCAAGAACGCCGGGTCGTCGACAAGGCTTCCGAAAGAGGTTCTATTGGCCGTCGGCGAGTATCCGACGCAGAGAGAGGCTAGTCCGCCACTGTGAGGGTTGTCAGTTCTTTGCCAAGAGAATACATGTACCAGCACATGAGATCCAGACAATACCAGCCTCCTGGCCCTTCGCATGTTGGGGACTGGATATGATCGGGCCCTTCAAACCGGCTCCAGGGAAATTTACATGCGTCTTCGTGCTGATCGACAAATTTTCTAAGTGGATAGAATACATGCCTTTGGTACAGGCATCCTCAGAAAAGGCTGTCATGTTCCTCGACCAGGTCATCCACCGTTTCGGCATACCGAACAACATCATAACCGATCTGGGTACTCAGTTCACCGGGAATGCTTTTTGGGACTTCTGTGATGAAAGGAGCATAGTAGTAAAATACGTCTCGGTGGCGCACCCTAGAGCTAATGGACAGGTCGAGCGGGCAAATGGCATGATCTTGGACGCGTTGAAGAAGAGGGTGTATAGAGAAAATGACAAGGCTCGGAAGATGGCTCAAAGAGTTACCACCGTGGTGCGGGGACTCAGAACTCAACCTAAGCCGTAATAACCGGCGTCTCGCCATACTTTATGGTTTACTGGCTACGAGGAGGTGGTCCTCCCGCAGATATAGCTTTCAGATCAGCACGGGTAGAGAACTTCGACGAAGGCAAGGCCAATGAAGTACGGGAGCTAGAAGTGAATAGCGCAGAAGAGAAGCGGCTCGATTCTTGTGTACGTACGGCCAAATACTTTGCTGTTTTGCGCAGGTACTACAACAAGAATGTTAAAGAGCGGTTTTTTGTGGTCGGAGACCTGGTCCTGAAGTGGAAGACGAACCAGGTTGGTGTCCATAAACACACAACCCCATGGGAGGGGCCCTTCATGATCAAGGAGGTCACACGACCAACATCTTACAGGTTAGCTCACCTGGACGGTACAGACGTACCAAACTCGTGGCACATCGACAAGCTTAGACGATTCTATGCTTAACTACTGAGATATATACCCCCTTTTGTATTTTCGATTTACTTCAATAAAGCTATTATTATTTCTCCGACCACTCTAATGTGTCACTTCGACTTATATGGTTATTCTAACTTAGCCAGTAAAAGCCGACCACCACTCCTTCTACGGTTTTCGGAGCAGGACTTGTGTCCGGTTCCTCCCAACACATGCATGGGATCCGCTCTCTATGTTGCGGGTGATCGGCAGGTCCCCCTTGGTTTGACTTGTCCGTGTCTGTGTGTGCACAGGTCACGCACCTCACACTCTGACCACATGGCAAACTAGGGCCGCACAAACTTTTCAGGATGATTTGTCGGGTAAAATGGTACAACTAAACAGAACGTTATTATGTTCTCACTTAGTTCCACCAACATAAGTTTCAAGCTTAAATACGCTTTATACAAAGCAACCAAGCTTATAATGATATACAGTTATGTTATTACAAGCTTGCATGAAGAGGCCCAAGTTTACAATAACACAACTATGTCCTCCTTCTCTGACTCTAAGCCTATTACATTGGTTGGTCGGGCACGCGGCACCTCTTCGCTCGCCGCTTCGATATTCTACTCGAGTCTCGGGGACTCTTGTGTTAGCCGAGTGAAGGATGGGCCCCACCGATGCTCGGGCTGGTCGAGACCCATGAGCTTCGTCGGTTGGCTAGCAACGGATGGCGTTTCGGTGACTTGTCGATGGCATACCTTGTACAAACAGTGTTGTCCCACCTCCACAGATTAATGTCGCCAATTATCTTTGACGACAGATCCAAACTGGCCACTCAAGCTCCTCCACCTTGTCCGGGTCTACTTCCTTCGGGTATCCAGCCTCCAGCGCTTGAGATCGATCGAGGAGGGTAGTGGGCACGCACCATGCTTAGCATATGGGCGCCCGTATACTCACCCGCCTCCTTAATGAACTCCTAGAACCATCCCCATGCTTGTCTGCATCTCTCAACCAGTCCGAGCTGGGGGGGCCTTGGCTCTTCCTCTGTGAGCGCCGGGTCGACAAGGTCGAGGATGGGCAAAATGCCAGTTGCCACTTCCTGGAACCGGTTCTTCCATGTGTCCCGACCCTCGGTGGCCTCGAGGCATTGTGCTTTCCAGCTGTCACGCTCTTTCATCACAGCTTCTAGATGCCTCTTGGCATTGGCTTTTAAAACTGCACACCGTACAAGACATCAAATTTAAAGGCACGACAAGTCAAGGCGGGCAACAGAATGAGAATGGTGGCCTGGAATACTTACTCTTCAGTTTTCCTTGATTTTGGTGGTGTGGTCCTGGAGTTGAGACTGGCTGCGTGCCAGTTTCTTGTTGTCCTCCTTTAGGTGACCACACTATGTGGTCACACGGCTATTCTCCTCTTGGAGGCGGGTTACCTCAGCTTCTAAGCCTGTATTACAGCTGTCATTACCAACAATACAACAACACGTGTCATACACTTGATGTGACAAAATGACAACTTACTTGTTTTTTGACGCTCTTTGTCATTGAGCTGGCCGACCAGTTTCTGGTTCTGTGTTTCTTGCTCTATTCTCTCCTGGTCGGCGGCTTCAAGTTGGCGAAGCAAGCGTTCCACCTCGGCCGCCAGTTCTCTATTGCTCGCCGTGATCCCCTCAATCTGGTCGAAGCACTTCTTTCGGTACTTCGCGGTCTTCATCAAGTCCTGCATATAAGCAAGCTAAGTCAGACAGTTTGACTACATTACAGGGTCAAGTGGTCAAGCCAAACATACCTGGACTTCTGTCACCAAACGCTTTGCCGCTCGTTCAACTTTTTGGGTCTCTTCGATCTCGGGGATTTCTTCGTACATAACCCACTCGTCGTTCCGCCTGCGCGACACATATACATGTTGTCGTTTGTCTTTGGGACGACCTAGGATCTCTTCAACTTCGTCCTCTTTGGCCTCTTGCTCAGGGGGCGGCGCTGGGCCGGAGATAGTGGTCTCCGCGACCACTATGGCTTTCCCACGAGCCGTAGCATCGGCAAGCGTCTTCTGTGCCAACTCCGGTTGCTGCTCCTCGGCTCAGTCTGGTTCCCTTGGCGCCAAAGGTATATCGCCTCAGAGCTAGTGCTCGAGCATTTGTACTTTTGCTCGGTTGTCTTCTTGACCAGCTGCTCGGGGACTGACGTTGGGCTACTCGTGTGTTGCGGTTCCTGCGGAATTTCTTCTATAGGTGGCTCCGCAGTTAGCTGCCGAGCAGTTCTTTCCGCCAGTACTAGCAAAGCCGTGCCACAACCGGATATCTGGTCGGGATTTTCGGTGGACGCTGACCTAATATACCAGAGAAAGTTCAGAAAACAATAGTATTCAATACAAATTATAATATTATATCAAGGTTACAGATACAGCTTGGAAGCACGGAATAACGTAGTGAAGGAACGTCTCTTTGATCGCGCCTGCTCCACGTGCTCGGCGGGTTCCATCGGGTCTTTTTCCACCACCGGTACTGGCATTGGGGTTTGGTGCTTGACACTTCCCCCGCTTGTTTTCTGTGTTGCAGTGGTCGGTGGTGCGATCACTCATCGCGCATGCAGGAGCTACCCTGCTCTGTTGGCCCCATTTGTCTTCTCCTCTTTCGTGGGATGAGTCGGAAGATGTCCGCATCCTCTGTTTCATCGTCTGAAAGGGGGAAGATGGCCTGGCAACGTTTGTTGGCTTCTGGCCGCTTGCTAGCAGCCTTGGCTGTTACATCCTCCCCAACTCCGAGTACCGCCCGATCGACGCCTTGATGATCGGCTTTCTGGTCTGGGCGGTTGAGCCGGCAATTTGCGGCCAATCCACGCCAGGGGGCGGAGACACGAATACTGTTGCTCGGTCATGACCATTACTCTAGGAAACATAAAGGAGACAACAGTCAAAGTTTTTGTTGCAACATAAATCTACAGGCACAAGGAGGCATCATTTACCTTTGGGGGAGGTCAGGCCAGCTTGAAGGCGTGCTCGATGTCATTTAACCTGACATAATTGGGGTCGGCTAGATTGAATAGCTCCCCAATTCTGGCTTTGATTTGTACCTTGTCGAGCGCCTCTTTTACGGTCCTCATCGGATCTGCGCTTACCACGGTACGAAGCCGGATGTACCCTCTTTGGTAGGGCTGGATCCTTTGGTCGATGAAGTTCCGACCACGCTTGGACCATCCAGTTTTTCCCCAGGATCAACCCGAAAGCGATTCAGAATCTGTTCCAAGTGCTCGGGCTTCTCCGACCAAATTGTTCTTCTTCTCCGGAATCAACCCCACGCCTGTGAGTGATCGTGTTCGGCTCTTCACGGATGTAGAACCATTTCTTGTACCATTCGTCCCGGTGAGGTGTTCCATGGGCGGTGCAGGTCTTTGGGCCTTCATACCGTCACACACAGATTGAGGTATACGCCCCGGCTATCTTCGAGCCTCCGCTCCCTTTCTTCCATAGAGCAGAGCAGATGGCGAAAAGAGGTCGAATGGGAAATGGAAGCCACCATAAGCTTCGCAAAGATGGATGAAGGTGGAGACAAGAAGAATCGAGTTGGGATGCAGATTGCAAATCCCAATCTCGTAATATAAGCAGAGCCCCTGAAGCAAAGGGTGCACTAGAACCCCAAAACCCCGCTTGAAGAAATCCTCGAAAACCACAATCTCACCTGGTTGTGGATCGGGGAAGCTTTCTCCTTTTGGCGCACGCCATCCCGCGAGTGCCTTGTTGTGGAGCACTCCCATGGCGACGAGGTCTTCGATGGTCTGCTCATTGCTCCTTGACTTCCACCACTCCTTCGCCATGACTCCGCCTTTCTTCTGGGCATTTCTCTTCGCCATTGATCTGCCCTTGTTAAGAGGGTGGATGCGGTGGAGGAGGGATTGGTGGTGATTTTCGGAGGAGTAGGGTTTGGCGAGAGGAAGAAGAAGGTTGCGGCGGTGAATGACAATGGGGATCGGTAAAAAGTAACTTACCAGCTGTATATTATAAATAACCAAAGGGCTTCGTCGTTTGCCGCCCGAGATTCTTGGGGGGCATGCGATCGTTGCTTGCATGACAGTTGTTTTCACAACCTCGAGATCTACGCCAGCAAACGCGCCCCTTCGTTTCTAGTGTACGTGCCTCTTCATTGATAATGTGAGAGGGCCCACACTGATGCACCTCCATACAGGCACCAAGCGATTGTTTGTTAGAAAGAGTAAGAAGGCAGAGTGATATGTTATATCCGTCTGTTTTTTTGACCAGACGTGGCAGATTGGACTTGACAGAGTAAGGAGATAAATAAATACACCAAATAATAATACAATCGGCGTTCTTTTCTTTTGGCTGCATATCTTGAGCTCAATGATGGACGGACCAACGCTGCCGTGCTCGTGGATCGCCTAGACCCTTCGCCGTGCTTCGGGGGAATTTGACCGGACCCGCTGCGTGCTCGGGATCTGCCGGACCATCGCCATGCTCGGGGATCGCTTGCCGGACCATCGCCGTGTGCTCGGGCACCACTCAAAGCATCATCACGCTTTGGGGACTGCTCCATCTCTTGATGTGCTCGGGGACTGTCCCGACCTTTGCTTTCAAGATCGTTCTTCTCGGCTACATGTGATTTGTACTCACATACAGTTGAGAAACGTTTATTTAGACCTTGCTACAAGGCTCATAACTCACCTTCCAGCAAGCTCGGGGACTACATCGGTACGATGCACCTGCCGGTGCATCTCGTATCGCCTGTATGACGATTGGATTCTCAACTTAACTGGGAATTCTTTTTAGACCCTGGCACCACGTGCCTACGTCACCTACTACCAGGCTCGGGGACTAAGTGGGCACACTTCACCTTGCGGTGAATGTGTTTGTTTTTCGACCCCTACGCCTCTGATGATCAAGGACGCTACGTTTCAAGACGCACTTACATTTCTTTTCAGAAATACAAGTGGGCACACTTCACCGGACGAAAATCTTTTTCTTTTTTCTTAAGAGCACCATATATTCTTCGGACAACCAACTTCTCCGGTGACAACGGTGGTCAGAGACGTCAAGGGCTCAAGCCTTACTTGTCGGAGAAGGTTAAAATGGCGTGTCGCATCATAATACATGGTGCTCGGGGACTAGCTGTGGGGGTATTAACCCCTATACCCTTATGGCTAAGCTTGGGCCGGCCCGGATCGATGGGTTCGGCCCACCAAAAGACGACGTGTGGCCCGGTTAACCTGATCGGAGTCCCGCGCAAGGAGTTAAGGCGGATCTGGCGATCAATCAAGATCCTGGTCGGTTAGAATAGGAAACCTTATCCGGTCACATATGGCAATTGTAATTGGCTTGGATTAGTTTCCAGATCTGTAACCCTGCCCCCCGAACTATATAAGGTGGGCAGGGGACCCCTCTAGAAAACATCTCTCATTGACATACAGCAATACAAATCAGACGCAGGACGTAGGTATTACGCCTTCTTGGCGGCCGAACCTGGATAAAACCTTGTGTTTGTCTTGCGTCACCGTCTTGTTTGTGGCTTGCGCATTTGTCTGCCGACAATCTACTACCTTGGGTATACCCCTAGGTAGACTGCCGACCATATTTTGTCGACACTTATCGTCTCCAACTTTCAGATATTTTATCGGCGGTACACAATGTGTTCCACGTATCTCAGTTGAAGAAATGTTTGCGGGTACCTGATGAAGCTGTGGAAATTGAAGGACTTCCCCTCTAGCCTGACTTGACATATATTGAGCATCCTGTCAAGATCTTGGACGAAAAAGAAAGAGTAACCAGAAATAGTATGGTGAAGTTCAACAAGGTTGAGTGGCAAAACCACTCGTAGGATGAAGCAACGTGGGAGCAAGAAAGTTACATCCTAGAGCATTATCCCCAACTTCTCTCTGGTCACTAAGGTAGTTGTATACATTGAAATGTATTTCTCATCTCTTTTCCCACACTAGGCACATGAAATCTGAGGCGAGATTTTGTTTTGGGGGGTAGATTTGTAACACCCTCGGTGTTACACTGTACAATCTTTTGCTAAAACACTGCATAGCATCATATTTATGTGTAAATGTATATAATATACGGTGTAAATCAATGTACATAACTTAAAATGACCAACGCAAATGCTAAATGAAAGGTCGTTCGGACATATAAAATTATCTAGTACGGATGTTCGTGAATTTTTATTGAACGAAAACACTATAAAATGTCTATATGGAACTTTAGTAGAGTTGGAAGTATGAACTTTGTAGATGGTGATGAAATACCTATGGTCGAGAAAGGAATTCACTATCTAGCATACCTAATAGTTTGGAAATTAAATTTGACGCGAATCCGATCAAGACTTAGTCGATTTCGTAAGTTTGAAAAGTGGTTTGACAAGGCTAAGTTTGGCAATTTTTGTAGGAGAATTGGATTAATTAGTGGTATGGTTTCATGGATGGTTTTGATAGCCTAATATGCCCTCTCAAGAATTGCATAGGTGGTTTGTCGATAAGATCAATATGTTAAGTTTATTCGGACGCTTTAAAAAGCGTGCATGGCACATTGCCGGTCGGTTTTAGCGACTGGGCGCGGTCACCATGCTTCGGCTCTCAGCGTCGCCGTGCCGGCATGCCCAAGCGCGCACACAGACGCACAGGCCCCGCATCGCCACTACCGCTCCCAAGCACGTGACTCACGCACACACTCACGCGCACCGCCACGCTCGGCGGGACACTGGGGCCGATGGGCCTGGCCGCTCTGCTCCACCACTGGCATCATGGGCCCGATGCCCTGGCCGGTCCGCTGCTGCCTGCCTTGCTGTGTCATCGCGTTGCTGCTAGCCGTGGTCGTGAGTGCTGGGTCGCCCACGTGCGCCCACATCGCTTGCGTCGTGTCCACCTGCGTTGCTGCGCAGCCATCCCATCACCATGCTGCCCCACGCTATCACTGCCATGCCATAGTGTTGTGTCACGTCCACCTACATCTTTGCGTCACTGCCGTCTCGATTTAGTGCACGTGGCCTTGCCGAGGCCACCGCTTGTCGTTCGCCAGTAATGGTGCCACGGCCATGCTGCTGCACTACCACCGCCCGCACATGGGTATGCCCCCTCTCCTAGCTACGCTGGCTCACAATGATTGCTCAGGTGCGGTAATCACATCCCGCCAAGGCTCAGGCTAGTAGTCTGACCCCATTCCCTTCTTTTCCCCTCCCTCCTCTGCTGTCGGGCCAGCCAGGTTGCGCCTTCAATCCGGCATAGTGAGGTCGTGTCCATTCAATTCAGCGTGCGTCCGACTCTATCTTCAAGTCTTCTAGCCAACTGACCCCGCACTGTGTCCAATCGTGCTTAGGCAAGCTCTAATTTGGAGCCAACGCCCGCCGTCGCGCCATTAAAGGCTTAGACGCTGTTGCCATGGGCATTACCCATCTGGTCCTCCCGAGTCCAATTGGTTGCACCCCCAGCCTCGCCTCCCAGTCCTCCACCCCATGCGCACCCAAATTTGCACTGCTACTACCTGCCCAGCGCCGCTGATGCGGTTGCGCCACCGTGGCCATAGCCGTGCTTGCCGTGCGTGTGTGGCCGGGCTCACTCGGCCCATCCCCGGTCAAGCCATCACATCTGGTAGGTTCTGGGTGAGTTGCTGATGCCCATCCTCTAGTCCTTTCATCTCGATTATGCCTGAGCTCAGAAGGAACATGGTCGTCGCTGCCTACCCAAGGCAAGCCCCGGTGCATAACCCTTATTTTGAATGATCACTGAATATATATATATATGATGTGCATTTACATTACAGGCATTTTATGGAAACTACCGGCATAGATATACCTACCTATGAGTCCTACTAGCATAGGTCGAGTAGTCGCTATGCTCAGGATTTCGGTAGCGTGAGTAACCTACCGTTACTCACAATAGGTGATTATTATTATCATTCATGGTAAAAATGGTGAAAGGAAAAATGAAGACCGGGCAGGGATATGGTTTGGGTATTGGTGGGTGTAAGAGGTTGTGTCCTGCGGCCAACGGGGCATAGCCTGGTTACACTGTTTCCCTGTCTATGTCGGTTAAGGACCGGCCGTTGCAATGGACTCTAGGCAAGTCACAGACTTATTATCCCGAGCACATACTTGTGTATGGGCATAAGGAAGGCTTGTTGCTCTCTTGTCATGGGTTCTGGCTCTTTTCGGACCGACTGATTGGAGGCGGGGGATGGTGGAGGTCTAAGCACCGCACTGAGTCCAGGACTGAGGAGCGGGGGCTTGGAGTCCAAGTTTGGACGGGGACCTAGACCCTGTGACAGGAGAGTGGTGGGTTGGTCCGACTTGTGCCTGGGGTACAAGCAGGGTGTGTTTCGGGGTACCCAGCTAGACACATTGATTCATAAATCGCCGGCTATCCGGTATGGCTTGTCTACACTCTAGCATCGTAGTAAGAACTGAAAGATGAAAGGTGGTGAAATGGAACTGTTTGCTCAACTCCTGCTTGAAAGTAGAATAGGTGCTTACATAGAATAGCTAGATAAAGTAATAATCATGACTGCTAAAATTAAACATACATAAGGATGCACTATTAGTATTGCTTTCTGCAAAAAGGAAACCCAACAAACCATAAAGCTTATCATATTCCTTGGAGTCAGAAAATTATTCCCACTAGTCAGATCAGTCTTGCGAGTACATTGTGTACTCATGGTTTATTTACCCCTATTGCAGGTACTGCTTGAGGAGTAGCCGTTGTGTGAAGGATTCTTCTGGTGGGCACAGACGGAATCCTTATATTTTATCGATAGATGTTTCTTTTTATTCCGCTGTTAAATTTCTGCACTCTAAATTTGGTCCTATAATAATGTATTTCTAAGACCTCTAGATATATGAAATGGACTAAGTAATGTAAACTCGTTCTCATTATTAGATCCTGAGGGAAAAATGAGGCTTATTCAGGCTCTCCCTTGGGGTGTGCTCGACGGAATCCACCCGATGTAGCTCGCTCTCGGGGTGCTTAGTGTCTAGTGGAAGATAAGCACCTCCGTAAGTACGTTATTTCAGGCGGTTCTACCACAACCCACTTGCACCACCATTCGAGCAAGGGTAAGAATGCATTTCGCCTCGTCACAGCCGCCATTTTCACCAGAGCGCCGTTGCGCACGCGGCTCACCGTGGCTCTGACGTTCTGCCACACCGCATACCTTTGTTTTCTTTGGCCCAGCACCACGCTAGAGTCTAGTAGCTTAGGCCGGAGTTAGGGAAGATGCTACCGCGTGACGGCACCGGAACGAGTCGCCGCCCCGCGCGCGCCCGCCATGGCCGCCGTGGCGCTCGAGCTTGCCACCGTCGAGTTGGTTCACCGTCTCCCTTCTTTCTCACGCGCCTTAGGTCGAGTACCCCTAGGCCTCGCTAGTGGCATGATAGAGACCCACCTTTCGCTGCCATTTAGCCGAAACAGCGTGAGCACCACCACGCTCCGTGCGCTGCCACACAGCCATGCACGCGGTCAAGCTCACCGGTGCCACCCCGAACCCTAACGTGCATCCTTTAGCTTTGCTAGGTCACCGCGTAGATGTAGCGAGTCTCGCCTGAGCTTATCATGGATGGAGCTCATCGAAGCGCTGTCGCGTAGCTCCGCCGTCTGCCATGGCCACCGTCGAGCCTACTCCGATGAGCCTCCAAGCCAACCAAGTACACCCATCGATGCGGGACGTCAAGGTGAAGCCGTCGATGGTGACTTCACCACCTGTGACCTCACCGGCGACGAGCAGTGGCCGATCAATCACCGTGCTCTGCTCTGTGTGACTGACATGTGGGGCCAGATTTACTCAGGGTCCCGCTGTCAGCCTGTGGTACACAGGAGTCGGGTGTGTCTAGCATTTAGGTTTAGTTTGATTTTTTATTTCTTTCACAGATTTGAATACCAGCTTCAAAAATGCATAACTAAATGAAGAAATGTCCAAATGGGATGATTCCAATTTTGTTGGTTTCCTTGCAAAGTGTAGTATTTGATAAAAATATGAAATCTACTGTTTGGGGTATTTTTTGGGAGAATAAAATATAGCTAGATAAATACTTTTTAAATGGTTTCTATCTTGTAAAGTGTATAACTTGAGCTAGAAAAGTGATAAAATTATGATTAAAATTTTGTTGGCCTTCTGTTGGCATCCTCTAGCTAGGAAAAATATTAGACCTACAGTAAACATACTTTTAATATGGTCTTCATATTTAATCCTAATTAATTGCTAGTTTCTAGTGAAATTAATTGAGGTAAAAATACATAACATATGATCATGTAAATTTTTACATAATATCCTTATGCTTGGAGGAATGTAATAAAAATATTAAATCTATTGTTTGACAATTTTTACTATGCTAAACTATTTTTGCTACAATCATTCTATGTAACTTGTCATTTTTGTATAGGTAGTTGTACTTATCCAAATAGCATGAAATTTGTACAGTGGACTATTGAGGTTATTTTTAGGCTACTATAATTTTATCAAAATTTATTAAGCACTACAATTATTTATTTTTTAAATCATCGTATTATTTAAGGAAAATAATAAATGGATATAAATAAGTTAGTTATGTTTGACCATAATGTTTTCTAGTGTACTTGTGATACATATGATCTGTTGATATTATTAATAAGGCTTAAAAGCAATTGGTTGTATGCAACTAGTTAATTATTGCTTTATAATTCAACTAGATGGTTGCATGTATAATTTCGGTTGAGTTGATAATTTCATACTGATAATGGTCTTTTCTGTAAAACTTGTTAATGACAAAGTTATAGATAACTTACTTATCTACCTTGTGTTAAATTTTCATAATCATAGACCTTATGGTTTAAGAATTATGGCTGTTAGAAGTCTGCTGTCAGAAATACTTGCTCTCTGTACAGATTTGAATGATCGAATTATTTGACCTAGATAACTACTGAATCACATTAAGATGATTAAAAGAAATTTGTAGACAATTTCATAATATTTGCAGAATGTCTATAACTATATTATTTTGATGTATATAACTTTAGTTAGGGTCAAAATAAGTGGCTGCTGTCTGGTAGTCTAGAAAATGATTTACGTCAATGTTTGTTTAGTATTAGCAAAGAGATATGCACCTATTCAGTAAAATAAGTTGCAACTTGCTATTACTTTAATGCAAGGCTATTGAAAACACTTGGGATGATTCATTCATCAAATCATATTATACATATCGTTATATATGCATTCATGATATCTTAATTCATGCCCATGCATATAGGATCGTCCGAAGAAATAACTCTCCTAGAGTTCAACGAGGAAGCAGAGGAGGATCAGCAGGAGACGTCTTAGGCCGTAGCTCTAGAAGAAGAGGAGCAGACTCTCGAAGATCTCCCTGAGTGCCCAGATCACCGGCCAACCTCTTTCCTCAAAGGCAAGCCCCGGAGTATTCTAAGTCTCCTATGTTTTACAAAATATTACTTGAGTCATTTATGTTTGATACATTAGGTTATAAGAGTTGATTGAAAACACTTGATGCATAGAACTACCTTGTCCAGTTACATATACCTTTAATCCTGTGTAGGTCCAGAATCGAATATATGCTTAGCCATGCTTAGACCGGTAGAAGTCGGGTGATTTCCTGTCACCTATAAGATATAGGTGGATACCGAAGCACGGTTGGCTATATTTGCTATCGTGGAAAAGAACCATGAGGTAATAAAAATGGAGGCCGGGCGGAGTCTATGTGTAGGTGGACTCATATGATCCCGTCTGCGCCGATTAAGGACCGTACCGTTGTTGGCACTTCTGACAAGATTGAACGCATGCCTCTCACTTAGCTGGCCAGATAACTCGTTCCAACTGCGAAGCTGAGTAGCTCAACTCAGGCTGAGCCCCACTCTGTTAGAGTGCGCACTATGGATGGTAGTAAGGATATGCGGGGAGCCAGCCATGAGCCCAAAGGCAGGGTAGTCCTGATCGTCTTAGCAGCTGGTTGCCCTTGATTGTGCGGCATTGGGCGAACCCACGAAATGTGTACCTGAGTTGTACCAAAGATGACCTAAAGTGACCGTTGATCTGGTCTGCCTGAGTTTGTGTTAAGAATAAATTCTCAGCTGGTTGAAACTGATTCGAATCGTCGTATCTCCCGGACAGTGAGAAACTTGGCTAGCCCCAATGTCATAGTAATTATGTTATGGAATGTGATGGTTCGGATGAACATGGAATTACTACACCGGCTATGGTTACTATTATATGCTACTAAATTATATACTATATGTTTGGCACAGGTTTGTCGCTAATCTAGAGATGAATAGCTATAATTAACTTGATAACCGAATTATAATTGTACAATTGAGTTAGTCGCTTTTTGTGCAAAATGTTGTCAAGCTACCTTCACTTATAAAGCCTTGCATAATACTTGGAGTCACATTATTTTTGGTTTACGATGGGTAAGTCTAGCTGGGGACCTTCTTGTACTCAGGGTTTTATTCCCATTATTGCAGATGGTATAGTTTATCACGGCTATTACAAGAACTGCTTTTGTCCCGCTGTGGATGAGGAGTGAGTCTGGGCATGCATCTCTTATTAATCCTTCTTATATGCTTTTGTGAGAGTTTGATCACGAACCGGCACTATGTATTTGAACTATGATGGCAGGTGTTAGTCTCAAACTTTAATTTGCTTCCGCTACTATTTACTGAACTTGGTTTGTAATAACCTTAATTCGTACTCTAATGAATGAACTGTATTTGTAAACTTTATGTAACATGTGACATGTATGTTGAATCATGTACAATCTTGGTTGTATGTTGATGGTTAATCGAGACCCGTCATGGTAGTCAATGGACTACCGGGTTTATATGGACTCAAGTATGACACTGCGACCGCTTACAGGCTGCCATTGTACTGTGCTCTTATAAATTGGTCGGTTCTGCTATACCAGCAGTTCAGGATCATCCATGTCCTGGCCATCACGTCCATATCCTATCCTAGCCCTTGAAATATATAGGCACGGTTCGCTTCTCTTATAATCCGTACTTTTCAGTTTGTTTTTTCAGCCGGAATAGTATTTTTTTCTCTCACAACAAATCAGCCGGAACAGTGTTTCGGCTTGTTTTTTCAGCGAAGCGAACGGGGCCATAGCTGGCTTGTCATAGTCGTTCACTCGTTCGCCTAAAACTGATTCTACGCAGTAGTACGATTTGGACCTCACTGGCGCATTCACGCGGCTTTTCATTTGGACCTCACTGGCACATTCACGTGACAAAGCCGCGCAGCCGTAAACTCCATCGCCCACCAAGGTGCCACCCGCCCAAACCCGGCTTCTACAGCGTGCAGCCTGCAACAACCGCATGCTGCCAGCGGCGAAACCAGTAGCTTTGATTAAAAGGAGCCAAATAAATATTATGGCACCTCTAAGTGTGATAAATATGTACGTAAGTGTATGTTTTTATATATATGTAGTTAATATCTATAAAAACACAATATTATGATATAAAATAGGTGAACTAATACCTTAATATGCTATAAATTGCAATGTCTATAGGGGTATTAAAACAGAAATAATGTATGCAGGGCGTCGGTGCTGTCCGGACGTATCTTCCTAGGCCTGTGGACCAGCCCAATAGACCTCTCCCGTACGTCCCTTCCGATGCTCCTACCGTCTGCCCCGCCTGCTCCTACTCCTGCTCCGTCGGCCGCCCCGCTGCTCCTCCTGCTGCTCCCGCTCCACGTGCCCGCCCCGCTACTCATGCTCTTGCTCCACCGCTTGCCCCGCTGCTCCTGCCGCAGCTCCTGCTCTTGCTCCTACTCCGCGTGCGCGCCCCGCTGCTCTTGCTCCGCCGCCCGATGACATCAACAGGCACCGCCATCGCGAGAAGCGTTAGGCCCTAGCGCGGAAGCCCTCCGGCCTTGCCACCTGTTATGGTTGCATCGCCCCGATGCAGACGGCGGAGGAGACCGCATCGAGATACGATGCATGTTGCAAGTGTACATTTCAAATGTTTCACATGATTTAGTGGTATGTTGCCAATGTTTCATTCAGATGTTGTAAAAGTAGATCAGGATATTGTATATGTTGCAATGGTTGTACATGTATGTTGCAAGAATTTGTCCTCAATGTTTCATCTGTTTTTTCATATGTATGTTGCAAATATGTTTATCTGGATGTTGCATATGTTTCACATATATGTTGCATGTGTTTTATCTGGATGTTGTTAGCAATGGGTTTCAAATGTTTTTTGCAAGTGTTTCAGACGCATGTTCCAAGTGTTTCATCTGTCTTCAGACGTATGTTGCAAGTATTGTATCTAGATGTTTCAAAAGTAGATCGGGTGTTATACACGGAATGCTCGTGGGAAGCGCCCCCCTGTGTGGGTGCGCGAAAAGCAGGAGCGGACGGGGGTGTGCTGGCACGGGAGCGGAGTGCAGGCGAGCGCACGGGAAACAAATCGCCCTAGGCCATGGTACCGTCTGACGTATCGGTATTCGATCGGACGTCCGAGAGCCAGCAGTTCCCTAAACGCTAATGCTCTGACGCGGGTGTCCGTCTGGCCGAACACCGTGCCCCACTCTGCACTCACTGCTGCTGCCTTCACCCGTCGCTCGCTCCAGCCTGTGACACGCGCCCCCACCCACGACGCTTAGCTCCCTCATCCCGTGTTGCGCGCCCCATCTCCTCCCTCACCCCACCCCCAACCCACACAGGCACCGCTGCGTGCGTCCCAACACCGTTGCTGCCCGGGCGGTCGGCTCTGATGGGGTATGTGCTGGAGCAGCGCACGCGGGTGGGGCTAGGGCGCAGCCTAGGAGATGGTGCTCCTCGCGGGCCCCTCTAGGCGGCGGCCCTCCTCGGCCTCCTCCTTCTCCGTCATTGCCACTCCAGTCCCCACCAGGTAGGTCGTAGCCACGCGCCGAACGTTGTGTTTTAAATATTTCAGACGTTTCAGACTTATGTTTCAAGTGTTTTATCTGGATGTTGTAAAAGTAGATCTAGAATTTTGCATACGTTGCAATGAGATAGTTGCAAGTATATGTTTCAAGTGTTTCAGATATATGTTGCAAATGTTTCATCTAGATATTTTAAAAGTAGATCTTGGTGCTGCAATGGCTATACATGCCTATTTCAAGCGCATGTTTCAAGTGCCTCATCTGTTTCACACGTATGTTGCAAATGTTTTATCTGGATATTTTAAAAGTAGATTTGGTGTTGCACATTTTTTTTACTCTGCTGTTGCACACGCCGCAATGGCTAGTGGCTGGCGGTACAACGGCCTTCCTCGTGCGACGTGCCTCTCCCTCTCCTCTCCCTCCCCTCCCTTCCCTTCCCTTTCCTTCCCTCTGTCTCCTTGTCGCGGCAGTTCGAGCTCGGCGGGGAAACCATACCCGACTAGCGCATGGGCGCCCGCGGAGGTGGTGGCCTCGGGTGGACCAACAGCGGCGTGATGCCCGCGTGGTGGCCCCGCAGCAAGCTGAGGTCCGTCCCCTCCACTCCTACGCACAGAAAATAGAGCAGCCACGAGCGTACGCCCAAACGTCCGAGCACTGCTCCGGTCGTTCCCTTAAAAAAAATCCTACTGCATTGGGGCCACGGCCATTGCCGTTCCAACCGTGCCGTGCGCGCCAGCGCCTACTCAGCTCAGCGTTACTGCCGGCGGCATGTGGCGGACGCGCGCCGGCCGCACACCAGAGGCCAGAGCTGAGTACATCGAGCTTGCCGCCGCAGGGAGTTGGTGTCGCGCGCGCCGTACAGAGGATGAAGGCTCGGCGCGCGTTGGCGCTGCACGGCATGGACGGACGGGGCCATGCGCCCCGGTACGCGTGAAGCCGTGAACGACGCAGCAAGAGGCGTCTCGCTCGGCGATCGCGATCCGATGCTGCACCGCTGAACCTGCAGGTCCATACGCGCAACAGTTGACTTTTGGGCTTTTGGCATTGACAACGGGAGTGCCGGACTGGCCGCATAAATTACTAGTGGTACTGCATCTCATTCAAATGGCTCGCAAATAAGCTCATCTTCCTCCGTTCTCACCACGAGCTGCTCGTATAGCTTCGTCAACTCGTGCGTGCCTACAACAGCAGTACATACTGCGCCCAGTCAGCACGTACCGTCCTCCCCTTCCCCTGAAAATTGTAGGCTTCTGAAACGAACACAACGGACTAGCCTGAAACTTCAGTTCAGTGGGCAACAGAAACACTGGGCACAAGGTTCGGTTGTTCCACAATGGCCGTGGTCAGCGGCATCCGTGGACCGTGGGCTTCTCGCCAACGGAGAAGCTATTTACAGACTGCTACTCAGTCACACTTACATTCGCCAAGAAGACTACAAGCAGACCGGTTCACAGCTGCACAGGCACAGGGTGAAGCGATCTTCAGAGCTCCTACTAGAGCAACGAGGCTTTCCATTTCCACCGCGCAAACCGACGCAGAAACCTCAGACGGCCCGTGCTGATGCTCGGCCTCGGCCTCGGCTCCGTCTTCAGCAACAGCAACAGGAGACGGCGCCCAGTGACGACGATCATAAGCTGCTGTTGTCACCGGCGACGACGACTGACCCCGGCGGCGCATGCAACCCACTGCGTCATCTTTATTGGCACACTATATTCAAACCGGTGCGGTTTCTCGGCATGCGAGAGTAAACTTTGAAGGGTTTAGGGTTCGGCGGCTCACCGGTGTCCATGTCTGAACATTCACACAGGTTCTTCTTCAGTAGGACAGTCCCCGGAACTGCGGCCAGCCTCACCTTACTTAGCCTCTTCTTGTCTTCATCGTCTATCTCTCTGAACCCAAATGTTGATGTCCATGTCTCCACTAGGTGCGGAATTGCTGATAGGAGTAGCATCTCCACATTCAGAGATTTCAGCATCTGTACGAAAAGATAAGTGTCCAGATGTAAGTTTTAGAGTACCAATGTAACTACTACTTCATACACATTGAAGATGAACACAAGAATCGGTACTCCCTTTGTCCATCAAATTAGGCATATTTTGTTTTTGAAAACAAAAAATCAATCATTACAAATCTTGACCAACAATTAGTTAAATTACATGCATGCTCCGTGTACAAAAGTTGCATCAATAGATTAGTATTCAAAATACTTTTAAGATGGTGTTGATTTTGTTGCGATCAACAATATAATGTAAGACAAATCAATGGTCAAAATCTACTTTTGAAGATTTTCTCGGTCTAAAATACACCTTACATCGATGGATGGAAGAGGTAGATGCTAGACACATGAACATATAGGCAAACACTAGGGTAATTAAGAAGGACACATGTTGGAAGTATGCCAATTTGATAGATAATTTTGCACAACAATTATGAAGGGATTCACATATATATATATATATATATATAGACAAAGTAAGATATTAGTTTCTCCTACTGTACTTATGTCCATACCTCTTCAATGTAATCCATGAGGAGCCTGCACATCCCCTGCTGACGATTCTCTGTGAAGGTTGCCACTAGAGGCATCTCTGCTACAATTGCACCATGCAACCTGCAGCGACATCTATGTTAAGCCCAGTTGTTCACTTCCTGTAGTATATATTACTCCTACTTTGTACTCATGAACAAGTCAGAAAAATGTCAGACTTCTTTTTTCACAAGGTACCTTATGGAGGCAACAGATACCATGCTGTCATCATTTTCCAAAACTACAGTATAGAACCCCTTGTGATTGAAATGTATGAAATCAGACCTAGCAAAGGAATATAGCAGGTGTTAGGTTTCAGATGGCCAAAGTTAAAAAAAACAAGCAACTTGCAGTAAGCAACTATGCATGCCACAAGTACATATTTTTTTTCTCGAATATGCAGTATGCAGGAGATCTGTGTATCATTGCATTATAGAGAGACAAGTACATATTGATTCACAAGAGGAAAAAGAAAGGTCATCTCACCTCCAGTTATATAATATAGAGGGAATAATGTCTATCCCTGTCCTGGGATCTAGAATAGGCAGGAAACATTCTTCCATAATACTCAAGGCAATCATAAGTTTCATGTTGCATTCAGCCATGAGAGCAATCTCCTCTGCTGTACGAACCTTTTTATCACCATTGTTACGAAGAATGGTGCAAGACAGACCATCATCCACGTGATCAGGCACTCCAACACGAGAACGAAAGATCGTATAAATCTGACAGTAGCAGAACAAGATCAGTCTCACTCGAATAGACATTCTGCCATGCATTTACATGATAGTTAAGAAAAAAAAACTCTCCTTAATGCAATGATGTGCATCTCTCCTGTGTGTTCAAGAAAAAAACTCGTGATAGTTAAAGGACAGGTCAAGTTCTTCTGAAACATACCTGCTGGCATTTTCTTCCACAAAACCAGGTACCAGGTCCATCCTCATTGCACGGAACTTTAGCAGATACGCATTTTACATGGTCTGGAGGAAATAAATTGGTTATTGAATAAGTAACCAAAAATATAGTATGTATTTAGTTTCATACAGTAATTAATTAACCAACAACTTTAAGTCATTAAAATCTTGCTCTAGGCTTGGTTAAAAAGCAGTCTGCCCTGCCCGTGTGTGTGTGTGTGTGTGTGTGTGTGTGTTGATGTTCTGGCTTAACATTCCATGAACAATGTGCTATTATATAATAAATAATCATAAATGGGTATCGCATAATGATAAATCATATATGTCTGAGAACAATCATACTGACAAGTGACAAGAGAGATATTTTATATGGCAACAAAAATGCATAGTATGACAAGTGACATTACATTGCCGTTCGCACTGTGAGCATTCTAAAGCAGGAAGGGAAGTTCTGAGCTCCTTTGAATTGATTACTTCCCCACAAATGCCACAAAGGCAGCTAGAGCAGTACCAGTTGCCATCTGGAATATCCTGAAGGAGAAATTACAATACAGTGGAACAATTCAGTAGTAATAATTATGGGAACCTTGCATCTTACCGCTGTTAAAGACTCTATGGTAGACAATCTGAAGTAAGGTTGTTAGGGTAGAATTATGGGAAGTTAAATAGAAAATTATATCAGTAAAATGAACTCCAATATGTAAGTGCTAAATCAGGTGTTCTGTGATGCTGCTGGGGATGAAGAACATCAGAATGCTACAGTGACACTGTTGTTTTTAGGATAGAACTGGAGTACATTATTGATCCAATCAATGTAATTCAGAGTCATGGTAGAACAAAAGTGAATTTTTTTCCATGATTTTACTTGAAGCATTGTAAGCAAACATGGGTCAAACAAGTATGGAGTTGTGACATACTGACATGACACCCTTTTGTTTGTTAAATTACAACAGCAGAATAGCAATTTGTGAAGCATCATTTCAACAGCAGGCATGGATCAAGAATAAACATAGTTCTTTTCAGCATACTCATTAGTAGTAATGAATAGGCAGAGAAGAGTCATTAGTTAATTAGTTTGGTTGCCCAAACAAAATGTCCAGATAAATCTAATGACATCAGGATAACAAACCTGACAAGGCAAGCAGGCTTGATGGTAACTAGCAGGACAATTGTCACAGCATATCAGTTCACCACCATCGCCACATGATCCACAGGTATCATCGTTTTGATCTGCTTGAAGGGACATTGTATCTTTTGCACGCTCTTTCCTCACCTTCTGCTCTATAGACCATGCTTGAAGCTGACAAAGACTGTATGATTTGCCTGTACCCAAGAAAAGATTCAGAGATGGGACTTCTTGCCTGAGACCAGCATGACACTTAAACTTGGACATTGTGAATGTGGTGCCACAGCATCGGCATCGAATGCCACTCGTAGTTATGTTCCCATCCTTTAACACATTTTTGCCTCCTGGACCTCGACATTGAAGAATGTTCACTCTAGCAACAATGCCCATTTCAAGTAACTTGTTCAGCACCGTCCTTGCTCCTCCAGGAAACTTCTTCCTGTCACCTTTATCTTCATTCTCCCAGCGATATCTTGGAAGACGCTTGAAACCGAATTTATTTCTGAGCTTCCGATGAAAAGAGTTCCTGTAACGTGCTGTCAGCTTATATATTACAGCTGTCATCAGAAGATCATCATCATCAAACTTGCATGTGCGAGACCATGTTCTCTTTTGCCTTTTGATGTCCCTTTTGTGTGGTTCTTTGGACATGAGTTGTTCTGAAGGTTCACTGCTTTGCTCACCTTGGTCCTTGTCATTTTTGTTTGCAAGCACTAGATTCAAAGGATGTCTGACACTGTCTTGGATATCTGCAGCCTTATCGGGCCATTTTTTCCCCTTCTTATGTTCAGACGTTGATGCATCATTCTCCAACCTCATTTCAACATACTGTTTCGACAGCTTCGAGTTTGGTTCCGGAGCAGTAGCACATATCAAGCGCCTAGGAGGTTCAGGGTTCATTACTGTCCAACAAATTGGAGAACCCTCATTGTCAAGGTACAAGAAACCCTGGATCAAGCTTGCCTCATAAACCAATGAATTAGAGTCCAGCTGCATTTCGGTATCCATGGTGTCAGGGGAAGCATTCAGGAAGCTCAACATCTCTTGGTTGTTCATATTATTGTTCATGAAAGACAGAGTCCCATCTTGTGGGGACACAAACAATACTTGTGGCTCTGAGATCATCAAAGTGCTGCCACTAGCTTCAGATGATAATTGGCCTGTTTTTGCTGGATCTTCCAAGCTCGTTTTATTAGCTTCCAAATCTTTACCCTTTTCTGATAGTAGCGAGAATGCGCCAGAAGGTTCACATTCTGCATCCTTATTAGCCATTTGCAACTCAGAGACAACTGGAGGATCATGATAGCCGTTAATACAGTCCTTTTTAGCTCCCATGTATGCATCTTTCTCTGGTGGTAGCGATGATGCACCAGAAGGTCCACTCCCATCATTATCTGCTGATTGGGGCTCAGAGACAGCTGCATCATCATTCTGTTCATTGTTGATATCATCTGTAGTTCCATGTAGCATATTATCAATCTCGGGGGCAAACAGTAAATTCTCTCCTAGGTACATCTCATCAAGAATATCAGTACAATTGCCCATGTCTGGAATTTCTGTGGTTTCATAGCCATGAGAGCTAACATCATTTATTTGAACATTATCAACCAGATGACTTAATGTGGATGAACAGCTGAGTGGAAAGTATAATGGGTCAGACTTGTCTTCAGCTTGATGATCCTCTTTAGACTTGATGCACGGAAATTTCCTTTTCCTGCCCGAACAAGTTTGCCTTGAGCCATGAAAAGCTGTTGCATCATGGAGACCCATAACTATGCGATGAGCTGTGCTTTTTATGCCTCTTTCATTCATTTCTGACAATGACCTTCGATCAGCTTCATCTTCACTAGTCTTGTTTATACAAAATAGAGAAGCTTCTTCATTAGGTTCATTAGGCATAGGATTCCCTTCCTTATCAGGCTGATAATCAGATTCAGAGAGAAGCGGCAGAAGACTTTTTTTGCAGGAGCTGAGATATGGATTCGTATATTTACTTGTGGGGTTGACCCCAAGTGACCTACTTGAATTCTTGGCATTCAACAGCTTACACTCACTGCGATTGAGGAAAGTCACAGTGCTGTTAACAGCTTTCAGTGCCACTCCATTTTTAAGAGCTGCAACCTTCTTATCAATGCAAACAACAGCCATGAAAGGATCAAGGAGCTGCCACTGGGAGAGGAAAGATAGTGCTGGCTTCGTACGTTGGACCTCATACTGTAAGCATAGCAGTGTGTTCTTCAAATCATACACAAATTCATGCATGTTCGACCACTCCTTTCCATAGTCAATTGACTCATTTCCATTGACGCCGGGTGTTGTCACAAGCAACCACTGGCCAAAGTATTTCCATGCTCTGGGAAGAGAAAACAGGCGTGTCATCACATTGTCTGGTGCCACATACACATGATCAACCTTAACCTTACTCTTGCCGCCTCTTTCCTTGCCTTCAATCTTCCACCCGGCATCCACCATCAGAAGATGTGCATGCAGACGAAGATGGTTCCAAAGCTCTCCATGGCCGCGACCATCCCTCCGACGACTGAAATTGGAAATGTCGATGCTCTCCAAATCCATTGCACTGCAAATTGTTGCCCTCTCGCTCATGTGATTTACCACCCTACGAGTGTACACCCGATCAGGGGGAGGAGTACACTGTACCGCAAGCTCAAAATGGATAGCATCAGGAGAATGCATTGTTCGGTGAGCCTGATCATCGGTACCAAGACAGGAGACACGATAGCTTGATAAGTTGCCAGCAGTGAAAGACTCTACTATGCGACAGTGTGATGTCTTGTAACTGTGGGCAGAGCTTGATGGTTTGCTAGACCTTGTCACAACTTTGCCTGCATCCACAGTATGTCCAGTGCCTTCATGATGATGATCATTTAATCCATCAATGTTTTTTAGGCAGAAGACACCATCAAAGATCTGTCTTTCTTCCTTGGAACAATCAAATGCATCTTCTGCCAGCTCGACAACTTTCTTCCCAAACAGCATTGCGGCAATGTCCTCCTCCTTCATCCCTATCTCCACGAACAAGCCTTTCCCATCCATCTTGCTCTTATTGATCAACAGCCAGCCGGTTGCTTTGAACGCGTACTAGCTATTCTGCAAGGCAGTAAAAAACGACGAATTAAAGCACAGTAGAAGCAAGATGTGACCAAGCATGGTACAACCAAATCTAGAAAAGCAATAAGATTTGCATTGGATAGAATACACATTTGAGCATACATCAGTTTACAAGGCTGTCAGGAAATCCGGAAATACCACAGAAATTTGCAAGATTCAATTCGAAACAATTGCAACATGGCTAAAGCAGACATTAATGCGCTCAATCAAAGCATGTATACTCCAAAACATATTGAGCCACTATCACTGTGTGATGCAACATTCCATGGCTCTGTGCCAACATCAGTAGACATCCGGTATCCAATTTATCAGTCGACAAACGCAGGGAATAAGTTTCATAAAATAACTGCAGGAAACAAAAGCCTGAGCAACCGAAAGAGCTGTGGTTCCGGAAATAGGAAGCAGTGCCAAATCTATCAGCCTATGGAAGCATGATGAAAAAAAGAAATATGCATAACCGCTACTAAACTGCAGGAGCCGAAATCACAGAATAGCAAGTAGCAGCTGCATCGCTCTGCTCGCAAGGATACCAAAATAAAACACTGAAGAGTGAAGACAACAGCGTTGAAGCTACCAAAAAGACGCAGACTCTGAGCTGACCTTACTGAACGCAAAATCCGTTGAATGCGGAGCAGTGATTTTTATCTGAAATGAAATCGCGATGACCTGGAACGGAGGTGCATTATATCAATGAAAGCAATGCTATGATAAAAAAAAATGAAAGCAATGCTATCTGGGTGACAGGGGAAATGAACCAAAAGAATGAACCGGGACCGGGATGGTGAAAAACTGAAAATGTGTTTCAAAGGTCAAAAAAACACTCTCAGTGGAGTCCAGAACATCCACTAAGGACCAACTTCAACATGCAGCAAGAACTCTATCCAGCATTCCTTCTCTTAAAAAAAAAAAGAACGGCAACCTTCGAGCACCCCGCTGTCTGCAGCGCCGATGGATCAATCCACCATCCGACGAACTGATCGATTAGACCGCCGCCGCAGCATTTCCCCAATCAAGAAGCCCACCCCATCCACCAAGAAAAACAAAATGGGACACGGCGAATCGCATTGTTGACGAGATACTAACCGCGAAGAGGAAGAAACGGCGGCATTGCCATCGGCCTTCCCTTCCCTCATCCCCTCCCCATAGGAGACGAAGCCAGCATCTCCCTCCCTCCCTCCTGCCTTCCTTCCAGCCCCTTCTTCCTTATCCCTCTACCTCCACGCACCGAACAGTAATGGCAAGCACTCGCTCTGCTCAGGGGCGCGCGCAGCAATGTCTGCTGCCTGACTGCCTCCCACGCCACGCCCCACCTTTTACCGCCCCTCGCCTCGCGGACAGAGGCGGCAGAACCGGGCAGTGCAGTCAGTGCAGGCCGCTGCCCGCTGGCGGCAAACGGATCTGCGTGTCCGTCGGACCCGTCGTCCCATGCAACTCTCGGACGAGTCTCTCTGATCTATGGGGCCCGGGGGCCGGGGCGTGCGCGGCGTGGCGGCTTGATGTGACGGCGGACGACGCTCGTGGGGGGGGTACGCTTACGTGTCCGCGTCACGGCAGGTTATACGTGTGGCTGGCTATGGGTAGCTGCTCAGTTGGGTATCTGGGGCGGCCGGGGCCTTTTTTGGCCTTCGGCTCTGTGTAAGGTTGGAGAGCGTGGGTTTTTGGTGTGAGTTGACCGGATTTCACTTTAATTAAACTGTCCCAAAATCTGATAAATCCGTAAAGCTTAACTTATATCAAGATCATAATACTTAAATTAAAGATTGGCATTAAATTATCTATTACAATATTAGTACTAAAAATAAGGCTTTGATGTGACGAATCACACATCAAGGAAGCTATAGTGCAAGAAATTTATGAGCCTAATGCTGAAAACAACGTATTATGCTTAACATTCTTGCATGGACCCTAAATAGACTAAGTCAAGCCTTTTTGTGAATATGGTAGATGTCACGTCCCCGCCTCCCCCCTCCTTGTTGTGTGTTTGCCCTCTATTATTTGTTGTGTCTCTCAATTTGAGTTCAATCTTTTGTCACTATCTTAGCTATCCTATAGCTTGATATCAAGGTTTGCCAATAAAGAAAACAAGCTTCTTTTGGTTCCAAGGACGTATTTAGATAAAAACATGTATCAAATTGACTACTCTGGTTTAAGTGTGCATGAATTTGACTTCAAGGTAGCATGTGTAGTTAACGTTAAGAAAAATATGGTAAACATCTATCTTAGACGGATTCTTTAAAATAGACATTAGACCCATTGTATGCAGTGGTGGAGGGTGGGGTGAAATTAAAGGATGGGGGGAGGTAATTCAGTGCTACACTAACATCAGTGTAAAATGGTCACTAGCTAAAGCTTTACACAGAGCAACTGCTAATGCAAGCACCTAGAGGTAACAGAGACTAAAGAATGGGATTGATGGAGTCTAATTTCAAGGAGACAAAAGCCGGTATATTGTTTGGAAGAAAATAGTTCATGCATGGTGCATGTCGTATAGATGTCAAGAAGTGAGTAGTAGAACTTCACAAACAAGGGGTAGGGGGCACGAATCCAGTTTGGCCTCTAGGAGGTATGTGCTCATATATTCTAGGATGCTTAATAGGTCCCATGAAATTTATGCAAAATATTCTAGCTAGTGATCACTAGCTTTTCACCATATTATTATTGTGACCATTACATTCTTGACCGAGAAAACAGCTCGAGACAATGTATCATTCTTCTTAGCTTAGTGGAACACTAACATCTATTTAGTTCGCTGCCCCCTCTAAACTTTCGTGAGTCCTTTTTTTCCCACCTAGCACAACAGCAATCAAAAGCAGTTTGTTGAGGATTTGCTTTACCTGGTATCAATTCATCTAGGAACATTTAAGAACGTAACCCTTTTTGCAAGGTATCTCAGTTTCTTACTGTAATCTAACTAGCACCGCTCCCACAAGGGCACAAACTTTGTTAGTTCTCATATTTTCTTCGACCAAATCAGAGAGGATGCTCTTATACCGTGGGTGCATATACATGTTATACAGAGAGTGTATATGGTGAAAATATTAGATAAAATCGCTAGTTTAACATTTTAGAGGGTGCTGTGTCCCCCTACTCCCAATGTAGTCTTGCTCCTGATTTTCTCGCGTGTGTTGTAAGTTCTTTTGGTAGCTTTTCAAAAAGAAAATGCAGCAATACATGACTCAAGATGTAAAGAGCTCTGTTTGGATACTATGATTTAAATTTTAGCTCTTGAGGTTTTGAACATTGTGTCTAAAATCGTATCTAAAGTTGAGTCAACCTTTAAAAAGATCATTAGTTCATTAGTCTACACAAACAAGCTAAAAGTGTCTAAAAATTAGTCTTTAACTTTAATCAACTAAACTTTAATTTAGAGTATATGGTCTGACGAGGGCCATAGATATTTCCTACCCCACGTACTGCCACTGGGAGTTGGAAATGCCGGGACACTGCCAGCGACGTGCGTACACGCGGGAGTATACCACTGACGAAAGTAGAAAGAGTGTCCCCGGAAAAGGCGCCCGCGCACTCTCTCTCGCGCGCTCCCATCTTCCCCACTAGCTCCAGGATTCCCTGGCGTTTCCGTTCTCGGTGAAACGAGAGGCCTCCGAGTGCGAGCCGTGTCCCCCGGGGTGGTGGCCGACACGCGCGACGTGTACGTCCAGCTCCCGCGCCGAGACGGCACAGCAGGAGGCAGGCGTCGCGCGCTCGCCGGGGTGCGGCGATGCCCCCTGGTACGACCACGCCACGCTCGTTCTCCCACGACGTGAGAGCGAGACACGCAGGCACGGTCGGAGCGGGAACAGCGGCCGGCTCGGTAACAGAGCCGGCCGGAGGCTCCGGAGCCCAAGCAGGCGTTGCTCCGCACGCTGTTCGCGTCGGGCGCGGGCGCGCGGGTGACCTCGTTTCCTTGCAACTACTGGTCCCGTTCAGGCGCGCGCGTCGGCACATCAAGCGCGCGCCACGCGTTGAGCTGGCTTGCCACCCTGCGCGTCTCGTGTCGACGGCGCCACGGCGGGGCCGCGCGTCGGTACGTGGCTGGGGACGCTGACCGGGCGCGGTTGCCCAAACGGCCAAACACGAGCTGACATGGTGCACGTACGTGCCACTACCACTTGTAGGGCCCAAACGGCCAAACACGAGCTGACATGATGCACGCTCGTGATCTCCCGTTCGGCTTATCTTTTTCGACTTGTTTTTTTAGTCGAAACAGTATTTTTCTCTCACAACAATTCAGCCAGAACAGTGTTTTTCAACCAGTTTCAGCCAAGATTCAGCAAACCGAACGGAGCCTGAGAGCTACTCTTCACCGTCAATGGTGTTCGCCGAAGCTCCCAGTAGGCTACTGCGAGTCCGCGACTCGTTCGTGTTCCATGTTCGGGTCTGCGGTGGGCTGGCCGTGCCCAGACCGTGGAGTGCAGAGCTCGTCCATGCCGGTGTAGAGGATACCCGCTCTACAAATCCTGTCTGTACCTCTCACAATTAATAATATTTATAAACTATTTTCGCATCTCTTAACGTAGATCGGAGTGGCGCAGCGGAAGCGTGGTGGGCCCATAACCCACAGGTCCCAGGATCGAAACCTGGCTCCGATATCTAATTTTTGGTGCTTTGGTTTTTTTTCATTTTTGTTTTTTTGTTTTTGTTTTTTGGTGCTTCAGCCTGTTGGTTTTTTTCTTTTTCTTTTTTTGCTTCAGCCTGTTTGTTTTGTACTACTGGTACATGCTCATTTTTTGTGTTTAATTTGGCTCTGATATTTGTGATCCAGCCTGTTTGCTTCGTACCTGCTCACTTTTTCTGTTTCTTGGTGCTTCAGCCTGTTTGTTTGGTACCTGCTCACTTTTCCTATTTTTCAGTTATCTTTGCCTGATGAGTGATAGACGCACAGTCTTAGTCTAAGCGTTGGGTATCGGTGCACATGCGCTACCAAACTATTCCGAACACAGTAGCAAATAACATCAAGTTCTTCAGTTTCATCAAACCCTGATCCGTGATGCAGAATCAGAAGACTACGAGAAAACTTGTTTGCAACCATGTATGTATTTGTATAGTGGCACAATTTTGCAACGACATACAATGATACAGAACAGATCGAGTAAACAAACCGTCAAAATTGATCAGCGACACGCTCAAGAACAGACACTACAAGTTACAAACACCGCCTTAGCCTAAGGGGAGGATGTAGATGAAATCTTGCTGGTAAGGATTACAAGCAGGGCTATCGTTACAGTGAAGCTCACGGCCAAACCGCACCACAAAATCGTGTCAATGTTTACCCCTCTCCTAGTTACTACTTTCACCTGCTGTTCCTTCCCTAGTGAATGTGCTGCACTGCTTCCACTTTCTTTCGGGGTTCCCTCTACCCTTCTCCTCACGAGCGTAGGCTGGAGTGCCTCCTGACGAGTAACATCACCACAGGCCTGCGGGGCATGAGATGTGTTTTCACATCGTTCTGGGGCACACTGTTGTGCCTCATTGGAGCATGCACAGGTGCCACAAGAGTCAGTGGCACAACAACCAGCTTCCTCCACCTGATGGTGTATGTGTTCTTTCTGCAGTTTGGCACTAGTTTGCTTCCGTGCTTCTCCTACTGCAACAGAACCTTCTATCACTTCACCAAAGACAGACCATCGTCCAACAGATGTGATCTTCGCATTTGCTGACGTTCCTAACAAGCTATCAGGAGCAATTACCAGCACCTGGATATATCCCTTGGTATGTCCAACCTGTGCAGGAAAAGATCATTTCAGGGAACATAATCAGCAATTAGTGACAAGAATTGAATGCACTTACCAAGTGAACACCATCAGTTGCAATCTCGGTGATCCAGATCCTCTCTACTTTGCCTTCCATTCCTTGGTATGGTGAAAATGATTCAAAAACTGAAGTCAGTTCGCGACTCCGCTTTTTCACTTCATTGCTTGGTACCTTCTTCATCCTAGCAGCAGGTGTCCCTACAAAAATCACATTGTGAATATCAACAACCAAGACTCGTAGTTTTACAGAACATTGTGACTTGAGAAAGAACAGTTTACCTGGTCTGGGGTAAAACTGTGAAATGTGGACTTGAGGGAATTGATATTCCTTTACGAGGTTAACAGTCTCAGAGAAATCTTGATCAGTCTCGCCTGAAAATGGGATGTCAATTCAGTGCAAACTATTGGCAGCAACATTTTTTGTGGCATTCAAATAATAAAATATCATTCAGATGTACTCATAAATGATAACCAAGAACATACTGCTAAACTGAGAACTTGCTTAGCGTACCAGGAAAGCCACATATAATATCTGTAGCAATTTGCATTCCAGGGACAAGCTCACACAGAGTGTCGACTACCTTTCTGAACTCGCCAACAGTGTATTCACGATTCATTGCCTGGGATGCGCAATCATACACTGAGTCAGATCCAGGTGCAGACACTGGATATATAAGTTACAAACAAAGAATGTTCATGCTGTATGTTTGCTGCTAAAAAGCTTTTTCGGAACAAGAGTTGAAAGTTTAACTATACCGTTAAAACAGCATCGCTTCCAGATTGCACAGGAACATGGAGGAAAGAGTAAACGCAGGGATGACGCAAAACAGCAGCTATCTCCTTCAAATGTTCTAGTATGAAAGGAGGATTTGTCATGCCTATGCGGAGCATTGTGCTTTGGTCAACAGGAAGCTCCACAACAATCGCATTTAACAAATTTGGAAGGTTTGTACTGATATCCCGTCCTGAAAATTTTGCAAGCCAGAAGAAGTAAATTACCATGTAATTACCACATGTATCTATCATTAGAAGACCCGGAAGGAATTGGACATCAAGATTACCATAAGCACCAGTATCTTCGCTGCTCAACCAGATCTCCCGGACACCTTCGGAGACAACAGTTTTCACACGATCCACCTGCAATAGATTGAAGATCAAATGATTTACTTGGAGTTTGAAGCAACAGCAGCATTGCTCCACAATAGACACATTCTGAATATACTTACCAAGCTGTCAATAGTATAGCTTCCCAAATGACCACGAGCATGCTTTGTCTTACAGTATGTGCAGGCGCCTAAACATCCCACATTAATAGGAAGAATCTCGATAAACTTGTTCTTTCTTACCTGTAAGTACAGTTTTACCGAGTCAGAAATAAAGTTACAGGATCTGTTAACCACAAAAAGCTACTATATTTTTTTAACCGTAAAACTACAAAAAGCTACTATAACCAGCACATCAATTTGCTCAATAAACAAGAAAATTGTACACACATGTGCTCATAATACTGGCAAGACACAAGTATTGTGCTTAAAATAATACGCAGAGGTACGACTTATACCTTAGGTAAATCAAGTGAAGGCAGTGTTTTCCGACTCAACAGCCGAACCTCATGGCCCTTTAAAGTTTCCTCAACCACTTCAACAACCCGGTCTATCTGTTGCACTCCAATTATACTAATACCTTCAAGCTCCTTGAGGCCCTGGCTTCCTTGGGGTACACATCCAGCCACAACTAGTGGCTTGTTTGCACTCTTGCATTTAGATATGAGGGTTGTCATTGCAGATTGACTTGGATTTTTCACTGTGCATCTGGAATAGAACAAGTCAATGTTAAGCTACATATACATATTAATCTTTCTTTCTTTGAGTTGGGTTTTTTTTTGCAATAAAATTATCCAGTGTACCTAAACATCACCGACTCAGACATCATAAATGGAAAATTGGAAATCAACTTAGTACCTAGCCACTTATTAGAAGTACAGTCCACTGAATGGTAAAGTACAAGAAAATAGGTGGAGTTCAATGTTGCGAATCCATAGCCATAATAACAGTTCTAAAATTCATTTCATGTATACATCTAGCCTTCAATGAGCAATCAGCAAACAAGAGAAATGGACCATACGTGTTAATTAGCCACAAATCTGCTCCTTCGGGTTCTTCAGTGATCGCATATCCAAATGCAGAGAGCTGACCTGACATATATTCACTGTCACTCTGCGGAACAGGAAAAGGAAGAGATGTTACCAATAAGTCAATCACACAGCACAGCAAAACCATTGGCCTCTCAGCAATTGCACTAGGCGCTCGAATAAGACACCAACACGGAAATTGTGCAGTCTTTCATACCAGCACACTAACTAGTTTGGAAGCTCGCATATAATAAAAAAGTATAAGCAAAAACTAGTGAGGAGGGAAGCTTGCCTGGTTATGTGAGCACCCGAAAGTCTTGACGTAAATCGTCTGCAACACAGAACGCACGAGAAGCGGCTCGAAAATCAGATCACACTAGCACAGATGGAGCATATATAAGAAGCCAGCAAGCGATGGCGTTACCTGCGTCCCGGGGATCCGGGCCTCGGGCTGAGGCGGCGCCTGCGCGACCCTAGACGACCGGCGCTTGGGCTTGACCGCGACGGCGGCAAGCGGGAGGCGGAGCCCCGGAGGCGCTCCGCCGCCAGAGAGGCCGGCCGGGCCCAGCACGTCCTCGATGTCCTCCATCTCAAGCTGCGGCGGTAGCCGGGAGCCCGGGAGCGGTGTGCGCCGGGTAGGGTTTGGAGTCTTTTTAACCGTGCGCAGTAAAAAAAAAAAAGCTTGTAATTACACCTGAGCTATTAAAAAACTGACCACACACAGATGCCACTTTTCTAAACTTCTTTGTCTTACAAGTCATTTCGTCATCGTTCTATTTGCTTTTCGTCGTTTGGTTGCCCTTATAGGTGGGACCGGCTAGTGAAATTGTCTACGAGCCTGTTCGCGGATTGATTTCTGGGCTGATAAGCCTGGCTAGTGTTGGTTTGTTGTGAGAGAAAAACACCAACAATCGAACAGGTTGTATGTTGCCCTTGGGCGGTGGAGACTGTGTTACCGCCACCTCAGTCCCCCACTCTCTCCATCTCGCTCGAGTCGTCTTCCTCCACACCCTAGCGGCGTCGGCGGGCAGAGAATAAGATAATCCGACCTGCTTGCGGCTGTGGCGCGGAGAGAAGAACCCCCCAATCTCCCGTGTTTGCGGCGTGGAATAGGGTAGTTAAGCAATGAAGAGGAGGCCTGAAGGAAGAGACCGTGGATCCTCCGGATTGGCGGCGCATGGCCACGAACAAGGGGGCGGGCGCGGGCTACTGATCTCCTTGGCTTCCTGATGGGTGAGTATCATTTTTATGGTTTTTTCCGCTTCGATTGCTTGGTCCTTGTGATTGTGATCAGTTAGGTGTAATAGTTGTGGTTGATATAGTGTGATTTTAGATAGATAGATGTATGTGAACTCACTGTTGTTTATCTGTAGGATTGTTACAACATAGAAATCCGGATAATTACTCGCTATACTCGTGCTCGGTTGTTTAGTTTGAACAAAGTCGTCGATGCTGATCGTACCAACTTCATAGATTTGATTGCTGAAGTTGAGAATAAGTATCTTTCTGATTATGGGGATGTTATGAGATTGTTTTACTTCTGCATTGAGAGACAGATGAACATCCAAGTTTGTACCGACCAAGATTTGCTTGACATGTTTGCAAAACATAATGCTTCCAAGTGTTGTTTCCTGACTTTTGGTTACCACAGCCCCAGTACGGAGCCTCCTGAAATTCCTTCTTGGGATTTTAGCAGTTCTAGGCAGTTTGTTGAGAACCCCTTCACTGCCTTGTCCTAGCATTGCACAACCAAACCATACCTAGAGTGAATTGTAGATGATGAATACCTGGCTAACCCATACCCATCCAATGAGCATGTGGGTGTTGATGAGAAAGGGTTGTATATAGACCTTGGTCCTCAACATCCACCACCTCCAAAACCTCAGAGTCAAAGTTGCAGCAAACAAAGGGATGGTGAAGGATCTGATGCAGATACATACTATGAAACAGACAGTGATGATGAATCTGTGTCTGATGATGATGATGATTATAAAATAGAGAATGTAGATGACATTGTTAAAGATAATGAGCTTGACCATATGCCTGATGTTGAGTATGACAAGAAGGATCCTCCTATGACAGTAGGCAGTGTGTATAGAGACATGTATGTATTTAAGCTGGCTTTAGCTCCACATGCTGTCAAACATGAGTTTCATTATGACATTGAAAAGAGTGACACGGGAAGGTACATAGTTTACTGCTATGGGAGTACTGAGGGCTGCAGGTGAAAAATTCATACCTCAACCATCAAGGATGATGAATCAATTAAGATAATCTGTTAGTTTTGAATTTGTATGCTTTTTATCTATCAGTTGTTTTTCAGATAGAGGCATTTTATTTTTATGTCATTTGCAGGTGAAGAGGAACCCATATCCCCATACCTGTCAAAGCAAAAGGTCTGGCGTATGTAAAGGGGTTACATAGTTTTGGGTCTGTGAACAAGTGATTGACTGGTTGAAAGAAGATGCAACTGTTGGTGCTACTGAACTCCAAATGAGGCTAAAGGATGAGTACAAAATCTTGATACCGTTCAGGAGGGTGTGGAATTGTAAGAATCTTGCATTGGATAAATTGTATGGCCCTAGAATAAAAGCTTTGATAATCTGTATAGATTCAAGGCCCAGCTAGATGAAACATGTCTTGGTTCATTTGTTCTGGTTGATCACCACACCATCAACAAGAAGATTAGGAGGTTTAATAGTTTTTTTTAGCCCTGAAACCATATGTTGATGGCTTCCTTAAAGGTTGTATGCCATCTTTGGCAGTAGATAGCACTTTCTTGTGTGGAAAGTTCAGGGGCCAGTTGTGCATTGCTTGTGCAGTTGATGCGCACAACTAGATGTACCCAGTAGCAATAAGTGTCATTGATTCTAAAACAAATGAAAATTGGGTTTGGTTTATGGAGAGGTTGAAGGAAGCAATAGGCACCCCACCTAGTCTGATATTTTGCACAGACTGTGGTCAGGCAGTAATACATGGTGTTAGTGAGGTCTTTCCATATGTTGAACATAGAGAGTGCTTGTGGCATTTAGTTCAAACTTTTAAGAAAAGGTTCAGTGATAAAATTTTTGATGATCACCTATGGATATCTACCTACTCTTGGAGAAAATACATGTTTGAGAAACACTACTAGGCCATGGCTGTAGCCAAACCCGAGGCAATGAAGTTCATGCAACAGAATCACAAGTTGCTATGGACCAGAAGTCAGTTTGGCATAGATTCCAAGATGAATTATGTAACCAATAATATGGCTGAGTCCTTCAATAACTGGATCAAGACAGAGAAGGCCAAGCACATTGATGATTTAATGGATACCATAAGGCAGAAGCTGTTGATTAAATGTAATACTAGGAAAAAGATGGATAAAAAGTTTATAGAGAATATTCTACCTCATGTTATGCAGCAGTTGAGAGAAGACAGCTTCAACCTAGACACTAAGGTCATCACAGAACATGATGGAGTTGCTGAAGTTTGTGCTAAGGGGGGATTAGATTCAGATTTGTTATGAACTTAAGAAACATGACATGTTCCTATAGGGCTTGGCAAGGGTCAGGAATACCATACAAGCATGCAATTACCTACATAACATCTATACTTGATGAAAAGCTAGAAGACCATATGGATGAATTGGATGAATGCTATTCTATGGCCAAATTCAAAGCTGCATATGAAGGTGACTTCCCATCCATTCCTGACAAGTCTATGTAGCCTGATGCCACACATAAATTCTTCATGCATCCTCCCTTACTTAAGTCCACAATTGGTAGAAGAAAGAACAGGTACAAAGGGGCAGTTGAAGAAGGTAGCAGGAAGAAATCGAATAGGCATGAGTGTCCAATATGCCATGAGTTAGGGCACCACTGATACACCTGCAAGAATGGGAGTCCAGCAGACATAGCTGCAATGGAGGCTGACAGGTGAACTTCTCTCAGTTATATTTTTCATATATAATATGAACGACATTAAATAATCTAACATAACTAAAATTTTACCTGCAGGGGTCTGTCAAAAAAAAGGTAGAAAAAAGCAGCTAAAGCTAACATAGAAACAAGCATTGTTGTGGCCACAGGGATGATGTTCCCTCCCAATGAGACAGTGGAGAATGCTGTACACAAGAAAAGAAATAGAAAATCCTCTTCTTCATCATCTGTCTCCAAATCTATGGGAGCAGCAACAAGTACTTCAGTCTCTACTACTACTCATTTCTCTAGCAGGTATGCCACTTCTCCATTTCTTTCTAATTTTTTGCAATGCCAATAGCCCACACTAAACTTCATGTTTCATGTACCACAAGATCTAAAACTGGATCCAATGAACCAATTCCTATTCAAGTTGTGCACTTTGCCCCTTATAATGAAGATGCTTCAGTTCAGCATGAGCCACAAGAAGCTTCAACTGCTACAGTTCATACACAAGGAGAAAGAATAGATTGAAGAAGAAGTTTACACAAAGAAAGATGTGTCTGCCACTCCAACTAGGGAAACAAGCAGCAAGGCTCTAGCTGACCCTTCCAGCCCAGCTGCAAATACCAGAAGTAAGAAGCAACTACTGCTGGAATGAACACAGTGACTCCACCATGTTGTTTTGATGATGCATTGGTGCTATACTCCTGGAGAACATCTTGGCTTTTGTGGCATGAAATCATTTGAATGGTATGAAATGCTGATATAATGGAGTTGTAATATTTTGCATGATCAGGACATGTAGTTTATGGTACTTGCTCTGGACAAACTACTAATTTTAGATGAAATTATGGTTTATGGTTTGCATGTTGGTGAACAATCTGAACCATGAGCACTACTTATGTTTGTAATATATTAAGGTTTGCATGTTGGTGAATGAACAATATGAGAATTTTATATTTCTGGACTGCATTCATCCATCATCTTTGACTCATTCATTCATTGATTTAAGCATGCAAACACAGTGACACACACATATATAGGACCCTACTTCTTCATAATTGCATACAAGATAAGGAAAATAGCAATAAAGACCAGTTTCTCAATCTATCTGAGCTGCTGCATAACCCTATCTTGCAGCACTCCTCCACCAGCCTAACCACCATCGTGGAAGAGAGTCATTGGAGAGGAAACTGAGTGGAGAGAGAACTGAGTGGGGAAGGGACCTCAGTGCTGTCTATTTATAGGAGCCACCTAATGAGAGTTTTTGACGCCAAAGGCCTATTAGATTGGCGCCAAAACACCATCAGATAGCCTCTTCTTCCTGAGGGCATGCTTGTCTTTTTCCCCATCCGTTAGCATCCGTTAGCCACAGATGAAAAATAAGCGGTGCATTTGGAAGAATGACGTCAGGTGAACATTATTTCACATATATGGCCAACTTTTTTAATTTGGACGGAATGGCTTTTTACGGTCAACTTTTTACAAACTTTTTAACGGGTAAAAGGCTCAAGGGTTTTTGCCTGCTGACCCGGTGCCACGCGAACAGGCGCAGTGCGAGGCCGGAAAGTAACTGGGCCTCTGAGCGGAATGATGGGCTTTTTGCAATCCGGGCTGATGAAGCCGGCCTTATATTGCTCATAAAGCCCAGACTCGCGGGCCGTTTTTTTTCTGGGCTGCCTGTGCCGTGACCGTGCCACGCAGTCGTCGTTGCTTGCTCGATCCGAGAGCACCCCCGCTGGCCGCCGCTTTTCAACAGCCGACCCTGAAGGTCCCAAGCGCGCGAAAACCGAAACCATGCCAGACGCAGCCGCGTGCTCGCACGCGTGTCGTTCCTGGGCTCGTTGACATGCCATACGTGCCTCGCCGTCGTTCCACGTGTAAAAAGCACACACCACGCCTACACCTTTGGTAGCTTCTACAACTATCGGCGGCCGCGATTTTAAGCTGTTTGCCACGGCGGAGCACACTACAGTGAAGAGAGTGCTCGCTGCTATACTCGCAACCGCAAGATAGCTCACTGAATCGTGCTACAACCAAGCTGATGCGTGCTCACCAAATGCGACACAAACACGTCGCCGCCATGATGAACGTCGTGGCCATCGGGCTCGTCCTCTCCACTCTGGCGGCCGCGGGGGTCTGGTCCCGCGCGCCGCCGCCGCCGCCCGCGGCCCCGCATCACGGCGACCACGTCGTCCGAGAGGGCCGACGCGTGGTCATCGTGGAGTACGAGCGCGAGCTCCCGCTCTCGACCGAGGACGGCGGCAGCGTCAAGGTCAAGGAGACGCGCGTCCTGCCCCCGGACGCGCTCGACGGCGTCGAGGGCGACGGCGGGGTGTTCGACGAGGCCCTCGGCGCGGTCAAGCGGTGCAAGGATAGACTCTGCGGCGCCGGCAGGAAAGTGGAAGAGGGAGCCAAGGAGGCGGCGTCCCTCGTCGAGCACGGCGCGGAGGACGCGGCGAAGGGCGCCAAGGAGGCGGTCTGGGATGCCAAGGACAGCGCCGAGAACATGGCGTTCGACGCCGCGCAGAAGGGTAAGGAGGCGATGAAGAGCGCCAAGGACAAGGCGTCGGAGGCCGCACAGCAGGGGAAAGAGGCCGTGCGGAGCGCGAAGGACAAGGCGTCCGAAGCTGCGCATGAGGGGAAGGAGACCGTGACGAGCGCCAAGGACAAGGTCTCCGAAGCCGCCGGCAAAGCGAAGGAGAAGGCGTCCGACATCCAGCACGGAGCATCCGAAGCGACGAAGGCGGCCAAGGAGAGGGTGTCCGAGGCGGCCAGGCACGCCAAGGACACCGTCCGGAGCGCCAGGGACAGCGTCTCCGACATCGCGCAGAGAGCCGAGGAGCGCGCGGAGGACGCCGCGGAGCGCGCGGCGGACAGGGCCGCGGAGGCCGAGGAGGAAGTGAAGGCGCGGGCCGCCGAGGTGGGCAAGAACCTGACGGACATCGCGCGGCGGGCGCGCGACGTGGCGTCCGACGCGGCCGCGTACCTCCTCGGCGCGACTGCCGTGATGCACCTCCTGGGCTTCGCCACCGCCTACGGCGCCAGCGTGTGGGTGACGTTCGTGTCCAGCCACGTGCTGGCCGCCGCGCTGCCGCGGCAGCAGCTGGGCATGCTGCAGAGCAAGCTGTTCCCGGTGTACTTCCGCGCCATGGCCTACGGCGTCGGGCTGGCGCTCGCCGCGCACCTGCTGGGGCGCGAGCGCAGGTCCGTCGCGTCGCGCGCGCAGAGCTTCAACCTGCTCGCCGCGCTCGGCCTCGTGCTCGCCAACATGCTGCTGCTGGAGCCGAAAGCTACCAAAGTAAGTTGCTCTCCTGACCTCCTCCTGTCGTATACGTATGTTGCAATTCTCACCGCATCATATCTATATACTCGCAGGTGATGTTTGAGAGGATGAAAGTGGAGAAGGAAGAAGGCCGGGGACGTGACATGGTGGACGACATCGTCGACCCACCGGTGGTGACCGTGGCCACGCCGACCGCCGCCACCACCACCACCGTCCCCACGGCGGCGGCCACAGCGCGCACAGGCACAGCTCCCGTGGACGGCGCGGGGACCGGCGGCAAGCAAGCGAAGCCGGCGACGGCAGCAGCCGACGCGGAGATGTCGAAGAGCAGGGCGGTGACGCTGAGCAGGCGGCTGAAGCAGCTCAACGGCTACTCGTCCCTGTGCAACGTGCTGTCCCTGATGTCCCTCACCTGGCACCTCGTGCACCTGGCGCGCCGCCTGCACGCGGGCACCGCCTGCTAGGTTGATGATGAAATGGGGCTCATGGCTGCTGTCATCCTGAGGAGCTCGCTTCGCGGTCTCTCGAAAGAGTACTTGGTTTGGTTTCTGATGTGAACTTGACACGTTGGCGATGTTCCCGTAGTTTAGGCTTCGGTTTGTGTTCGGCTAGTGGCTGTTTCGGTTGTTTGGGAAGTAAAGGGTTAGTGTGTATTCCCTTTGTCCCGGTTTATTTGTCGTCGGAGTCTCAACATCAGATATCAAGATGGCCAAAGACACTGATATCCCTACATACTAATCATTTCTCATCAGAGTCTCAACACCAGATACCAAGGAGAGTGGCCAAAGATATTGATATCCCTACATACTAATCATTTCTCAACTATGAATTTAGATGCACATGCCATCAATGTCATCCACCACATCATTTTTTAAAACAAACAAATTAGCATTGGCATCCATCTTTTCACATTTAAACATGTTGTACAGTGATTTTTCTCTTAAAAAATCAATGCTGACAACGAAAAAATACATTTTGCTCAACAGCAAACACCACTTAGCATCAAATTTACAGCCAAAACAAATTGAAACTTCAAACCATTGCCACAAAAACCACTTAGCGCCAATTTTACACACTGAAACTTCAAACTATTGCCACCAGCGCCATTTCTTGACCATATACTAGGAAATAAAAGCCTGGTGACCCTCTCGTTGCCTTCATTTGAACCTTCACCTCTTATCCATCTTTCATGCTAGACTTAAACACACTACCAGATGAGACTACCAGATGAGGGAGGAGAGAAGGTGCCTGATCTCAACAAGATTCTTGACGGACATGAAGAGGATCAAGATGTAGTGGCTGTAGATGAAGTTTGGGGAGCTGGCCACTTTGGTCTCCATCCAGATCAAAATGATGAACAAGCAGAAATTCATCAAGGTAAGCACATCTGTTTGTACCCAAAACTTGAACTAGTTCATCTCTCTCCCCCTCTCCCTCTCCCTCTCCCCCTCCCTCTCTCTCTCTCTCTCTCTCTCTCTCTCTATGCTCTTGTTTATTTTTTGGTTCTAAAATCAGAAGCAACATCATGTTACTTAGTTATTGCTACTATTTTCTCACCAGAAACTCTTATGTACCAGGTGTTCTCTATAGTCTCTCTCTCCTAAATTAGTAAATGGTGCTTTAGTATACGCCCATGTGCTCCCTTGCCGCCTGCCATCGAAGGATCGCCTGTAGCACAAGAAGGCAGTCTTGTTAATCAAAACAGCACCAGTTCAGCAATAGGTTTATGAGCATGATAGCAGCTGAGCGACTATTTTCCTAAATGTTAGATGCAGATGTCACTCTAATACGAACTAGTAGTACTAAGCAATCCACCCACACAAAAATGAATGAGTCTTTTACTTGTATGCCATTAAAAAAGATGATCTAATCGTCTATGTCCATAAAAAGTTCGATCTATCGTCAGTGTCCAAGCTCGAAAAACTTTTCTCTCTCATGCCATTATATCCGCCTTCTGTTTGATTTGCGCCGTTTGGCTGTCCTAACGAGTGGGGTCCGCTGTGGCAAATGACCTCAGTTGTCCCTTGCCGTTGGAATTAGAGGTGGAGGCCGTGTTGACCGGTATTGACCGCTCTCACTCTCCTCATCTGGCTCGACTCCTCCGCTCCCTCCGCTCGACTCCTCCGCTCCCTCCTCTATCCCATCACCAAAACCCAAACCCTAGCAGCGATTGTGGGCGGTGGCGTCGGGCGACTGAGCGTCAGCGGGCTGCGACGGCTGAGGGGAGACAAGAATCCCATCCCTGGTTGCGGCGGGGCATGGGATAGTGGAGCAAGGGAGGTACCGTGGGCAGCCTGGATTGGCGGCGCATGGCGGCGAACATGGCGGCGGCCTAGCGCCCTTCATGGTTTCAAGACGGGTGAGTTCCTCTTCTCCTTTGCTTGCTTGTTCGTGGTGATTGTGGAGAGCTAGGATTGTTGTTGCTTGCTCTTGCTAGTTTGTTTCCCCTTTGTGATTGTTGTTGTTCATCTGTAGGATGGACCCAATTAGTAGCTACAATCTAGAGTTTGGATTATTCTTGAAAATATGCGTGGGGGAAGTGGTATGGCGTGAGTGAAGTTGTGGATCTTGATCGTGCAAACTATGTAAATGTGGTTGAAGGTATTGTGGATAAGTATCACGGGCGCTATGGGGATACTTACGGTGTGTGTTTTCTTGGTGCCATGACACAAAGATGAACATCCCCCTCACCAATGACCATGACTTAGTTGAAATGTTTGCCAAAAATAAAGCTTACAAGTGTTGTTGGATGAGTTTAGCCTACTATAAACCCAACACTGTGCCTCCTGTCATCCCTTCTTGGGATCCAATTACTGAGCAATCTATTGAACCACCCATCACTCCTTCAATGGCCACTCCTTCCATTGTCACTCCTTTCATTGCCTGTCCTTCTAATGCACCTCCTAGCATTGCAGAATCAACCCAGACACAGAGCACAACATGTGCAGATGATGACATTCTGGCAAACCCAAACCTAGAGAATGAGCATATGGGTGTTGATGATGAAGGTTTGTACCTTGACCTTCCACCACCTCCAAAGCCACAGCAACCAACACCTCCAGAAGATCAGATCCAAACTGCCACCACTGAAAGGTGTCCAAGTCCAAAGCCAGCTGAATCTGAAACTGAGAGTGATAGTCCAAAGCCAGCTGAATCTAAAACTGAGAGTGATGCTAGTTCAGGGTCTGATGATGAGTTTGATCCTAAAATGGACCCTGATGAGGCAGATGAAATGGTTAAGGACCATGAGCCTAACTACATGGCACCTCTTGAGTATGACAAAAGAGCCCCCCATGTGTGTTGGAAGCATGTATCCAGACATGTTTGAATTTAAGATGGCTTTAGCTACTCATGCTGCAATAAAAGAGAATCGATATTTTATTCAGAAGAGTGATACATGAAGGTACCGAGTGTACTGCCTCCGGAGGAATGAAGGTTGCCCTTGGAGAATCCATACATCAACCATGAGAGATGGCAAAACAATTCAGGTGATTTCCTCTTCTAAGTTCTAATTGGTGCTTCCATTGTTATATATTCAAACTTGGTGTTTTCATTGATGTTTGCATGTTGTTTTTATTGGTAGGTTAAGAAGAATCCATCTATCCATGAATGTTAGAGCCAGAAAAGGACTGGTGTTCCTGTAGGCTGCACCAAGTATTGGGTTTGTGAGAGAGTTATTGACTGGCTGAAAGAAGATGGGACTTTGGGTACTACTGAGTTGATTAAGAAACTCAAGGATCATTTCAAAGTGGAGATGCCCTACTTGAGAGTGTACTATGGTAAGAACCTTGCTATGGACAAGCTTTATGGGCCATGGGACAAGAGTTTTGACAACCTGTACAGATTCAAGGCATAGATAGAGAGTGAGAGTCCTAGGTCAATGGTTGTGATTGATAACCACATAATAAATAACAAGCTCAGGTTCAACAGGCTTTTTTTTCAATGAAGGCTTGTGTTGATGGATTCCTTAGTGGTTGTAGGCCCTATTTGGCAATAGATAGCACTTTCTTGTATGGTAGGTTCAGGGGCCAGTTGTGCATAGCATGTGCAGTTGATGGACACAACTGGATGTATCCGGTTGCTGTTGGTGTCATAGATTCAGAAACCAATGAGAACTGGGTGTGGTTTATGGAGAGGCTGAAAGAAGCAATAGGCACCCCAGATGGTCTCTGCATAAGCACAGACTGTGGACAGACAGTGATGCATGGGGTTAGTGAGGTTTTTCCAGAAGTAGAACATAGAGAGTGCATGTACCACCTTGTACAGAATTTTAAGAAGAGATACAATGGCAAAAAATTTTATGATCATCTTTGGGCAGCTTCTTATTCTTGGTCTGAGTACTAGTTTGACATCCATTATAATGCAATGGCTAAAGCCAAACTAGAGGCTATGAAGTATCTGTTATAGACTCACAAGAAGTTGTGGACTAGGAGCCAGTACCTATTTGGCAGTAAGGTTGACTATGTAACAAACAACTTGGCAGAGTCCTTCAACAAGTGGTTAAAGAAAGACAAAGGCAAGCACCTTGATGACTTGCTGGATACTTTTAGGCAGAAGTTGTTGATTAAATGGAATATGAGAAAAAAAGTTGCAAACAAGTTTGAAGGGAAGATCCTACCTCACATTGTTAAGAAGTTGAGGGAGGATAGCTACAACTTAGACATTGATGTCATTACTGAAAGTGATGGAGTTGCAGAAGTATGTGCCAAGGGGAGCAGTGATAATGCATTTAGGTTTGTGGTGAACTTAAGACATAGGACATGTGTATGCAGAGTGTGGCAAGGGACTGGATTACCTTGTAGCCAACACAGAGACAAGCATTGTTGTTGCTAGACAACCTGTTGGGATGGTTTACCCACCAAATGAGGCTGTGGATAATGCAGTACCCCAGAAAAGGAAGAGGAAGACTTCATCTGCATCAAGTGTCAAGAAAAGCAAGGCCTCATCTACAAGTGCATCAGCTTCAACTGGCAGGTATGGTTGTATGCATCTTTTTCATTTCATCTTTTTCATTTCATTGGTACTACTTTGTGACTGTTTGTTTACTTCATGAAGATTTGGAACTGGATCCAATGAACCTGTTCCTCTCCAAGCAACAGGCAGTGCCACAGTGATGGCACCACTGAAGGAGCAGGAGTCTGTCCAGGTTGCCAGTCCTCCAAGGAAGAAAATTGCTGTCAAGAAGAAGCTTACACCATGGAAGGATGTATGCCGGGTTGCAGTTGACCCTTCCAGCCCAGCTACAAATACCAGAGGCAAGAAGAACCTACAGCTTGGTTAAAGCACAGGTGACTCCTCAATGGCCTTTTGCTTGGTAAACCTGAGAACATGTTGGTGATGAAAACTTGTCTTTTTGTGGGATGAAAACTTGTTGGAAAACTTGGTTAAAGCACAGGTTTTTGCTTTGTTGAAAACCTAAGACAATGTTTGTGATGTGATGATTTCCTGTGATGTAATGTTGGTGAAATGAACTAAACTGAACAATGTTGGTGATGATTTCCTGTGATGTTATGTAATGTTTGGACAAGTTAATGCTAGTTTCATCCAGTTTGGACTAATTTGATATTGTTGATGTCATTTTGGTTCATGGTTAAGCATTGTTGTGGTCTAAAATGCCATTGCAACCTTCATTCATTGATTGTTCATCTATACATGCATAAACATACAATGGCAAACACACACACACACCTACTTCTTCATTATTGCATATATGGCAAGAAATATTGCAAGATAGACCAGCTTCTCAATCCATTTAAGCTGCTGCATAACCCCATCTGCCCTGTCTTGAACTCCACCTCTGCCAGCAACCTAGAAAGCTTCATTCATGTTGGCCACTTGAGCTGAAGCTGCTGTAGGTGCTGCTACCACTGCCTGCATTGCCACTGATCCATTGCCTGTATAGGCAAAGGAGTAGCATAGCCAGCCTGTGATGGAGTGACATCCATCTCATCCTCCCACCTCTAGAATTGGCACTCACCAGCCTGAGCACCAGATTATTAGAAGAGCGCTCTTATTAGAACCACGAGCACAGATTAGAAGAACAAGAGCATAGCATGAACAAAGAAGAGAGACAAACCGAGAAGTAGGGACACTTGTGGAAGACACGACTGGTGTTCTTCTCTGTCCTCGTGGTGAAGCGATTGGCCAGCACTCTACAGTTGGGGCAAAAAACGCGCCTAGTGAGCCGCCTCTCATAAGAGCTTGAACCTTCAGACATGTCCATGGAGAGGAGAGGGATTGAGTGGACAGAGAGGTGAGTGGGAATGGAAGGGAAGGGGTGGCTATATATAGAGCAGGGCAAGTTGACACCAAGGCCAACCTTGTTGGCGCCAAAAAGCCATCAAGGTTGTTGCCAGCCAATGACGATGGCACATGAGAAACAAAAGTTCTAGGGGCATTTAAGTCCTTTGCCACCCACATTTCACACCGTTAGTGCTATAAATAGACAGAATGGCGTGAGAGAGAAAAGTTTTTTGAGCTTGGACACTGACGATAGATCGAACTTTTTAGGGACATAGACGATTAGACCATCTTTTTTAATGGTATACAAGTAAAAGACTCAAAATGAATACAATGTTAGAGCAACTCCAACAGATGGTGTATATTTGTTTTGGAGTCTACATTTAGACTTTTTTTTTGAAAAAACAGGACTCCAACAGATATTGTATCCGGTAATCTAAAATAAGAAGTCATGTATCCCTTATTTCTCTCTAGCTACAAATAGCACACAGGACACAGCAGCCACTAGCTATCCCTCTTCCATGCATAAATTTCTGTTTGGCACTCCCCTCCCCCTCATGAATTTCTTTTGGCCCTATCCAGAAATAGCATGTTTTCAAATATACAAGACACAAAATAGCTAGACTGTTGTAGAGTAATTTTTTTAGACTTTTTTATTTTACACAATGGCTAAAATAAGGAATTTGGCTATTAGTTGTAGACAAACTCTTGGAGTTGCTCTTATGCTAGCATGCATCTACTACTAGCAAGCATGCAGTAGTATTAAGCTGGCACCTTAGCTTGATTTTGCATCCAACGAGCATAGCTGCAGCTAGAGTATTCCAAAAGGCATCTACTAGTATACGCAATGCAAAGAGCAAAGATCTGGAAAAAAGCGGCCATGCCTGGTACTAATCAATCCTAGATTCTAGATCTCAGTATGGTAACCCCGAGGATTTCACTAGAATACTAAACAATTCATGCGTTCATGGTATACTAGTAGCAAGTACGGAGTACGCACCCAATATAATCAGCTACGTTTGCGGATAGCACGAGCGGCGTGCCTCTGCGTGTCGGATCGACCACTGTGCTCGGGCCCTGCGCTTTTGGATGGTCGTCGGCGCCTCGGCGGTGTCGCGTGGAGGAGGGGACGATGCTCCCAGCTCCTGTGAGCTGACGCAGGATGCAAGGGCGAGGCGTGGTCGGAGGAGGCAGGCGCAGTGCGTTGCCGTAGAGCCTTGGCGGCGTCGCGCGGAGTAGCAGCCCGCGCTCCCTGCTCGCGTGACCCGGCGCTAGACCATGTTGGCCGAGGGGAGTCGCCGGAGGGCGGCCGCAACGGCAAGCTTGCAGATCCGTCGAGATTGGGGATGAGGCCGATGAGGATGGGGATGAGGATGCTTTTTTTTCGTGGTGTGTGAAGCTGCCGTGTGAGGCTGGGAGGGGGGAGGGAAGGGATAAGGCTTGCCTTGGTCGACAATGCGTGGTGCGCTGCGGTACAGCTACTACCAGTACGACACGATTAGCCAACGACAGATAAATTGGGACACTACTGTCGCTACGACGACAGATAAACTGGGACGGAGGGAGTACCTTGGATGAACTCAGATGTGCAAGTTTAGGCTAGTTTCATCTAACGTGAGCCGCTAGTGTGCACGTTTAGGCTCCGTTTCCTTCGCTGAAAAAATAAACCGAAACATTGTTTTGATTTTGTTGTGAGAGAAAAATATTGTTTCTACTGAAAAAATAAGCTGAAAAGATGGATTATAAGAGAAAACGGATAGATCTTTAGGCTAGTTTCATCTAATGTGAGCCGCTATATGCAGGGCGTGCAGCGTGCTTTCTGTTGTTGTGGTGATGGTGCAAAAGTTTGCTGCGTCATGATTTGCTTCACTTGGTCCAGTCCAGCGGCGCAGTTCGTTACACCGGACTATGTGATCTCTTTTGTTGGGGTGGTACATTGGGGTGGTACAGTTCACGGGCCTCTTCGCTTTGCTAAAAAAACAAGTGGGAATAAAATAAGGTAAAACACTATTTCGCGTTGATTTGTTGTGAGAGAGAAATACTGTTCCAGTTAAAAAAACAAGCTGAAAAGTACGGATTATAAAAGAAACAAAGAGAAATACTGTTCCAAGTTAAAAAAAATAAACTAAAAAATACGGATTATAAAAGAAGCGAACATGGCCGCAGTATGTGCGTTTGGTTGGAGCGTATTTGCTAGTCCTATTCTCACTATATGCCAAAACAGATACCAGGACTAATCCGCGCAGAACTACGGAGTGTACGTGGAGAGAGCTTTAGGCTCAAGTTCAGTGTAAATGTGTAAAGACGTTTTGCTATTGACTATTTCCTAACCGTAGCATTAGCACGTGGAGTACAGTGGTCATGATGAAATGTTTGTGGCCTCTTTATTTGGTGTGATTCAGACCTGTGGTTATTAATGGTTGCTACCTGGTAACAGTGCTTCCTAACCGTCCGTAAGTTCGTTTGGTCGTATTTAGCTTATAAGATATGGCTTATCAATCAACGAACAATATTTTTTTTCACACCAAACCAGCCAACAGTACTTTTAGTCATGACTTATAAGCCAAATCAGTCCAAACAAACAGGCGCGTAGCATTAGCATGTGCATTATATTGGTAATGATGAAATGTTTGTGGCCTCTTGTTTGGTTTGATTTAGACCCGTGCATATTATATGCATGGTTGCTACTTTGTAACATTGCTAACCTGTATATAGATTTAGGGCCTGTTTCAATCATCGGACTAAAGTTTATTCCATTGTTGGATAATAGTGCTAATCTGTATATAGATTTCGAGTGCTAACCTGTATATAGATTTAGTGCATGTTTGGATCACAAGACTAAAATTAAATCTATTGTAATAGACTAAACGTGAACTAATTAAAATTTTATTTTTTCTAATAAGTTTTACTCATCAATTAGCCTCTATTAGTTTTTGTTAGATCATGATTAGTTAATGTTTAGATCTTAACATTTAACATTCAAAACATGACTAAACTTTAGTCTAGTTCATCCAGATAGGTCCTTAGCCTCATATGTTGTTGTATGGGATGGGCTATAGTATTTGTGCTATATTGGCTGAATTGTAATCTTTCTTTTGTATGGGCCTACATGTGTTGTGTTGTTAAGTGCCCTTGGCTGATTTGGCCATTTTATATGTTAAGTTGGCCATAATGTTATATCTTATATGAGCTGTTGAAATGGGTCTGGTCCACTTAAAGTTCCAGTTAAATGTAACCAAATAAAATACAAATGTAACAAAAAAACGCTAAAATTGATACGTTTTTAATGGCTAGACAAAAATTGGGCCAACAATTGGGCTTAGCCCACGAACAGGCTGCCAAATATACGGGCCATGACAGGCCACGAGATATTTTCTGATCTTTTTATACTTTGGACCTGTTTGACATAACTTGGCTCTGTGCCTGTCTATAACAGAAGCTTATGTGGAGGAGCTAGAGAAGCCGTATCAAATACTTTTTAGGAGAAGCTGTTTTGTGGAGAAGTCGTTTTCTGATGAACAATAGAGGAGCTGGAGGTGTTTTCATGTCAAAAGCGAAGCCGCAAAAGATGACTCAAGTGCTCTAGCTTCTCCGGCGAAGTGGTGTCAAACAAGCCCTTAACAATGACAAAAACAACCGGTATTGCCGAAAGAAGGATCTCATAAAATCTAAAACGGAAAGAACACATTTCCATCACAGATCGTAATTTAGCACATATGACAGGCAACTATCAATTTTTTGTCGTGACTACATAAGCTTCATAATTTTGTACAATGATATATTTTTCTGACACAAACAAAAACTAAGCTACGGCAGGCTTAGCTTCTTTTAGGTGAAATGTTTTTGGTCAACTCAAAAGTGAAAATCAGAGTGGATAATGGATATGCAAGAACGCCAACTTTTCCCCCCCTAAAAGCACGCCAAAATTTCATGTTAAATGTTTCCGTCCAGATAGAGAGCCAAAATCCAATGAACCAATGATACATTTCGATCACATTTAAACTAGTAAGGTAACCTAGACAAATAGCACGGGTAGTTAGCTTTTTTCACTATAATATTTGAATTTTTTACATGAAAACATTGTTCGTTAATAGTTTTGTTTATTTGCATAGATTATTTCTCCATGTACCCCATCATTATAGTCACAAACCCTAATAGCTATATCGATCAATATCCTGGCTTAAACCTATTATCATCTCTCATATATCTTTCTTTTCACTTGAATCATATGGATGTGCAATTTTTGTCATTGTCAAATTAAGGTAGTCTTCACTTTTTCATCTTCTTGAACTCTAGTACTTAATAAATCATGGTCAACGTCACTTAGAAATTGTTCAGTTTTCTGGCCCTTTTTATATTTTTGTGGGTTGTTTATACATTTGATTGCGGACTCATAATTACAGTACCCTTTTGCCTGAAAACATATAGCCAGATCCATCGCAATGCTTCTCAAGTCTATTGGAGCCACTACTGTCTCAAGTTTTTTTTTGAAAGGTCACCGGGGGATGAGCTATCCCCACCTGAATTTTCATTCCACAAATGCCAGACAAGCCGGGAGATGGAAAGGCGTAGCGTCAATCCAGATACAATAAGTCCAGAGAAGTACAATGGGGGAGGGAGAGACTACAACAGCAACAACAGCAACGACACTTAACAGAAACAACTAGAAGAACCGACACGAGGACTCAGGATAAGCCTAGACTCAAGTCGAAGGTCGCCAACCGATCATCGATTTGCGCCACCGCCGAACAACATATTCGCTGGTTACGCCATGACCATTGTGCCTTGCTGTAAGGTCGAGATGGCGACTAGAGGGGAGGGGTGAATAGTTGTTACTAAAATTTAATCGGGCCGGCTAACCGAAACAATTACGGAATTAAAATAATCGGTCAAGCCAAGACTACACCCCTCTATCGAAGTTCACAAGCACCTTATAAAGATCCTAATTATGCAACAAAGGTGTCGGGCTAGCTAGAGCTCACCTAACCAATTCTAGAAGCAAGGTCACACAAATCTATGCCACTAGTACTTCTAGCAATAAGGGAGCTCCTACACATGCTAGTAAAGCAAAAGCACAAAGCCACCTAAGCTCACTAGCAATGCTTAATAATAAGACAACCAATGTTAAATTATAGAGCGCAAATTACTTAGCTACACAAACTAAGCAATGTGACTAACAAGGTTACAAAAACCAAATTAGCCACGCAAGGAAGCTACTTCTATGCAACACAAGCAAGAAAGTAACTAGTGAGCTACACAAGCTAACTAATTACAAGAGCAACTACACAAGCACAATGTATATGAAATGTAAATACAAGCTTGTGTAACGAGGATGCAAACCAACGAGAATACAAGGATGACACGATGATTTTTATCCTGAGGTTCACGTGCTTGCCAACACGCTAGTCCTCGTTGAGACAAGCTCCAAGGTTGCCGCCAGTCCTCTTGCTAGTGGTGACCCGCAAGTCACACTCTCCCACGTGGAGTGCTTACCACAAGCTATAACACTTGATCCGGCCGGACCACTTGTCACCCTTCACGTCTCGCTTTACTAGAGTTGCTCTTCACGGCTCCCGCGGGGCGAGCACAATGCCTCTCAAAAAGCTCTTCTCCAGAGCACCGCACAAGCTTCTTGTGGGCTTCGACAGAGACCATCACCAAGCCATCTAGGAGGTGGCAACCTCCAAGAGTAACAAGCACCACCGGCTTGCAACTCGATCACCTAGTGCCACTCGATGCAACCTCACGATGCAATTGCACTAGAATCTCTCTCTCACACACAATCGAATGATCACTATCAAGCATATGTGAGATAGAGGGCTCCCAAGCACTCACAAGCATAGACACAAAGTCCCCTGTGGTGTCCAGCCCCAGCCATGGCCGAGACCCCTTCTATTTATAGCCCCACGGGCTAAACTAGCCGTTACCCCATTCACTGGGCAAAACTCGGGATGACCGGACGCTCCGATCGTATCGACCGAACGCACCCTGGCAGCGTCCGGTCAACGGATGGCTGCCACGTCATCCCTAGCTTCAAATACTGAGCATCCGATCTCAATGGTTAAGTTGCGACCGGACGCATCATAGTGTATGATCGGACGCAGGATCCCAGCGTCCGATCACTTTCAGTAAGGTTCCAGAGACGCTCAACTGCGACCGGACGCGTCCGGTTGGTCATGATCGGACGCTGCATCAGCGTCTGGTCCTTCTCCTCTTCTCTGCGTTGCCACGTCAGCGGGACCGGACGCACCCACCCAATGTCTGGTCACGAAGTGACCCAGCGTTCGGTCGAAGACCAACGCCAGCGCCTTCACTGCTGCCACTGACTGGACGTAGGACCCCAGCGTTCGGTCACTGTGTGACCAGCGTCCGGTGCACTCTGTGAAACCCTATCTTTTTTGTATAGGGTGCCGGTGGCACCGTCGGACTGTCCGCACTCTACGGGCGGACACTCCGCTAGTGAAGTTTTGAACCCTTCCCGCCTCCGTTTCATCGCCGAGTTGATCCACATCAACTCCAACTTCATCTCCTTTGTAAATGTGGCTACACCACCAAGTGTACACCACCATGTGTATGTGTGTTAGCATTTTCACAATCATTTTCCAAAGGATTAGCCACTCAACTTGCCATGCCACTCAATCCTAGTGACGATGCAAAGTTAGATCACTCGAGTGGCACTAGATGACCGATATGCAAACAAGTTTGCCCCTCTTGATAGTACGACCATCTATCCTAAACCTGGTCATCAACTTCTGAAAGCTCTAGTTTGGTTTTGGTGAATTGATGAAACCCTAAGTGCTAACCTAGTTTATGAAGTGATCATGAGATAGGTAGCACACTCCAAGTGGTGAAGCAAATGAAGATCATAGCATGATAAAGATGATGGCATGGTGATGATCAAGTGCTTCGACTTGGAAAGAAGAAAGAGAAAAAAAGCTCAAGGCAAAGGTATAATTTGTAAGAGCTATTTTGTTTTAGTGATCAAGACACTTAGAGAGTGTGATCACATTTAGGATTGATAGCCGTACTATTAAGAGGGGTGAAACTCAGATCGTAAATGCGGTTATCAAAGTGCCACTAGATGCTCTAACTCATTGCATATGCATTTAGGATCTAGTGGAGTGCTAACACCCTTGAAAATATTTGTGAAAATATGCTAACACATGTGCACAAGGTGTTTGTAGGGTTGAGATGGGTTTGGGTCCCTCTCTCCCTCCCGCCGAGCTTGCGAGGCGGGATTCGGCGCTTTCGGGAAAATGAAATGTCTATTCTCTATTGCCTTGCAACGAATGCAAAATTCTTGGTGGTTGGCACACTTGAGCAAGGGTGAAGAAGTAAGAGTTGAAATGGAGTTGATCGAAATGATGTTTGGCGTCGGTCCAGTGTGGGACGCTAAATCCAGCACCGGACGCCATCGCTGCGTCCGTCACGCCGACTTCAGCGATACAGTGGCTAGGGTTGAGCACCGGACGCCTCTGCGTCCGATAGGTGGACGGACGCGTCCGGTCGAAAAAACATGCCTCGGGAGCTTATTGAAAACGATCGGACGCTGGGGCTTCAGCGTCCGGTCTTTTTTATCGAGCGTCCGGTCGGCTTCATGACCGTTGAAATCGACAAACAACATTTGAAGCAGGGGACACGTGGCGTGAATCCACGTGACCAGACGCCGAGGGCGTCGTCTCGGTCGATCGGACCGAGAGCGTCCGGTCACCCAGCAAGCATGCCCAAGTGAAGGGTACAACGGCTCTATTTCATTGGGGCTCTATTTATAGCCCCATGGCCGCTCAAGGGAGCTCTCTTGCACATTTTCATTGACATAGCAACCTTGTGAGCCTAGCCAAAGTTCTCCCACTCATTTCCATCATAGATTAAACATCTTTGTGAGATTGGGAGAGAATCCAAGTGCATTGCTTGAGTGATTGCATCTAGAGGCACTTGGTGATTGTGTTTCATCATGGATTTCGCTTGTTACTCTTGGTGGTTGCCGCCACCTAGACGGCTTGGAGCAGCAAGGATCGTTGAGTGGAGGAGGTGATTGTCTCCGACTCCGATCGTGGTGATTGTGAGGGTTCTTGACCTTTCGGCGGAGCGCCAAAAGGTACTCTAGTAAATTGCTTGTGGCTTGTGTGATCCTCATCTTGTGTTGGTTGTGCGGCACCCTATTGAGGGTTTGGCGAGTGATGCCAATCAACGGCGTGAACCTCCAAGTGAGTGAATCGCCACAACGAGGACTAGCTTGTCGGCAAGCAAGTGAACCTCGTAAAAATCATTGTGTTCATCATTGATTCCGAGGTGATTGGTCATCATTGTTATTCATCTTCGTGATTGATTGGTTCATTCATCTACACGGTGTATAACCCTCTTGATCACTCTCTTTACTTTACTGTGGAAAACTAGTTGACAAGCTCTTTAGTGTAGCTAGTTGTGAGAGCTTGCATGCGTGGTTGGTGTGGCTCTTTAGTTAGCCTTTGAGAGCACACTAACATAGGGTAGTGTCATTGCTCTTGTGTGAATTGACACTATCTAAACTAGAATTGTGGTAGGTGGCTTGCATTTTTGAGTAGGCTAGCGCAACACTCGCTTCGCCTCATAATTGTCTAACCATTTGGTTAAGTGTTGTTGTAGAAATTTTTATTAGGCTATTCACCCCCTCTAGCCATTAGGACCTTTCAAGTGGTATCGAGCCGAGGTCACCGTTAATTTGAGGCTTAACAACCTTGGTGTAAAATGGCTCAAATCAACAACACCAAGAAGCCACCCCAATTTGATGGCTCAAATTATTCATATTGGAAGTCAAAGATGACTACACACATCAAGTCAATCAAGAGAAAGGTGTGGAAGGTGGTAGAAACTAAAATTGAGATTGATGATCCGGAGAATCCCACCGTCACCAAGAAGTACTTCTCCAAAACAATGATATTGCTCTAAGTGCCATTCATGATGCAATTGATGCAAGAACTTTTGAGCAAATCAAGAATATTGAGATGGCACATGAGGCTTGGAAGAAATTGGAAGAATCTTTTGAGGGTACTCAAGCCGTGAAGGGTGCAAAAGCTTATATTCTCAAAGAGAAGTTTGCGAGCTTGAAAATGAAGGAAGATGAGAGTGTGCCGGACATGTTCCACCGGTTGGAAGTAATTGTCAATGATCTCAAGGCACTCGGTGAGAACATAGAGGACAAGGACTTCTCAAATAAGTTCTTGAGATGTTTGCCCGCAAGATTCAAGATATTGGTCACCTTGCTAGTAAGGAGTGGTTTGAACACAATGACACCAAACCAAGTCTTGGGAGATATCATGACCGATGATGCCTATAGAGATGATGATGAGAAGGAAGAAAAGAAAGAAAAGAAAGATGAGAAGAAGGATGACAAGAAGAAGAGCGTGGCTTTCAAGGCCACATCATCCAAGGGCAAAGCCAAGCAAGAAACATCAAGTGAGGATGATGATTCATGGGATGATGATGATGATGAGAGAATGACTCTTTTTGTCAAGAGGTTTGGCAAGTTCATGGTAAAGAAGGGCTATCGAGCTAGAAGAAAGAAGTATTCATCCAAGAGCAAGGAAGAGGCAAGGAGATGCTTCAATTGTGGAAGCAAAGATCATCTTATTAGCAAATGTCCATACAATAGTGAGAAAGATGATGACAACAAGAACAAGAAGGAGTGGAAAGAAAAGAAAGATAAGAAGGACAAGATGTCATTCAAAAAGAAGAAGGGTGGTTCATATGTAGTCACTTGGGATAGTGATGCTTCCACAAGTGATGATGATGATAGTGATGACAACAAGACCACCAAGAAGAAGGCACTTGCAAGCATAGCAATCAATGAGAAGCCTTCTCTCTTCGACTCTCCATCATGCTTCATGGCTAAGGCCACCAAGGTACAAACTTATGATGATGAAAGTGAGAGTGAACATGATAGTGATAGTGATAATGATGATGATGAACCTACTAAAAATGAATTAATTGACATGCTAGAAGATGCTAGAGAACACTTTAACATCTCAAGAAAGGAATGCAAAAGCTTATGTAAGGAAGTAAAAGCCCTTAAGCAAGCCTTTGATGAGCTCAATGCATCTCATGATGAGCAAGAGGATGCCCATGAGAAGCTTTGCAAGGCTCACAAAAAGCTTGAAAAAGCTCATTCTTCTTTGCTTGATGAGCAAACTAAAAAGAAGCATGTTGAAACTTGCAATGTAGGTTTAACTTGTGATTTAATTGATACATCACTATCTATGCCTATCATTGTTCCTCCAACTAACCCTTCTTGTAGCACTTTCACTCCTACCTCATCTAGTAGTGATGGTCACACTTGTGATACCTCACTAGTGGTTGAGAATGAGAACCTCAAGAAGGAAGTAACTAAGCTCACTCACACCTTGGCTAAGGCTTATGGTGGTGAGGACCGCTTGCTTATGGCCTTGGGTAGCCAAAGAGCTTCTCTCTACAAAGAGGGATTGGGCTATACCCCAAGAAAGGCAAGCGGCCTTTGCTCCTCACAAGACTAGTTTTGTGAAGAACAATGGTCGGTTTTGCACTAGTTGCAAGCAAGTTGGTTACAAAGAGCATGAATGCACCAACAAAAGCAAAAATGCTAATGTATCCTCCATTAAGCTTAATTCTTCCTATATGCTTGTTAAGGGTACAAATGGTGTGAAGGCTAAGTTCATTGGCAAACCATGGATGGGCTCAAAGAACAAAGCCATTTGGGTGCCAAAGAGCTTGGTTACTAACCTTCAAGGACCCAAGCAAGTTTGGGTACCTAAAAAGAATTGATCTTCTTTTGTAGGTCAATTACAAAGCCGGAGGAAGGCATTGGGTTCTTGATAGTGGGTGCACTCAACACATGACCGGTGATGCAAGAATGTTCAACTCAATCAACACCAATGGCAATGATGGCTATGATAGTATCACATTTGGTGACAATGGCAAAGGCAAGGTCAAAGGGCATGGTAAGATTGCAATATCCAATGACTTGAGCATATCCAATGTATTGCTAGTAGAGAGCTTAAACTTCAACTTGCTATCCGTAGCTCAATTATATGATCTTGGATTTAAGTGCATATTTGGAGTAGATGATGTAGAGATCATAAGTGTAGATGTCTCTAACTTGATCTTCAAAGGCTTTAGATATGAGAATCTATACTTGGTTGATTTCAATACTAGTGAAGCTCAATTATCCACATGCTTATTCACTAAGTCAAGTATGGGATGGTTATGGCATAGAAGGCTTGGTCATGTTGGAATGAAACAATTAAATAGATTGGTTAAACATGATTTGGTTAGAGGCTTGAAAGATGTAGTGTTTGAAAAGGATAAGCTATGTAGCTCTTATCAAGCCGGCAAATAAGTTGGAAACACCCATCCTAAGAAAATCATGATGAGCACTAGTAAAGCATTTGAGTTACTCTTGGTGGTTGAGTGATTGCATCTAGAGGCACTTGGTGATTGTGTTTCGCTGCGGATTTCGCTTGTTACTCTTGGTGGTTGCCGCCACCTAGACGGCTTGGAGTAGCAAGGATCGTTGAGTGGAGGAGGTGATTGTCTCCGACTCCGATCGTGGTGATTGTGAGGGGTTCTTGACCTTTCCCCGCCGGAGCGCCAAAAGGTACTCTAGTAAATTGCTTGTGGCTTGTGTGATCCTCATCTTGTGTTGGTTGTGCGGCACCCTATTGAGGGTTTGGCGAGTGATGCCAATCAGCGCGTGAACCTCCAAGTGAGTGAATCGCCACAACGACGACTAGCTTGTCGGCAAGCAAGTGAACCTCGGTAAAAATCATTGTGTTCATCATTGATTCCGAGGTGATTGGTCATCATTGTTATTCATCTTCGTGATTGATTGGTTCATTCATCTACACGGCGGTATAACCCTCTTGATCACTCTCTTTACTTTACCGTAAACTAGTTGACAAGCTCTTTAGTGTAGCTAGTTGTGAGAGCTTGCATGCGTGGTTGGTGTGGCTCTTTAGTTAGCCTTTGAGAGCACACTAACATAGGGTAGTGTCATTGCTCTTGTGTGAATTGACACTATCTAAACTAGAATTGTGGTAGGTGGCTTGCATTTTTGAGTAGGCTAGCGCAACACTCGCTTCGCCTCATAATTATCTAACCATTTGGTTAAGTGTTGTTGTAGAAATTTTTATTAGGCTATTCACCCCCCCTCTAGCCATTAGGACCTTTCAACTTCTCTACACACCTATGACCGGTGAAATGAAATGCCCTAGGTTATACCTTTGCCATGCGCATTCCATTCCATCTCCTCCAATGTCGATGCAACACATGCACCAACACGATCAACAATGATATGATCCACTTCATATCATCATGTGATCATATTGGTTTATCGATCTTGACTTCACTTGCTTTTCACCGTTGCCTTTGTCCATCGATGCCAAGTCTTGCTTAAGCTTCACCGCCACGGGGTCCATCGCTCCAAAGCCTCCAACTTGCCCTTCACGCTTGCAACCGGTCCATCAAGCCAAGTCATGTCTTGATCTTCTCCACCTTGATCACATGACTCAATGTCATGTCTCATTTGCAATGGGCTCCTTCATCATCACATGTGTGAGCTTTGCAACATCTCCAAGCCATTTTCACCTTCATGGCATATGTTGCTCACACACATGTACCTGTGGACTAATCACCTGTGTATCTCACATAAGCATAATTATTCCACCTAGGTTGTCACTCAATTACTAAAACTACACAAGGACCTTTCACCTGCACCACTCCTCGTAGCTACGTCGCTCTGCTGCCGCCCTCCATCTGAGGACCAATAGTGGAATGGGGACTAAGAGTGTCGACGGGCATGCAAGCCCAAGATCACCGGCACGGCGACCTCCCTTGAAGCTGATGGTGACACCTACAACACATCCAGGCCCATGTAGCACCATTCAACGCCGTCCACGGGGAGGAAACCATGGAGGGGAAGGCGGCAGCGGTGGAAACACCACCCGGCATTTGATTTTCTAGCACCATCAAGGAGAGCACCGACGGAGTAGAGACGCCAGAGGAGGAGACTCGTTGAAACATCGGCAATGACCGACAGCCAGGGCTAGTCTTACCCAAGAGGGGAACAAGGAGCCAGGAGAAAAAGGTCTGAGTAGCCCCTCCGCGGTGGTGCCTCCAAGAAGGATGCGACGTCGTTGAAGCCACCACCACCGGCTCTAGATATCTGGAGCTAGGTTTTCACCAGGAGGAGAGGGACAAAGCTATAGCTATAAGGTGGGGAGGCTACATCGATGCCTCTAAGGAGGTAAGCGGCACTCGATGGTGTCGCCGTCGATCGCACAACCAGGTCTTGCACAGCTTTCGCCTAAGCTCCTCAATCCCAAGAATGAACTGTAGTCTACCACCGCCATCTTAGAACCAATTTAGCGAGCACAAGCACGACAACACGCCCATAGGCCTTGGCCCTCGTGTGGAGCTTCGACTTACCCGACGAGGCAGATTAGGCCCTATCGACCGGAACCGGCCGAGAAGAGCGGCATAGATGGGAAGCCAAAGAATGTTTGCACGCGGTCAGGGGTGAGGGCAAGGGCGAGGTGTACATGGTCAAGGCCACCTATACGCCGTGGGCAGGACTTCACCGATGCCGTCTTCAAGAAGCTAGGTGAATCAGGCTGCGCCAACGCCGCCGGCCCAAAGGAGCCGGGTAGGGAGTTCTTGTGGGGGTATGACCCTCGGTACCCACAGGACAAGACATGGGCCACACCATCAGAGGTGGCCCAGCCCACAAGATCAAGGCGTGCGGTGTCCGACACTGGTCGGCGTGCACCGTAAGGCTACAAGAAGATGTAATTTATTAGATATTGTATAATACCAAATAGGATACTTTCCTTGTAACCCTATCCATCCAGAGCATATAAGGAGGGCAAGGGTCCTCTAGTCGGCATCCCTAAAGGAATCCCAGGCTTAGCCTAAGAGATCAACACTTAGAATACAATCCATAATGATACAGGACATAGGGTATTACGTTAAGCTGACGGCCTAAACCTGTCTAATTGCTGTCTCTTCCATTATGTGCCACAATCCGGTTCCCTCACGCGTACCTCCACCGATTCATCTACTACCATGGGGTTGCGTTCTGTGGCACCATTCGGTTCCCTCACGCGCACCTCCACCGATTCATCTTCTACCATGGGCATACCCCTCGGTAGACTGCCAGACGTATTTCATCGACAATGGCGCGCTAGATAAGGGGTGTGCGTGCTGATTCCATGGCGAACAAGATGGGATCTCGAGACCAACATCGACCACGACAATTCGACATCCCGTTTTGTCGTAATACTCCCGACGTACGGCGACATGGTTCTGCATCAAGGAAGATCTGGTAGATCATGATTGGTGGCGTTGTGCAGCGCCACTGACTTCATCGTGGATCCAGATTGTGCTTTGACGGGTGCTGTCGGTGCAGAAAGTGATCAACAAGTAAATATTTGTAGTTTTGTCGTACGTTGTGATCAGAGGTGGCCTAGCACTTAATGACACAGGGTTTATACTGGTTCAGGCAACGTGCCCTATGTCTAGTTTGAGTTAGTGGATGACTTTATTCCTGAGCCCAGGTGCTCGAAGTTTGCTAGTGGGGTTACAAACGAGAAGGAGAAGGATGGGGCTACAAGAGGTCCGTCGGACTCCTTCCGGAAGGGCCGAGAGTGACAGGAGCCCCGCTATGAACTAAGTGTTTGAGCATGTGCTCGTGGCTCGAACTTGGCGGTTCTATACTAGTGAACTTGATCGGTCTAATGAATATGGAATGACTTGAATCTGAATGTTTGGGAGAGAGCGCATCCCCTTTTATAGATGAAGGGGATGGCCTTACAAGTGAGAGGGAGAGAGTACGTATGCTTCTAATCCTTGTTGCCCATGCCGGCGGGTACAGGATGATTGTAGGCGCCCACAACATTGTTGGATGTCAGATGCACGGTGGAGGTTATGTCATCTTGTTCAGGTATGGCAGATGTCGGTACCTGCTATACTATTGATGCACAGAGGCATGCGAGGAGTTTTACCATGTTCTCCTGGTATGGTAAAAGTCGGCGCCCGCAACACTGTTGATGTCTAGAGGCATGGGGGCCTTACCTTATGGGAGTTAATGGCGCCCACAATATTGTGGGGAAAAACGTCGGTGCCTACAACACTGTTTTAGGCTCTGTCATGCCAGGGAGTTCGCAGAGTACTATTTCTACAATTGTTCAGGGTACAGACCCTAGTATTGTAGTTTGACTTGTGTGTCCTGTCTTACTTTCTCCGTTCATTCCCTGGTCCTTATCGAGCAGGCGTCCCCGGTCGGTTGGTTCCAGTCGGCTCTGATGGCGTTAGTCGGAGAAGAGCAGCGAGTAGGGGTTTGGCGCACCCTCGGTCGGAGATGCGGGTCAGAGTCGGAGGTAGTGCTTTGGCCAAGTCTTCCGGTCGGAGAGGCCATCCGGAGATGGGTTGGAGACTGATGTGGATGCTCCGGTCGGATAGGTGGGCCGAAGTCAGAACCGAGTGCCATTCCTCCTCGGCCAGGCCTTCCGGTCGGTGATTGGATCTCCGTTCTTGCCTATCGTTCAGGTACTTGGGCGGGCGCGAGGTTCATGGTGTCTGCTTGAAGCCGGTCTGCGAGGGACCCCGGGTTTATGAACCCGACAGGAGCCCCCGAGCCTCGGGCGATTCAGGTAGAATCGTCTAGGAGATTTTTGTCTTGATGGCGGGTGTAGCCCTGGAGCCCCCGGTCATTTTAGGCAGAATCATCTGGGGGTATTGTCAGTTGGCGTGTGTGCGTGTTTTTTAGTCGAGACGAAGTTGTTAACCAAGGCGTCGTTGTGCAGCCGAGGCAGTTTAGTTTTAAGGGATTCGTGGATCCTGGCGTCGATGTGCGCCGTGGGATCGGGCGAGTGGGAGTCATGGATCCTGGCGTCGGTGCACCGCAGGATTGAGACAGTTTTAGTTTAGGGTCCGAACAAGATGGCGCTCATGGATCCTGCCATTGGTGCGCGCCTGCGATCAAGTGAGTCAGAGTCGTGGATCCTGGCGGGGCGAGTTTGGGGTCGCAGACCTCAGGCTATTAGTCAGTTATTTTAGGGATCGGATGAGCCGGAGCTCATGGATCCTAATGGGGTGAGTTTGGGGTCGCATACCAGATAATTTGTTAGTTAGTTTAGGGATCGGACGAGCTAGAGCTCATGGATCCTGATAGGGCGAGTTCAGGGTCATAGACCCAGATAGTTAGTTTAGTTAGTTTAGGGATCAGATGAGCCGGAGCTCATGGATCCTGATGGGGCGAGTTTGGGGTCGCAGACCCAGATAGTTAGTTTAGTTAGCTTAGGGATCGGACAAGCCAGAGCTCGTGGATCCTGATTGGGCGAGTTTGGGGTCGCAGACCTAGACGTTTTTGGTGTGCAGTCGAAGCGTAGCCGATGGATGGGGCGAGTTCGGGGTCGCAGACCCAGGCATTTGGTGTCTTGAGCCCTAGAGCCCTGTTGAGCCTTAGTAGGGGTCAATTTGAGTTGTGTGCGTTACCCCGTCCTCGGTTTCTCACAACCGGAGGGGCTGAGTTTTGTCGCTTGTCCCGATCGCTTGGGCTTGAGTGACGCGCTTGGTGAGTTCGCTAACGGGTATGATCGAGTGGAATCTGGGTCCATGGTTCGTGATGAGGTCGGCGTAGCCCTCTTATGACATTCCACTGCTCCTTTTCCTACAACCCGGTAGATGCTTAGGTCGTTCTAGAGACCGACCCGGGTGGCCTAATGGCCTCCCCTCGATGGAGATTCTGTGGACTTGGCAGTGGCTTAGGATCGAACGAGAAGGTTGAGATGTCCCTATCTGCCAGACTGGGCGAGGGCCGCACGGGGCTCATCTGTGTTTTTCTCCCCTGGCTCTGTTTGACGTGGGGTGGCTTGAGCCCTTTGTGGGCTGGCCTTCGAACCCCGATCGGTCGTTGCTCATATCGAATGAGGCAACTGCCATTTCATGACGCAACATGGAGCATTGTGATGCATTTCGCTGCACGTGCGATGCTTAGTTCCCGAGCCCCCGGGCGGTTTAGGGCCCGAAATGTCCAGGGGCACGGGCGTATGATATGAATGCTTGTATGGATGTATGAAATGATTTATAAAGAAATAGTGGGAGTCGGTAGTGTTACCTTGATGACTCGGGTGACGGGGTTTGAAGAGCTCCAGTCGGAAATGTCCGACCGGGACCCATGCTCGTCGTTCGTGATGGAGTCGGCATGGCCTACATGGGGCATTCCTTTGCTCCTTACCTATTTCTCGGTGTATTTTTCTGAGCCGTTTGATCGACTTAGGAAGCCCGATGGTGTCTCCTGGCGGAGATCCCATTTTTGTGTTTTTCCAAGTCCTGCCTGGGGAAGCGGAGGGCCGCCTGCGTGTGGTGGTGCTTTGGTTCTTGTGCCCGGCGTGCGGTAGTGGTTTCGCGTGTGGTAGTGATGGGCCATGCCTAGGCTACGTCCCATCTAATCAGGCGCTGTTCCATTGGGCAGGGCGCGTCTCATCGGTCAGGGTGCGTCCCATCTGCATTAAATGGGAAAGAGAGAGGGGTTTTCGCTCTGCCGTTTTCGTCTTTCCCGATCGGCGCGCCTTCCCTAACCGCTGCACCCTTTTCCTTAAGTAGGAGAAGGGAGAAGGTTTTCGCCCTGTTCCTTCGCCTATTCCTCATCTGCCGCCTCCTTTCCTTTTCCTTCTTGCCAAGAGCGTTCTTGAGAGCCGCGGCAGTTTCTAGGAAAGAAAAGAGAGAGAAAGAAAAAGGAGCGAGCAAGGGAGAAGAGAGAACTGATGAATCTTCTTGCGATCCTTGAGCGAGATGTCGGACTGGAGGTCATCCACTGTGAGGGAGTTGGTGTTGAAGGCCTTCGCCGTGAAGGGTTTTCTGCCGCCAAAGGAGGGGCGCACTGGAGGGCTCCCGGGAAGGAGGAGTTTCCGCAACCTTGGCCCGGTGAGGTGGTTTCCTTTCTCACCTTTCATGAGCATGGGTTGGGATACCCCGCGCATTGGTTCCTACGAGGACTCCTCAATGAGTGGGGTCTAGAGCTGCAACACCTTAATCCGATGGGGGTGCTGCACATTGCTGGCTTCGTCACCGTCTGTGAGGCCTTCCATGGGATGGAGTCGCACGCGGACTTCTTCTGGTGGCTGTTCTTTGGGCAAGCTTTGCTGGTGGGGAATCCGCCCGAGGTTACGCCGGTGGGGTGTTTTGCCCTGTAGAGGAAACCGAGCGTGGGAGGCTCGTATCCCGCATAGATACCCTATGACTCCAACCGAGGGTGGCATGGGGAGTGGTTTTATATCAGAAATCCGCTGGAGGCACCGTTCCTAGCATTCACCGGTGGGAGGCCGGAGAAGCGGGATAGTTGGTCATGGGGCTGTTCCCGTCGAGAGAAGAAGAAGGTGGAGATCATCGAGGTGGAGTTCTAGAAGCTCATGCGGTGCGGCCTTGACGGGGTGCGGGTGTTCCTGAAAGCTCTAGTTTGGTTTTGGTGAATTGATGAAACCCTAAGTGTTAACCTAGTTTATCAAGTGATCATGAGATAGGTAGCACACTCCAAGTGGTGAAGCAAATGAAGATCATAGCATGATGAAGATGATGCCATGGTGATGATCAAGTGCTCGGACTTGGAAAGAAGAAAGAGAAAAACAAAAAGCTCAAGGCAAAGGTATAAACCATAGGAGTCATTTTGTTTTGGTGATCAAGATACTTAGTGAGTGTGATCATATTTAGGATTGATAGCTGTACTATTAAGAGGGGTGAAACTCGTATCGGAATACGGTTATCAAAGTGCCACTAGATGCTCTAACTCATTGCATATGCATTTAGGATCTAGTGGAGTGCTAACACCCTTGAAAATGTTTATGAAAATATGCTAACACATGTGCACAAGGTGATACACTTGGTGGTTGGCACATTTGATCAAGGGTGGTGAAGTTTAGGCACAAGGGTAAGATACTCCACTGGCGGAGTGTCCACCCGTAGAGTGTGGACAGTCCGACGGTGCCACCGGTGCCCTAGACAGAAAAGACGGAGGTCATTGGAAGTGATCGGATGTTGGCCTTGGTTGGATCGGCGCGTCCGGTCAGGTATAACAGTGAAGACGCTGGCATCGGTCAAACGACCGGACGCTGGCAGGGTGCGTCCGGTCAGTACTGACGTACGCTGACGTGAGGCGCATAGAGGAGACGTTGAGTGGCCGGACTGGGTGAATCTGGTCGGGCATGACCGGACGCGTCTAGTCGTGAAAATTCATGTTTGGAACCTTACTGGAAATGACCCGACGCTGAGGTCCAGCATCCGGTCACTTTCTAACTAACGCGTCCGGTCATCTCTTGACCGTTGGGATCGGGCGATCTGTATTTGAAGCCAATGACACGTGGCTGACATCGGGCGACCGGACGCTGGGTCCAGAGTTCAGTCGGTATGACCAGAGCGTCCGGTCACCCTGTGTTTTACCCAGTGAAGGGGTACAACGACTCTATTTTGTGGGGGCGTCTATTTAAGCCCCATGGCCGGCTCAAGCTCACTCTCTTGGCCATTTTGCATTGATATAGCAACCTTGTGAGCTTAGCCAAAGCCCTCCCACTCATCTCCATCATTGATTCATCATCTTTGTGAGATTGGGAGAGAATCCAAGTGCATTGCTTGAGTGTGTGCATCTAGAGGCACTTGGCATTCGTGTTTCGCTGCGAGATTCGCTTGTTACTCTTGGTGGTTGCCGCCACCTAGATGGCTTGGAGCAGCGAGGATCATCGAGCGGAGAGTGGTGATTGTCTCCGGCTCCGATCATGGTGATTGTGAGGGGTTCTTGACCTTTCCCCGGCGGAGCGCCAAAAGGTACTCTAGTGGATTGCTTGTGGCTTGTGTTATCCTCATCTTGTGTTTGTTGTGCGGCACCCTATTGAGGATTTGACGTGTGATGCCAATTAGCGCGTGAACCTCCAAGTGAGTGAATCGCCACAACAAGGACTAGCTTGCCGGCAAGCAAGTGAACCTCAGTAAAAATCATTGTGTTCATCATTGATTCCGAGGTGATTGGCCTTCATTGGTATCCACATTTGTGATTGATTTGTTAATACATCTACACGGCGGTATAACCTTCTTGCCTACTCTTTACATTACCGCAAACTAGTTGTCAAGCTCTTTAGTGTAACTAGTTGTGAGAGCTTGTTACTTTGGTTAGTGTGGCTCTTTAGTTAGCTTTTGAGAGCACACTAACTTAGTGTAGTGATATAGCTATTGTGTGGATATACTCTATTTAAACTAGAATTGTGGTAGGTGGCTTGCATTTTGGTAGGCTAGCGCAAAACTCGCTTCGCCTCATAATTGTCTAATCCTTTTGTTAAGTATTGTTGAGAAATTTTATTAGGCTATTCATCCCGCTCTAGCCATTAGGACCTTTTAGTTCCACACCCTCTACCGCCACCGGGTTGCTCCATTGGCGGAGAGGGCACGGACAATGTGGAGGTACAGCGGCACGTCGAACCCTGATCGTGCGTCGTCGGTGGAGCTGCCGGATGATGAGGTCTGGAGTCGCCTTGATTGGGTGCTGCAGCTGAAGCCCAAAGAGAAGGTCGAGGGAAAGCCCATACCTCTCAATGCCTCAGTGGTGTCCAAATTGGTATGCTCCTCTTTCATTACTTTGTGTTCTTTTCCCCCTTTGCTTTCCAGCTTTTTTGATCTTGAGCCACTGTTGCGTAGGGGCTTGATGCTTATAGGTCCCGACCGCACCTTCCGAAGGGGCCAGAGGGCGTGGCTCGGTGGGCCACCCAGAAGGAGGCGACAGATGCCAAGAAGAAAAAGAAAGCCGAGGTGGCTCAGTGGAAGTACAAGAAGGAGAAGGAGATTGCCCGGCGCGTGAAGGCCGGGAAAATAAGAGCGACATCGAGTCCGAGCTCGAGTCGGAGGATCCCATAGATGTGGATGACATGGTTTTCTTCGAGGAGGAGGAAAGTTCGGAGGTCGTTTTGACCTCGGCGGAGCATCGCGACCCTACGGCAACGTCCGCTAGTGATGAGTAGGAAGCGGAGAGGCGCGCTGAGGTTCCCATCCCGAGGAAGCGTGCGGCGAGCGTAGACACCGCCGGTGAATGGGAGGTGAAGTGGGCGCGGTCACTGCGCCCCTCGGTGGCGTCGCCGGTCTCGTCCGCGCCTGCTGTGGGCGCGACCGAGCGGGCCAGGTGGTCAGAGGAGCGGTCTCGCACCCGTGCATCGTGGTGACCCACAGGCTGGGCAGGAGCCGGTTGGAATGACTCCACCCCCGGCTGAAGTGAGGGGGCGCGGGTCGCAGCCCAGGAGCGGTCCTGGCCCTACGGGGCTGTCGATGCTGGTCTTGGCTTCTGAGTAGTGCCGCTTACCTCTTGGTATGTTTTCCTTTGTTTCTTTTCGATCTTGTTTGTTGTGTCTTTTTTTTGGGGTATGACTGGCCCGTACTCTTTGTCAGCGGTTGGGCGATGACGGGGTTGAGTATCGCCCCAACTCCTGTGCAGGAGGTTTAGAGGCCCACCCTGTAGCGCGCCGCAGCGAGCGGTGGGGGGAACAGGATGGTGGCGGTGATCCCTTCCCTTCTAGGTTTGGTGCTCCCCGGTCCGATTGTTAGCACGGCGGCAGCGGCGGCATCGGTGCTAGCGGTGATCCCGGTGGCGATGGCGGAGGCTTTCGCTGGTGGTGTCCCTTGCGGCCCCTCCTCCACCAGTCACGGCAGAAGAGGAAAAGGAGACCGAGACCCCTGCCACGCCGGGCGAAGGGCTGCACGGCTCACCCTCGCGGTCGGAGCTGAAGGTGCCGAGGGAAGACGCGGCCGGGACTAAGTTAGAACACCCATCAGCAGCCCGTGCAACCGAGGTGGTGGATATCCCATCCGACGATGAAGCGGATGTCGTGGCAGAGCTGCCGGTGTCGTCGCAGGAGCTGACGGTGGTTCGGTCGGAGGCTGGGCCCTCCGGCGGGCTGCCGAGGGTGACCTAGAGTGGCCCTGCCATGAGGACCCGGCAAAGGTGCGGTTCATCCTTCAGGATTCCTAGGAGTGTCAGCTCTAGGACAACCTTAGGGAGAAAGGGCTCACCGTGGAGTCCGATCTCGCCAAGCTATCGGCAAAGCTCGAGGATGCCCAGGAGTGGGTTAAGTCCGCCCTATAGTTGGTCAAGGTCGACCTGCAGCTTGCCACGGAGGTGAGTCTCTCATGTTCTTGATCTCTTAGTCTATTGTTGGCTGCCTCAGCATGATTGTTTTTCGCTTTCATAGCATCTGAAGGGGATGTCGTCCCACAAGTCCCGTTTCCTCTGGATGGAGCATGCCCGGGTGGATGAGCTTGAGCGTCAGTTGGAGTCTGCCCACCATGAGTCCCAGGACCGGGAGGCCGAGGTGGCTGTGGTGCGGGTGGAGGAGCAGCGTGTAGCAGAGCGGGCGACCGCCATCGAGCAGGGGCTTGAGGCAGCGAAGGCCCACCAGGCGGAGACTGAGATGGGGTTGAGGAAATCCCTAGCGGACACCGAGGTGGCGCTCCAAAAGTCCCTAGAGACCCTTGAGTCAGAGTGGAGCGCCTTGGTGTCGGAGCGGCGTGCCCTAGAGTCGGCTCAAAAGGCCCTGGAGTCGAAGCGTAAGGCCCGGTCGGAGGTAGACCAGGAAGTGCTCGCACTTCGGAGCTGGGTGATAGGGACGGAGGAGGCGAAAGCCCGGCTGCGCGCGCAGGCGGCTCGGCAGGCGAAGAAATTCTCCGTCCTCGAGAACTTCTGCCTCGGTACGTACCTTTGTTGTTTTTCGTTGTGTTGGTTTCTTCCTTTTCAGCTTGTTTCTGAGCTTGCCGCCCTTTTTGCAGAGCTAACGGAAAGGTGAAGTCGTTGGAGCGGGACCTAGAGACGGTCAAGGCGACTTTTGGCCAGAATGCAGAGGCGCTGGCCAAGTCCCTTGAAGAGCGACGTGCTCTCGAGGGGGAACTTGACCAGGTCCACAATGTTGCCCAGCTTGTTGTCTCGGAGGTCTTCGGGTCGGCGCCAAGTACTAGCACGCCCGCCGTCTAGCTGGCGGAGGTTCCGGATGAGGTCTGGGCCCTTATCACAAGCGGGCTATTCTATGGAGCGTTGGGGGTGTTGACTTCGGTGGTGATGCACCATCCGAGCTAGGACGTCGCCACTATCTACAGCGGGTATGCCGATGGCTTGAGCACGGAGGACATCGAATCGATCGGGGAGAGCTTGCTGCCGCGCGCATGGTTGGTGGCAGAGCAAGTCTCTGCGCAGTGGGTGATGGATGTCCACTGTGAAGACATGGTCGGGAGCATGCGTCGGGGGGACGTCATCTAGCCTGCGGATGGCATGGAGCTTGGGTCGGAAGTGGATGTCGTCCCGCCTCCAACCGAGCCGAATGTGGTCGCACCGGGGAGTGAGCAGCCTGTGCCTTCACGGTCGCACCGACAGCAGATGCCGCCGAGCCACCCCAATAGCTTATAAAGTATAAGTAGTTTAGTAGATGTAAAAAGTTTAAGTTCGTGGGGGAGCCCCCGTGCAAACGTTCTTGTGTACTTAATGACTGCAATTGTTTCATTTTTTGTGATGGAGTTACTCCGTTCGGGGAAGCTTGTCCCTTTCGTTCCTTAATTTTCCCTTGGCATAATTTTGTTTTTTATTCTTTCTTTCTCATACTTGCCCATTCGTCCCGTAGGCTGCAACCTTAGGAGCCTGGGGCATGGCCCACGAGGCTCGGCTGCTCGTAATTGTAGGTAGAGGCGGGGTGCGATCGGTCAGAATATTTTAAAGCAAAGCTACGTAAGGCAAATTAAAGGAACGAACTATCCTTTTGTTCGAATAGGAAGGAGTTTCACCATATGATAATAAATGAAGAAAGAGAGGTAGTAGTGCACCTTCATGGAGCCCCCGAGCGACCGGGCCAAAAAGTGTTCGGGTCAGGGTGCTCTTATAGGAGCAAACGCTAAGTAAACAATGGTAAGACTGAATTTTAGGGGAAGAAAAACGACATAGCTGTTCCAAGCGTTTGGTGAGAATGTCATTGTTGTTGTCCTTCAGTCGGTAGACGTCCGGTCGGATCACTTCAATCTCCAGTCGTCCGGATCCTTGTCCGCTACGCCCCCTTTCTTGGTCGTTGTTTCTGCGCCTTTTTCTTCCTTTGGCCCACCGGCCTATCGTAGAAGGCGCTTGAGGAGCTCGCAGTCCTTGTAGAGGTGTTTGATGGGGTAGTCATGGTTGGTGCATGGGCTCTCCATGAGCTCGTTGAAGTGTCCCGAAGGGTCCTGCTGGGGCTGCTTGCCCGTGTGTTCAGTTGTGGCGACCAACGCGGAGTTGGCCGGTCGGTGGTCTTTTCTATTCTTTTTCCCCTTCTGCGTGGAGGGGCCCTCATCCTAATCCTAGCGCTTGGCCTTGCCTTTGCCTCGGCCTCCGTTGGAGCGCGGCGGGAGCGGCGCTCGCTGGAGGCGTTGGACAAAGGTCCGTGGTCCCAGGACATTCGGGCTGGGACTCCGGTCATTGCTGCGTGCATCTCAATTCAGCCCGAGCCGCTCGTGTACAGGCGGTCGGTGTCGGAGCGGTCCTCAACTCTAGACGAGGCGCAGGTGTGGCCTCTTGTGCCGCGCTTGGCGGTAGTAGCGGTTAGCGGGTGGAGCGACTCGTCTGCTGCGTACCCATTCCCCTGGTGGGGAGAGAGGCCGCGAGTCGGTGTCGTGATACGGAGCTCTCCTCTTGTTGAACGTCGGTGGTCTCCACTAATGCCCGGAGGTTCCGGTGGATCGCCTGTTCCTAGGGTCATTTAGCTCGGGAAGGCCGCACAGAAGCATTGCCACAGCGGCGATGTTCTGATTGGCCCGAGCGAACTATGGGGGATCGTTCCCCTGTCCATGGTGTTGTGCTGGACCCGACGGGCGTGACCCCGGGCACCGCCCGGTGGTTTATATGCGCGTGGGCGTCAGTGTGGTGCGCCGAGCGCGCTGGCGCAGTCGGTGGCTGGTTCAGTCACTGTTGTCGTAGCTCTTCGCCGTGCTCCATGTGAGCGCGGGGGTCTCTGCATGAGGGTCCGGAGGGGTGTGAGTCTGTGAGGAATCTGCTTCGGCCGATGGCTGTCCCGGAGCGTTCGCCATAGCACACTCCCAAGACGGACGGTAGCTAGGCGCCACGTCGCCGATGCTGGAGCTGTCACTCTCGACATCGTCATCCATGAGGTCAAAGAAACAGGTGGGAGCATAGCTCGCCATCCCCACGAATTCGAACGTGAGAGTGGGAGGCGTCGGCGTCCTTCGAAGCCCCTAGGCGTACACATCCGCGGGGGACGCGAGGCCGTAGGGGAACCGGTCGCATGGCGGTCGCGGTGGAGATAACGGGGTCCCTCCGGATAATCGGCGGAAGATAGAAAATAGCAAGTAAATAAGAGTATGTACATTACTTACAGCGGGGTTTAAGCAGAGAGTTTGCTCGGAATGAAGCGCAGATGCCTCGTCGTGCGTCCCGGAGCCGATGGAGGGCGCGCCTCCGATGGGCACCGGAATGAGAGCCTCCTCATGGAGGTGTAGTACGCCAAGCCGGTCGACGACGAAGTCCGAGCTTCCGAAGAGGAAGGCCTAGGATGGCTCAAAGATGGGTGGAACTCACATCCCAATGGGTGAGAGTGCGGGAAACTCCAGTGAGCCAAAGTGAATCGTATCGCCTAAGCCCGCCATAGTGATAGTGGCGGAAAAGTGGGCCATCCGATGACCAAAAAGTGTTGAACGTACAACGTCTTCCCCACGGATGACACCAACTGTCGGTGCAGAAAGTGACCAACAAGTAAATATTTGTAGTTTTGTCGTACATTGTGATCGGAGGTGGCCTAGCACTCAATGACACAGGGTTGATACCGGTTCAGGCAATGTGCCCTACATCCAGTTTGAGTCGATCGGCAACTTTATTCCTGAGCCTAGGTGCTCGAAGTTTGCAATGGGGTTACAAACGAGAAGGAGAAGGATGGGGGTACAAGAGGTCCGGTCGGACTCCTGCCGGAAGGGCTGAGAGTGACGGGAGCCCCGCTATGAACTAAGTGTTCGAGCGTGTGCTCGTGGTTTGAACCTGGCGATTCTGTACTAGTGAATTTGATTGATCTAATAAATCTAGAATGACTTGAATCTGAATGTTTGGGAGAGATCGCATCCCTTTTATAGATGAAGGGATGGCCTTACAAGTGAGAGAGAGAGAGTATGTATGCTTTTAATCCTTGTTGCCTACGTCGGCGGGTACAGGATGATGGTAGGCGCCCACAACACCGTTGGATGTCAGATGCACGTGGGAAGGTTACGTCGTCTTATTCTGGTATGGCAGATGTCGAGTACCTACTATATTGTTGATGCCTAAAGGCATGCGATAAGTTTTATCATGTTCTCCTGGTACGGTAAAAGCCGGCGCCCGCAACACTGTTGATGTCCAGAGGCATGGGGGGCCTTACCGTATGGGAGTTAATGGCGCCCACAAAATACTGTAGGGGAAAACAGCGGCGCCTATAACACTGTTTTAGGCTCTGTCGTGCTAGGGAGTTCATAGAGTATTGTTTCTGCATATGTTCAGGGTACGAGCCCTGGTATTACGGTTTGACTTGTGCGCCCTATCTTACTTTCTCCATTCGTTTCCTGGTCCTTACCGAGCAGGCGTCTCGATCGATTGGTTCCAATCGGACTCGATCGCGTCAGTCGGAGAAAAGCAGCAAGTAGGGGTTTGGCGCACCCCGGCCGGAGACGTGGGTTGAGTCGGAGGTAGTGCTGCCTACGCCGATCTGCTCCCATGCGCCGTTCGGATCAGGATAGTGGTCTACGGGCACCGTTCACGCCTTTACGGCGGCTCCTTCGCCACCGCCACGTTACATGTGCTTGGCCCTGCTTTTCTTGGAAAGCCGAGCGAAAGACCTGAGATTTATGAACCCGACAGGTGCCTACGCCGATCTGCTACATTGCGCCGTTCGGATCAGGATAGTGGTCTACGGGCCACACGTACGGCGCCGAATCCATCTGGAATCCATCTGCCCGCTTGCTGCAATCCATGTCCAGATGCAACGGCTGTCGCCGGCCACCGCACGCGTGTCAACATGAGCTGACAAGCCCATCGGTATAAGATCCGGATGCATCTCCCAAGAAGCCAACTGCAATGCACGATCGATCTGCAGGGCCATGCAGCCTCACGTCAACTACACCAAGCTTGCATGTACGCGTGTAGGCTTGCAACACTGGGCGGCGTCCTATCGTCGCGCGATGTTTTCTCCGATCAACAACAAGCAAGTGGACAAACATGCGATCTGCATGTCCATGCTGGGCCGCGTTTAGTTCCGGCCAGATTCGGCGCTGGCTGAATTCGTCGGCACTGTAGCTACACTGTAGCGTTTTATTTTTATTTGGTAATAATTATCCAATCAGGTTCAAAACGTTCATCTCGCAAAGTACAACCAAACTGTGCAATTAGTTTTTGATTTCGTCAACATTTAGTACTCCATGCATATATCGCAAATTTGATATGACGGAGAATCTTCTTTTTGCATAGTGTCAAAGTTGGAAGTTTTGGTGAACTAAACCAGGCCCTGATTAGAATAATCATACTTCAGTTTGCATGGGCACATGCACGTGAGTACATCCAGATTTAGCAACGGAAACAGTTAAGTCGATTCCTTAATCTGCAATTCAATATTTTTATACGTATGCAGACTTATTTGTCTTTACTTTGCTATTGTCAATGGCAGCCGTGATGATCCTCGTCGCCCTCGAGATCATGTACTTGCTGGCAGGCGACACGTAAGAGTTTCTGGGTTTTCAGGCTACGGCGGCGGCACTTAGGTAAACAATCAAAGCTATTGGCATATGCATATGCGTCGGATCTTATGTGTAGCTGCTGCGTGGCTGTATGACTACATCAAGCGGTCCGACTCCATTTACCCACAAGGAGCCGCTAAACGAGCTGCCCGAGTCGTAAGCGAGCCATTCGCGCCGCATCTGTCTACTCGCACATCATACATGCCGACTACTCTGCTTGGCCGTCTCCGATCAGATCAAATATGGCTACATCAGCGATCTCCCAAAATCTGATATGCCTAAGGCCGATCGGTAAGATAAGGACGACATCGCCCTGACTACCCGCTCCGACCACCTGCCGAGTCGTAATGATGATCGCCGTGAAGAATGGCGTTGTGACAACCGCGACCGCCGCCATGACGACAGTTCGGAAAGCTTGAGGGCCGGGCAGTTTCATCAACCCCTACCAGATAACGCCATACGTCACCGACCAGACGTTCTGTCTAAAGCTAAGTCATGCTTTAATATTTTTCTAAATATTCCCCAACCTTCATATATCTCTATGATGTTTCTCCGAACTGTTTTCTCCATGTTTGCTCTCCAAACGATTTTCTTTCATGCATATCATCTTAAAGATGACATACAACTAAGCCTAAGGCAAATCCCTGAACAGTCATGTTGATGTTCGGATGTTCCCGCCCTATCTCCGACTTCTCCCTACACGTGCACGAGCGCTTGCCCTCTACGTTAGGGGTGGTCGGCAGCGTCTCTTTAGCGATGCCCTACTCTTCCTACACGCACACGAGTTCGGCTCCGCATTATGGTTAACAGGCTAGCTAGGGCTGGAGACTCGGCTACACACTAAATGGTCGGACGGTTTATATTAAATATAAACACATCTTCAGAATAACACTAAATGTTCACACTAACTAATAGCGGAGCTGCATACGCTATTTCATCACTATTGCTGATTCTTCTCCGAAGTTCATATATTTATTTTTACATCATATACTACCCATTTTACGCATTTGTTTCGTCAGGGCATGGCTCGGTCAACGAGCTTACGCTCAGGGACTGGACAAGATGATCATCGTCCGAGTGGTCGAACCACCTATCGGACAGACTTCACCGCCAACCAACTGGTCGGACTACTTGGCACTCACTCCTGCTCAGCATTCACTTCACCGCCGACCAGTTGGTTGGACTACTCATCGCATGGGCTTCATCGTCGACTCTGGGGGCTTGCCAGCTATGCTGGAGACTCCTCGGTGTTTGGATTCTTCGTGCAAGCATCACCAACTAAGCTAGGGACTCCTCGGCGTTTAGATTCTTCATGCAAGAGTCACCAGCTAAGCTGGGGACTCCCTTGGTGGTCAGATTTTGCTACGTCTCGTCTTTTGATTCGCCTACTGGCTTACTATGTTTTGTCGACACTGCATGTTATGTGTGCTATCAAGGTGTTCCATGCTATCCGGATCAGGGTGTTGATCCTGGGTGGCACGTCGGGGGCATTGATAAGTACATCTATCGCAGTAATCCAGTGCTAATCTCTCCGCTCTTGGCAAGCTTTCAGACTTATTTTCTCGACCCTGCTACAAGATATCTTCGCAATCTTCCAGTAGGCTCGGGGACTACGTGTGTACACGTCATCTAGTGATGACTGTATTTATTTCTACACTGGTTTCCAGCGACATTGTGGACTGGGCCAACACCTGAAGACTATCTCTTTAGACATTGGCACCACGTGACTACTTCACCTACTGCCATGCTCGAGGACTAAGTGGGCACACTTCACCTCACGGTGAATGTGCTTGTTTTTCGACTTAATCTTCTACAAAGTGACTAAGTTCCTCTGCGTTGACTAAGTCAAGGACGCTAAGCGTCTAACTTCGACACCCGGAACCTAAGTGGGCTCACTTCATCCAAGGTGGAGAGTTCAAAAAAATTTTATCATAAGCCCCTTACATCCTTCTGGCAAACTTTAGCTTTGAGTAAGTCTGGGCTTGCTCACAGTTGAACAGCTCGGATGATAGTTCAACTGCTTGGACGCCTGTTCAACTGCTCGGATACTCGCTTCAACAGCTTGGCTCTTAGTTAAACTAGTCGGACACCTATTCCTGATGATCAACAGCAAGTTGCATAGCTCGGACAAGCTAAAGATGGTGTTGCTCAGCAGATACAAGGCGCTCGGGGACTAGCTGTGGGGGTATAACCCCCGATACCCAGAGGACAAGACATGGACGTACCATCAGAGGTGGCCTAGCCCACAAGATCAAGCCCACGGACGCATGGCACTGGTCAGCGTGCACCGTAAGGCTATAAGAAGATGTGATTTATTTGATATTGTATAATACCAAATATGATACTTTCCTTGTAACCCTACCTATCCGGAGCATATAAGGAGGGGCAAGGGTCCCCTAGTCGACATCCCCATAGGAATTCCAAGCTTAGCCTAAGTGATCATCTCTCATAATACAATCCATAATGACACAGGACGTAGGGTATTACGTTAAGCTGATGGCCTAAACCTGTCTCATCGCTGTCTCTTACATTCCGTGCCACCATCCGGTTCCCTCATGCGCACCTCCACTGATTCATCTACTACCATGGGCATACCACTCGGTAGAGGGCCAGACGTATTTCATCGACAGTTCTCGTCCACACCACTTCCCCATCCTAGGCCATCTCCATAGGCTAGCACCGGCCTAGATTTGGCCGTCCTGGCCGCTAGCTGCCGCCTGGCCATGACCTTGTCTAGGGACACTCGCGCCAGGTGCAGGACGGGCTGTCCGACTGCCACCGCCGAGCACGAGCGCGCATAGGCCACCCACGTGATGGGCCTAGACCCGTGCCACGCCTGCCTCGCCATACCCATGTAAGGCACCATGACGCCTAAGAGGGGGGATAAATTAGGCAACTTTAAACTCTAACTCTAAACTATGACATTTTTTTTACTCTTAGCAAAACCTATGCAAAAGATAAACTATCTAAATATGCAACTACGATTTTGCTAGTATGTTGCTATCTCTACCGCAAAAAGAGTTATGCAATCAAGGTTCCAAACCTATCAACTAGCCTATCACTAAGCTAGGAAAGTAAAGCACACATCAAGATTGCAATGTAAATGCGGAAGCTAAAGAGTAAGGTAGAGATATGCAAACTTCCGTTGATGACTCTGGTATTTTTACAGAGGTCTCGAGAAGCGCGCAAGCTTTCCCCTAGTCCTCTTTGGAGCCCCTCACAAGGAATCCCTCGCAAGGGCCGAGCTCACAGTCGGGTAACTCCGTGGATAGCCTCGGGCCTTCCCCACGCGCAAGTGGGTCTCGGTGTGCCTTTCGGCAAGCCTCTCTCGGACCGCTCCCCGCCGTCTTCACTATCAAGCTTCCGGCCGAAACACCACAGGCCTTGTTCCCTTCGGTATCACGGTGGCGGCTACACTACAAACGCGGTTGGTGTGATCTCGTAAGACTACAAGCCCCTCCGATGTACAACAATGGTGCGCGCAAGCACCAAGTGATAAGAGGTGTGCAAACCACACTAAACACTAGGCCTAAACCTTGAGCAAGCGTATAAGCGGTGGTCTCATCAACCTAAGCACTTCGCAAAACACCTACGCTAATCACCTAATGAATCACTAAGCACTATACAAGTGGAGATCACTAAAATGGTGTATCAACACCCTTGGTAAGTTTTCTTAGTTCTCCTATACTCAAATGGCTGGTTGGGGGGTCTATTTATAAGCCCCATAGAAAAAGTAGCCGTTGGGGGCAAAACCCAGCGTTCTGCTACTGACCGGACGCTGTTGTCGTCCTGACCGGACGCGTCCGATCGGACGCGTTCGGTCGCGCTGGCGCCGCTCTGGAACCTTTCTGGACATGATTGAACGCTACTTCTTGGTGCGTCCGGTCATCATGCCGTCACGTCCGGTCACGCTGAAAACATTGCCGTGATGAAGAACAGTGTTATCTGTGCATCTGGTCATTGCTTCGCTCAGCGTCCGGTCACTGTTGCTGACGCCTGCTGTTGCTGAGCAACTGATCGGACGCGATTCGGTCCTCATAGGGTCGCGTCCGTTCACCTCTGTCTAGCTCATTTCTTCATGATCTTACGTTTGGCTTGGTTCCTATCTTAATGCTTAGACTTTGCTTGATATCTTGGGTCTTCTCTTGTGCTTCTAGGGTCTTGCTTATGGTGTTGATCGTGGGATTATCATGTCGCCTTCGTCCAAGTCACGTCTTGCACCCTATTGAACTACAAAACAATTACTTGCAAATTCATTAGTCCAATTTAGTTGTGTTGGTCATCAAACACCAAAATCCAAAGTAAATGGGCCTAGCGTCCATTTTCCTTACAATCTCCCCCTTTTTGGTGATTGATGACAACATGACCAAAGCAAACAAATAATATTTTTTTTGGAATTTAAAAATTATTTACTTGCTAGGATGCAATGCAAAGGGCAAAGTTATATGATGCTAAAACATACCACATGTAAGCACATATAAGCTAAAGATACCACAAGTAAGCTAATGCATATCACATGTAAACATCTTTGGAAACTTATCTTGTCCTTGCAAATGTCCCCATGTGGCATTATGGATTTAACTCTCCCCCTAACTCCATAATCCACTATCCTCCCTTTCTCGAACCATTACCACTTATAAATTATTACCATTACCACTTGTAAATTATTATTATCGGGCTTGCTTTTGGTCCTATAAATTCTCCCCCTTTGGAATCAAACACCTGAAAAGGAAGACATTACTCCATAATCCACTATCCTCCCTTTCTCGAACCATTACCACTTGTAAATTATTACCATTACCACTTATAAATTATTATTATCGGGCTTGCTTTTGGTCCTATCAATTCTCCCCATTTGAAATCAAACAACGAAAAGGAAGACATTAGTAGCACAATGGAGGGTCAAACTTTGTGATCCTTTGTATGTGGAGTGGAAAGGTCATAAAATTTGACTCTCACATTACATAGACTAAGCTCCCCCTAAACATATGCATACATATGATGGAGAATATAGTTTATGCATAATTGGCAAATTATTGCTCAAGAGAGTTTAATCTATATAATGCATGGAGAAAGCATATAAATACCAAAGTAAAATCAACATGATGATATTGGTTTAGAAATACCACATGTGGAAATCAATTTGATTTATACCACTTGCAATAGGTGGTGGATATTTAAAGTATGATGCTTAACTCCGGGGAATTTATTTTCCTTGCTATGGGACTACTACACACATGATAAGCTTGAAAAGGTGTTAGTCTCAAAGCATCCAACTTGTAGAGTAACCTCCCCTAAATTTGTGCACACAAGTATGGAATACTTGTAGGAGACATGCACATTGATTTTAGAATAAAAAATACCGCTTAAAAGATGACATCACATGAATGCGAGAATCATTTTCGAAAGTGATATTCAGGAGAAATTATCTACAATTTGGACTATGGCACATATTAGATGAACAATTGTAAAACAAGCTATGTGCCGTGCTCCTAAACAATTTCAACCATGTAGGTTTGCTCCAAGGGTTAAGAGTGAAACCAAGCAAGCCTACCATAAGATATACCTAGTGTATACAAGACAAAAGATTAAACATGCAAATGCAAACCTAGGCATGAAAAGGAACTAGATGCTAATTGAAATTGCAAGAAATTAAATCTAATTACCTAACATGGGGAGGGGAATCTAGGTCCATAGTGTTCACTAACCCACTTGGCAATTGACATGATCCAATGTGATGCACCCCATGAAATGCACCCAGAACTATACCAAGTCTCCAAATTACTCGAGGTCCATTGGACTTCTCACTTCCCTTTCGGGATCCAAACCTTCTTGGTGCTCTTCATGTTGGAAATGATCTCCTTTGGCACCCAAATGCGTTTGGCCGTTGGCTTGCTTGTTCACCTTGATGGCCACCACCTTGTTATTTTTCTTCTTCTTCAAGATATAAGGTGTGGAGGCCTTTTTGTCCACCTTGTTAGTGTAGGTGTTGGAGAGCTTGCTTGTTTCCTTTTTGTTTTTCTCTTTCTTCTTAGCTCCTCCCCCATTCTTCATCTTGCACTCATAGGACTTGTGTCCTTCCTTGTGGCACACGTAGCAAACCATGGTTTGTCCTTCATCAAGCTTCTTCACTGCCTTAACGGTGTTATCTTGATGATGTTGGGCTTGCTTTGTTTTACCTTTTACTTGAGTCAAGTCCTTGGTAAGGCGAGCCACTTCTTGTTTGAGTTGCTCATTCTCCATTGCGGCCTTTTGTGTGCATGTATCTACAACAACTTTCTCAATACAAACTTGGTTGCACAAAGGTGAGTCTAAACATAAATCATTACAAGAAGTAGAAGCATCCTTTTTAGGCATGTCAAAGATAGAACTTTTCTTTTTAGGTGCCTTGGTGAGGGTTGTACCGACGGCTTCAAGATTAGCAACTTTATTAGTTAGCCCATCACAATGTTTGCACATGGTTTCTATTTTAGCAAGTAAACTTTTATAAGCATCTTGTGAGCTAACTAACTTTTCTTTTAATTTTTCATTTTTCTTTACAAGTTGCTCATCATTGATTGTGCATGCATTTGTTGTTGCACTAGCCTCAAGTTGCTCAATTTTAGTAGATAGTTAAATATTGAGGTTAGCAAATGTCTCATATTATTCAAGCAAGGTTTTATATGCTTCTCGTGAACTATCTAGCTTTTCTTGCAACATTTTTAGCTTCTTTTGTTGGCTAGTGCAAGCCTTAGCATATTTAAGATTTTCTTGCACAAGTTTATTAAGAGAAGGCATTTTATCATCACTATCACTCTCACTAGAGGATAAGCTTTCATTACCTCGTGCCATAAGGCACACACGAGAAGAGCTTGATGATGAGTGTTTGTGGCCTCGCCTCTTGTGATGGTCTTCTTCTTCACTTAAAGAATCATCCCATGACCTTATTGATGTTGAGGGCTTTGTCCTTGCACGCCTTCTTCTTTGTCTTGGGTGTGAGCTTGTTTGGACAAACTTCCACAAAGTGCCCTAACTCGCCGCATCCATAGCATCCTTTCTTTCTTTGCTCATTTCTTTGATTGGTGAAGATGAAATCTTGAATTTGGATGGGCACACCCTTGACATTGAGCCTTTGAATTATCTTCTCTACTTTGTTGATAAGTTTGATTGATTCTTCATCAAGGTCGGAGGTGAGGAGGAAGATTGATCATCATCACTTGATTCTTCTTCTTCTTCTTCTTCTTCTTTATCATCTTCATCTTCTTTCTTCTTCTTCTTCTTCTTCTTCTTCTTCATCTTCACTTGAGGAGCTTGAGCTTGAGCTTGTCTCAACTTGCTTGCCCTTCATCTTCTTTTTCTCACTACATGCGAGAGCTTTGCCTTTGCTTGATGACGAGGCTTCTTCTTGACCCATCTTCCATGACATTTCAAATGCCACTATCTTGCCAATGACTATGGCTGGGGTCATGGTGCTCAAGTCCTCCATGTTGTGAAGGATGGTGAAGATGCTTGCATATTTCTTTTGTGGTAGCATGGGGATGATCTTCCTCACGATGTCCGCATCATCTATCTTCGTTAATCCGATTGAATGGAGCTCATTGATAATTAGATTCAAACGAGAATACATATCATGAACAAGCTCATCATCATTCATTTTAAAAGAATCATAATTTTATTTAGCTAGATAATGTTTTTGCTCACGGACATTAGTTGTGCCGTCATGGAGCTCTTGGAGTTTTAACCAAATTTCATGTGCCGTATTTAAAGTGAACACTTGGTTAAACACATCCATGCTAAAAGATTCAAACAAGCAATTTTTAGCTCTAGCATTGAAATGAATTTCTTTTTCTTCACTCTTTGTGGGTTTATCAGGATTCTTAATGGGTTTTATCCCGTCACGAGTGACTCTCCAAACACCCAAATCTACCGCCTTAAGGTGACAAGTCATTCTAGCTTTATAGTAGGGGAAGTTAACATCGTCAAAGTGTGAAGTCCTAGAGGTATCCATCCCAACCACTCTAAATAGCGTTGGCTCAATGGCGGTGAAGCCAAAGATCCAAATTGAACCAACCGGCTCTGATACCACTTGTAATGGACCGTGATGCCTAAGAGGGGGGGTGAATTAGGCAACTTAAAACTCTAACTCTAAACTATGACTTCTTTTTCTACCCTTAGCAAAACCTATGCAAAAGATAAACTATCTAAATATGCAACTATGGTTTTGCTAGTATGTTGCTATCTCTACTGCAAAAGAAGTTATACAATCTAGGTTCCAAACCTATCAACTAGCCTATCACTAAGCTAGAAAAGTAAAGCACACACCAAGATTGCAATGTAAATGTGGAAGCTAAAGAGTAAGGTAGAGATATGCAAACTCCCGTCGACGACTCTGGTATTTTTACCGAGGTATCGAGAAGCACGCAAGCTTCCCCTAGTTCTCGTTGGAGCCCCTCGCAAGGAATCCCTTGCAAGGGCCAAGCTCTCGGTCGGGTAACTCCGTGGATAGCCTTGGGCCTTCCCCACGTGCAAGTGGGTCTCCGGTGTGCCTTCTGGCAAGCCTCTCCTGGACCGCTCTCCACCGTCTTCACTATCAAGCTTCCGGCCAAAACGCCATGGGCCTTGTTCCCTTCGGTACACGGTGGCGACCACACCACAAACACGGTGGCGACCACACCACAAACGCGGTTGATGTGATCTCACAAGACTACAAGCCCCTCTGATATACAACAATGGTGTGCGCAAGCATCGAGTGATAAGAGGTGTGCAAACCTCACTAAACACTAGGCCTAAATCTAGACCAAGCGCATAAGCGATGGTCTAATCAACCTAAGCACTTTGCAAAGCATATACGCTAATCACCTAATGAATCACTAAGCACTATGCAAGTGGAGATCACTAAAATGGTATATCAACACCTTTGGTATGTTTTCTCAGTTCTCCTATACTCAAATGGCGGTTGGGGGTATATTTATAAGCCCCATAGGGAAAGTAGCCGTTGGGGGTGAAATCCAACTTTCTGCTACTGACCGGACGCTGCTGTCGTCCCTAACCGACGCGTCCGGTCGTCCCGACCATTGGAGCGTGCGTGTTGATCGGACTCTAGGGCTGAGTCTAGTCTCACTAGATCGGACGCGTTCGGTCGCGCTAGCGCCGCTCTAGAACCTTTCTGGACATAATTGAACGCTACTTCTTGGTGCGTCTGGTCATCCTGTTGTCGCGATTCGGTCACGCTAAAAACATTACCATGATGAAGAATAGTATCATCTGTGCGTCCGGTCATTGCTTCGCTCAGCGTTCGGTCACTACTGTTGATGCCTGCTATTGCCGAGCAATAGATCGGCCGCGTTCGGTCCTCATAGGGCCGCATCCGGTCACCTCTGTGGAGCTCATTTCTTCGTGATTTTGCGTCCGGCTTGGTTTCTATCTTCGTGTTTGGACTTTCCTTGATATCTTGGGTCTTCTCTTGTGCTTCTAGGGTCTTGCTTATGGTATTGATCATGGGATCATCATGTTGTATTCATTCAAGTCACGTCTTGCACCCTTTTGAACTACAAAACAATTACTTACAAATTCATTAGTCCAATTTGGTTGTGTTGGTCATCAAACACCAAAATCCAAAGTAAATGGGCCTAGGGTCCATTTTCCTTACAACCCGGTGAAAGGTCCTAATGGCAAGAGGGGGGTGAATAGCCTAATAAAATTTCTACAACACTTAACAAAAGAATTAGACAATTATGAGGCGAAGCGAGTTTTGCGCTAGCCTACCAAAATGCAAGCCACCTACCACAATTCTAGTTTAGATGGAGTATATCCACACAATAGCTATATCACTACACTAAGTTAGTGTGCTCTTAAATGCTAACTAAAGAGCCACACTAACAAAACTAACAAGCTCTCACAACTAGTTACACTAAAGAGCTTGACAACTAGTTTGCGGTAATATAAAGAGTAGGCAAGAAGGTTATACCGCCGTGTAGATGTATGAACCAATCAATCACAAGTGTGGATAATAATGAAGACCAATCACCTCGGAATCAATGATGAACACAATAATTTTTACCGAGGTTCACTTGCTTGTCGGCAAGCTAGTCCTCGTTGTGGCAATTCACTCACTTGGAAGTTCACACGCTAATTGCTTCACATGCCAAACCCTCAATAGGGTGCCGCACAACCAACACAAGATGAGGATCACACAAGCCACGAGCAATCCACTAGAGTACCTTTTGGTGCTCCACCGGGGAAAGGTCAAGAACCCCTCACAATCACCACGATCGGAGCTGGAAACAATCACCACCCTCCGCTTGACGATCCTCGCTGCTCCAAGACGTCTAAGTGGCGGCAACCACCAAGAGTAACAAGTGAATCCCGCAGCGAAACATGAACACCAAGTGCCACTAAATGCAAACACTCAAGCAATGCACTTGGATTCTCTCCCAATCTCACAAAGATGATGAATCAATGATGGAGATGAGTGGGAGGTCTTTGGCTAAGCTCACAAGGTTGCTATGTCAATGCAAATGGCCAAGAGAGTGAGCTTGAGCCGGCCATGGGGCTTAAATAGAAGCCCCCACGAAATAGAGCCGTTGTACCCCTTCACTGGGTAAAACACGGGGTGACCGGACTCTGAACCCAGCGTCCGGTCGCCCGATGTCAGCCATGCGTCCCACTGCGTTCAACAGGAGTTGTCTGATCTCAACGATCATCTGTTGACCGGATGCTCCACTACAACTGACCGTACGCTCAGCCTCCAGCGTCCGGTCATTTCCAGTAAGGTTCCAGAAGCGACTTTTGCCGACCGGACATAGCTAGCGTCCGATCACTGGTTGACTTCACACTGCGCTGTTGGTCAACACGACCGGACACATCCCTCCAGTGTCCGGTCGCAGAGCGACCCAGCGTCCGGTCGTTTGACCGACACGCAGCGTCTTCGCTGTTACAAATGACCGGACGCGCTGGTTCCACTGAAACCAGCGTCCGGTCACTTTGTGACCAGCGGGACCAACTCCTCTTCACGTCTATCTTCTTCACCCTTACTCAAATGTGCCAACCACCAAGTGTATCACCTTGTGCACATGTGTTAGCATATTTTTCACAAATATTTTTAAGGGTGTTAGCACTCCACTAGATTCTAAATGCATATGCAATGAGTTAGAGCATCTAGTGGCACTTTGATAACCGCATTCCGATATGAGTTTCACCCCTTTTGATAGTATGGCTATCGATCCTAAATGTGATCACACTCATTAAGTGTCTTGATCACCAAAACAAAATGACTCCTACAATTTATACCTTTGCCTTGAGCCTTTTGTTTTTCTCTTTCTTCTTTCCAAGTCCGAGCACTTGATCATCACCATGACATCACCATCATCATGTTATGATCTTCATTTGCTTCACCACTTGGAGTGTGCTACCTATATCATGATCACTTGATAAACTAGGTTAGCACTTAGGGTTTCATCAATTTACCAAAATCAAACTAGAGCTTTCACCCGGCTGCGCGCCAAAGCAGGCCACGACGACCGGTGACGACGCGCCCGTGGCCGCCGCGTGACAGCGTGAAGTCGTCCCCCGACCTCGGTAGCCGCCACACACACGGGCCCGATGGAGACGGTGTGGAACGCGGCGTGTGTCGGGTCGCTGCCGTCCTCCTCGAATGGGTCCAGTGAGGTGGGCTCGCCGGCATGGACAGTCGTGTCCGCTGGCTCAAAGGCACCAGATTCATGGGAGGGGGGCCGGGTCCGAACCTAGTGGACGTGGATCCGGTGCACCGTTGGCCATCTTGCTCACCGCCGGCGTCCTCGAAGAGGAGCAGCGTGATGGGCTCGCTGGCGCGGGCGACCGTGTCCGTTGGCCCGAAGTCGCTGGATCCAGGGCAAGGGTCACTGGATCTAGACCCAGGGGATGCGGATCCGGTGCCCGTTGGTCTCTACTTGCTCTCGTCGCCGGTCATCTCGGCTGACATGGAAGTAGAGAAAAGCTTGGGGAAGATGGGAGAGGGTGGGGAAGGGAGGCGGTGCGGAGGCCGCCTTGTTGAGCGGCACCGTAGGCCACGGCCGCCGCTCGTCGGCGAGCAGCAATGGCGGCCGAGGTAACTGGTTGGTGGGGGGACGAGTGCGGCGACGCTGGGAGTCGCCCCCCGAGTCGCCTCGGAGAGACGACGCGGGGGAGGGAGTGTCAAGAAGAAAGTTAATTGACTACTGTCTCAAGTAGTGATTGACCAGCCCTTTTAGGTCCGTTTCGTTTGGTTTGAAAGTTCCATACCAACCGGCTGGTTCCCCTCACATTTCACTGTTCATCAAACCAGCCGAATAATGATTTCTCTCTCACACAATCAGCAAGTTTCAGCCAAGTTTCAAATCGAACGGGGCCTTTATACGACCAAAACATCCATCCATCGATAGCTCAAGTCTTTCCAAAAAAAATCCAAGGAGCCATTACCTAGTGATTTCAGACCTGCAGGCCATGGTACTCTAGCGCGCTGTTGGACATGGGCCTTGTTTAGATTGGGGTTAGGAATCAGTATTTGGCACTGTAGCATTTTCGTTTGTATTTGATAATTATTGTCCAATCATAAGCCTAACTAGGCTCAAAAGATTTGTCTCGTAATTTATAATCAAATTGTGTAATTAGTTATTTTTTTATCTACATTTAATACTCCATACATATGTCCAAAGATTTAATGTGATGGAGAGAGCGAAAAAACTTACAATCTAAATAAGGCCATGATCTAACCACATTTGTTTGTGTTTTTGGACGGAAAACAGAGGGAGTAGATGTCATTTAATTCTATGGAATCGGGTTGGGTGGCACAGCCGCTGTCCGCTATTCGTACGGTCTTTGGGAGAGCACAGGGTCTGGTTCCTAGCCTTGGCCCTTGGCAATGCCCTCGTGCTCAGCTCAACAGCTCTGATGCTAGCTTTTGTAGCCCTTGATAGGTTCAGCTCGTGCCTACAGCTACCGGTCCTTGTGGTGTGGAGGAACGACTGGTCTCCTACCAAGCAAACCGAAGGGCGTCGTCGCGCTCGCGTCGAAGCTGTGTGTGATATGCCAAGACTGCAGCGAGGAAGCGACACGACCCAATGGAGAGATCCGTGTCGGATCCTGCCCCGCACCGAAAGCCCCCAACGGCGCCGGCCGGCCTACTAGCACACACCACCGCGCATCCTGAAACGAAACATGGGCCGCGCCGGACCGGACGGGGCGACAGGGAGACGCCGAAACGACGTCTCGCGCGGGGACGCGACGCGTCTCCTGCGCTGCGCCACACACCCACCCCCACCTCGGCCCCGCCCGCGGCCGCGGCAGCACGAGCGAGCGCCGGTGGGTGAAGCAGCGAACTGGAGGTGCAGGCGCGGCGTGCGGCAGGCCCGGCCCCTGCAACGGCAGGTCGTCGAGCCCCCGGCTGGCTCCGCCACCGCGTCCACCGGCACACGGCCGCGCCGCAGGGCGCAAACGCAAATGGCAGCATGTTCGGCTGGCTGGTTCGTGAACAAATACTTCTAGCTGGTTTGTGTGAGAGAAAAATAACGTTCCGACTGAAAATTTTACGATCGTTTACGACGAACCAAAGTCAAACGAACGTGCTGATTCAAAAATGTGGACTCCACTCCACTCCACCCACCGATCACGAAGCCCACGCCACGCACGCGTTGTCACTCGCGGCCGCAAACAAAAATGTGGCCGCCGTTGCAACCACAAAGGGCGAGACTGGACCAGAACACTGCGATTAGTTGTCGTATCAAAGAAATGACACAAGCAGATCATAGCGAAATCCGGCATGCTTCCAAAGGAGAGGATTTTCCAGGCACCGACTCCGAACCTTCGCAGGTACGGACGGAGTGCTGCTAGTAGCATTACTCACTGATAACGGTGCGATTAGGAGACAGTGCAGCTACAACAGAGACTAACAATGAAAATGACAGATATGACCCTCCGTGGCACGGCCGCGTCACAGGAGGCAAGGAGGTTAACATGGGAACTGAGGGTTCTACTTGTAGTAGTACGTAGCTAGTGAAGGGGACAGTTACCTAGAGCTAATTAATTGCCACTAAACCCTAGTGATTAAAAGGAGGAGCTCCTTAGCGCGTGGGGAACCGAAGAGTGGGAGAGTGCCTTGGGTCGGCGGCGGGGTCGCTAGACGCTGATCGGGGACGGGGACGGGGAGGAGACGGCTGCGCGGGGCGGGGAGTCGTCGGTGTCCTCGTCGTCTCCATCGCCGGTGACGCCGACGCCGGTGCCAGCGGCGGGGTTGACGCCGATGCCGATGCCCGCGGCTGCAGCTGCGGCTGCGGCAACGGCGGAGGTGGGGGAGGTGGAGGCGAGCTGGTTCTTGTGGTTGTGCATCCACACCTTGAGCACCTGGCGCTTCACCCCGATCTCGTCGCAGAAGCGGTCGAGGGCGCCGTCGTCGTTCCGCTGGATGCGCCAGCCCTGCTTCTCCGCGAACTCGCGCATCCGCTCCTTCTGCTCCGGCGTGAACTTGGTCCGGAACCGCTTCCGCCCGAAGCTGCCGCTGCCGCTGCCCCCGCTACCCCCGACGCTCCCGGGCACGAAGCCGACGCCGAAGTCGTCCGTGCGCGGCGGCGTCTCGGAGCCGGCGCGCGTGGCGAGCCACGGTGGGGGCGGTGCGGCGATGGCGGCGTTGGGCACGGCGTGGAATGGCAGCGCGAGGTGCGGCGGCGCCGGAACGGGCACCGGCACCGACGGGAACAAAGCCTGCAGCGCGGCGGCCGCGGCCTGGTGGTGGTGGAAGTGCTGCTGCTGCGGCGCTGGCGGCGCGGGCAGCGCGAGCGGCGGCGTCAGGTGGTGCGGCGTGCGGAAGAAGACGGGCGGCGCGCACGACGAGCCCGCCAAAGCGGCGGCGGTCCCCGTGGCGCGGCGGTGGAAGCTGCGGTGGCACCCGCAGGCCGCGCACTTGAGCGAGTCCGGCGAGGAGGCCATGTACTCGCCGCAGCCGTCGAAGGCCTGCCCGCCCATGGTCGCCGCGTGGTTGCGCATGCACTCCTTGTACTTGCCGCCGGCCTCACCGTCGTAGGGTACCAGGCTCAGGTGATCCATCATGTCCTCCGTCGTCGCGACCCAACCGAGCGGTCCGGTGGTGGGCTGGCGGCCCCTCGCGCGCGTGGCCGCTTGCCCGCGTGTCCGTGCGTCTGTCTTCCTCCCGCTCCCCGTCTCCCGCCCCCGGCCGGCCTGCGCCTCCCTCCACCTGGCTCTCTCGCTCGCAGTCGGCAGTCGACAGGCAGTGGGGGGCGGGCGGCAGGGTATGGATTTTTATCCGCGCCGCGCGTGGGCGTGGGCGTGGCGTCGCGGGGCTCGGTCGCTGTCTCAGCTTCAGCTCAGCCCCCGCGTGCCCGGCACGAGCACAGCGGTTAACCTTAACACACACAGCCGCTGTCAAACGCGGTAGGATAGGATGCTTAAACGTGGCGTGCGGAGCCCCGGCCCTGCGGTCGCCACGTGAGGTCGGTTCACGCCCGCCCACTGGGTGCGCGGTAACAGTAGCGGCCGTGCTGGGTTTCGCTTCGCCGCGGGGGGTCCCGCCACGTTGGGTGCGGCGGTGGTGGTGTACTACCGCGGTGGTGCGGCGGCGTCAGACGAGCGAGGCTTGCCGGGTAAGCAGCTGCCCGGACGGACGGACGGCGCTGATACGATCGGACGAGGCCACGAGGGGGGGGCGGTGAGGTATGGGCGAACAGCCAGCCGGGGGCATTGGGTTGTCTTGTCCACGGGATCCTCTGCGCCGACCGTGCTCTCGTGGACGGACGGACGCACGGGGACGGACTCGTGATCACTGATCAGCTTACGCGCGGCTGCGGCTGCGGCTGGATCTCTGACGAAACATGCGTGAAGTGAGGAAGCTGGCTTAAGCGGCAGGCAGGGCCATGGATGCATAAATTGCAGTCTCCGTTCATTGATGGTGATCACACGACGCTTACACCTGCATTGATCGCGGGCTTATCCCCACCGACGTCAAGCACGCGTGCACAGTACAGCTTGCTCGCTGCTGCTTGAGAAGGCAGGCCGCTGGGTGGGGCGCAGTAAAGGCGAGGGGGATCGAGGGGATCGGATATGCTGCGTCGTCCGTGACATGATTCGTACGTACAGAGAGATCTCTCCATCGTGACAGGATTGGATTGGATTCCTCCCACGGGCCACGGGCCACGGCACAGGCCGCCAGCCAGTTTTGTGCTTGCGCGCGTGCGCCGTACGTGCTCGCTGCGTCCGGCCGCGTCCATCCGAGTGGAGTAGTAGTACGGTAGCAGGCACTAGGCAGGCAGGTGGTGAGCAAAGCAAATGCGATGCTTATCTCGAACGGATATTTGCCGCTCACGGGTGATGATCTGTTCTGACCCCTCAACTGAACTGAACCCCGGCCCGGCTACGCGTGGGTGGCGCCAGCGGCGGTTGATGGAATCGGGCCGGCAATTAATGGCTCGCCCATGCGTCGTCCTCCTGCCTCCTCCCGCTCTCCCGGTTTCCTCACGGAGGCAACGGCTCGCAGTGGCTGCCACGAGCCCACGAGCGGGCATGACACGGTGCTGAATGTGATCACTGCTTGCCTATAGATACCATCGCTACGGTGCTGAGCTTGGAGCTTGGACCAGCTTTTTGTGCCGTGTGTTTGATCCATCCGGATCATGATGCCTACTCCTGTGTACTGTACCGGCTACGAAAACGAAAACAAAAACAAAAAACAAGAATACTCCTAGTATAGTAGCTCAGCCAGACAGCAAAGGGAACCACGGCGATAATAGACGACACGGCGCTGCACGCGGACCACGCCGATCCACAGGCGGATGGAGACGGGCGGCAGAGGTTGTGCCTGCAGCGGCAGCAGTGCTACCAGCAGCCAGTTCTTCTCACCCTACTGTGCCCTCGTCCCGTCTACTCTCCCTCGGCACCCGTCTTGTCCGTCCTCGCACCGGGCCTCTACTGGCTTTCGGTTTTGTTTGCTTGTTGCGATCAAAAAGCTGCCGCGCGGCCATCATCTCGCCCCCTGCTCCCTCGTGAATTTGCCTTCCAACGCTGACGGACAGATTGATAGAACATGAGCTTTTGCCCCCTCTCGCCTGGCTCGGCCCCTCCATGCCTTTTCCCCCATGCATGCAATGCAATGCAATGCAACTGAGTCCTTGTTTAGTTACACCTAAAATTTCAAAAAGTACTATAGTACCTGTCACATCGAATATTTACGGCTTATGCGTAGAACATTAAATGTAGACGAAAAAAAACTAATTACAGTTTGATGGAAAATTACGAGACGAACGTTTTGAGCCTAATTAGTCTATATTTGAACACTAATTGCCAAATAAAAACGAGCGTGCTACAATAGCCCTAAATTCCAAATTTGTGGAACTAAACAAGGGCTGACCTGGCACCAGGCTACCACTGGGCACGTCTTGGAACTTGCGACCACGATCATCATACATTGGGTGGTTCTCTTTGATCCAGGAGTACGGAGTACTCCGTAGGAGTACAAGGTTTCACGATACGGAGCTCTTCTATTTTATTTTAGATAATAATTTACAATACATCCATCCTAGCAAAAATGTAACTCTAGAGTCCGTTTGATACGGCTCAAGAGGCAAGACAGCTTCAAGCTCCTCTTGGCAAAACACTGTGGCAAGTCCTGACATAACTGTGTAGCAACACTGTTCGCTGCTGTAGCAAGAAATTGTTTCGCAAACCAATTCACCAAAGCGAAAATTAAAACTAAAAGGAGGAGCACACCGTAGCCCCGCAAAGCCTCACCGAGCCCTTAGTTATTCATCATTTAACTGTCTAAAGTTTTACCAAATTTCTAAAAACATATCAATCTTTATAGTTATAATAAAAAATCTAATAATACTTATTTCATATGGTATATATATATATATATTATGTTTTACAAATTTGGTTAAATTTAAAATAATTTGACTCGGTGCTATACTAGAATTATCCTTTTAGATACAAATAGTATACTTGAGTTAAATGCATGAGCAGTCCCTAAATTTGTCAGGGGATATCATTCAGATCCACAAACTTTGAAAATACATTTATAGATCATTAAACCTATTAAGTGGTGCACCGCAAATCTATGATAGCCACGTAAACATTTTGAAAAGAAGGGAGGATGAATATTGTCAATGCCACAGTGTGCAATGCTACTTCGGATAAAATGTCCATATGGCTGATATGGACTTGCACTGCACCACTTAACAAGTTTAGTAACCTAGAAATAAAATTTGAAAATTCATGGACCCAAAGTGACACCCTTTGACAAGTTTAAGTACATTCAGTATACTTCATAGAACTTTGTTGTCAAAGTCACACGTTGGAGACCAATATTGATATTTTTTTAGCTGACTTAAAGCATAGAAGTTGCTTGTGACAGATAATACGTTGTGTTGTTCAAAGTTTACTATCGATTAGGGCATTCTTGCTTCCTTGCTAAACTTGTATAAGGTGGCTTATAGTTGGTTGTAGGAAGCCAAAACCAACAATGCTCTCGATTGTTAGTTGTGGATGGCAAACAACCCCCCCCCCCCCCCCACCACCACACACACACACACCAAAAAGCTCATTTTGGGCACCATATAGGTTTATCATAAGGTAGGCTCTTTGTTTAACATATGAATTTGTATAAGTCCGAGCCTCTGAGGGTAAAACAGGGCCTTAGTTAGAACTTATGGTCATGTAGGTTAAAAAAAAACTTAGCCAGCGGGAGAAATCGCCCCGGTATTGTTTGGAAGAAAAAGATTTTGTTTGTTAGGGCCTCTCCTCAAAGCTCCTCTATAGTAGTGGAGCTGTTTTGGATAAGTCATAATTAATCGCTTCTCTAAATGTGCTGTCTTTTTTTTTCACTGAAAAAGCGACGTATCCTACTAAACTATTTGGTAAGACTTTTTCGTAATAGTTGGAATAGAAGCTGGAAAGGAGGCCTATCAAATGGGCCGAAAACGTCTCAATCTTAATAGTCGCCCCATAACCTAGGCCGCCAACCACAGCCAAGTTTGGTGCCCCATCACTGCTCTTAGTTAGGACTGTAATGCTCACACAGACTGACGGCCATCGTTCTCACGTCTTTAATTATAGGCTGTGAGCGAGAGAGGGTTTCAACTAACCCCAAAACTTGCTTCCCCGGAACACGATTCGAACGCTGAAGGTAAAGGTGTTTGCTTTGCATGCACGTAGGTTGAAACTCTGCAAATTCTCCACAACGATACTGTGTACTATTGTTGACACTTGATTATGTCACCACACCACGATACTGTGTAATGTGGACTGTATTTCGGTGTTCAACAATGTCATTCTATCGTTGTTCGTTGAGGTATGAGGAGTGCTCTTTCGAACGTTGTTGGCGGTAATACGACATGCAAGGTCAGCAAGCAGCAAGGATCATATGAGGAAATCAAGCTTTGGATTTATTCATAATCTTTTGATATAAAAGCACTGGATTTTTAACGCACCATTCCAAAGGCCAAAAGCACATGGTCCTGGAAAAGGGACGTTGCACTGTAGCCAACAATGACAGGACGGGCAGCTCCTAAAATCTAACCTTGTTTCTGACAAGGGTCAAAGGTTACCAGCCACTAGGAGTCACGCCAGCCATGATTAGCCGCTGCACTGATTGCAGCTCAACCGGGATTCCCAATCGGGAGCCCGTGTCGCAAATTGGAGAGCCCCTTTTTCAGCTTGTCCGTTCTTGGCGAGTCTGGGACAGAATTATAATCCGCTCAGCCTTTCGTTCTCCTTTTTCTTTGAACGGATTGTTCATGTAGTTTCGACTTGCCTGCATTTACATGCTGTACCTACATTCAGTCACTCTAAACTCCAACTAACCTGGTTTCATCCAACCAGTAACGGTGTACCAAGCGCCTCCAGGCTCCAGCAATGGCCGGGACCATGGACGCCACAGTTCGTACATGAAAGCTACAGTTACATGAGCACATGACTACATGAGTACTTCCATGTAAGATACAGGCGTATAGCACGGGACACCACGATGCACGACGTCGTCCTCCAGCCGCAGGATTGGCCAGAGAAAAAGCTTGTCGCCGGCGAGGACGACCTGCTCTGTACCCTGGTCAGGATCCACAGCTAGGAGCAGTTTGTAATGGCGGAGATTCGGAGCACGGAAACGCAATCCCGTGGGACATTCGCAGTGACACGCCACATGATAATCCGTAGCTTAATAATCGCAGATCCGTGTGGCAGCTATAGTTGGCCAAACGGCCGCCCGGCACGGCTCGGCACTGGCACTGGCACTGGCATGGTCACGGCCAGGCACGGCCCGGTCCGGTCAGCCACGGCACCACGTGGCATGGTAGACTAGTCGTGCCGTATCCGTTAGTGTCATCGTGCTGAGGTGTCAGCTAAGGCACGGCACTATCAGATCTTAACCGTATCGTGTCGTGTCACTGAGCACGATGGCCCAGCAGTGCCCGTACCGGCACTGACACTATAAGTATCCAACACCTCAAACTGATCAGAATATCAAGGACAATAATTTTATCATCTCAACCTTAAGTTACAAGTTCAGAGAACTTATCAAAGACTTAAAGTTACATGTTCAGAAAACTTATCAAAGACTCAAAGTCATATAATCACACAAACACAGATAGAGAACAAAATAATATTTTATTGGAAGATTTAGTGTAATGGCTGCCTCATTATAAACCTGTCTAGGTAAAACTCACCCTTGTGAGAAACCCTAGACATGAAAAAAGAGAACAGCCCAGCTCCAATTATAAAGTTCATCAAAGTCCAGTCCATAGCCCATAATATTACAGTCCCATTACATAAATGATAACTAATCAAGATAAAGTTCTTCAAATACTTCTTCAAGCTCCTTATCCTCCACCATATGTTGCAGCCGAGTTTCAGCAGCCTCCCAATCTTTGATGCAGGTCAGCATCTCCATCATTTCAGGCTTTAGCTTCCTCAACCGCTCCTCGATGATCCTACTAGTCATATTAAAAGTGCATTCTGAAGATATGATTGAAACAAGAATAGTTAAAATATCATTAGTTATGATTGACAGCACTGAATATGTGAGTTTATGCTGATGCCACTAGTCCAAGATGTTAAAATCATCATCTAAATGGTTCACAGTATCACAGTTCAAGTAAGAAACAAGTTCAGAAACATTAGAACCTGAAGAACTTACAGCCTGCAGCAGGGCAGTTGCAAATGTATCTTTAGCCATGATTAGAGTATCAGCTGCAGTATGCATACCACCACAACCACCAACATTACTATCATCATCATAAATTTCATCCCAAGCAAACCTTTTTTTTACCAGATAGGTTAGGAGGGGCAGTCCTCCTCAACCTAACACCTCCATATTTCTCCTCATACTTATTGTAGACATTAGTAAGTCGAGCTCTAGTGCCAACCTGGTAAGCACTATAATCTGTACTAGTAAGGATACCCAACCTCCTAAGCACTCTAATGAAACCTTTTATTTTAGCTTTGGGGTCCAGGATGAATGCAAAAGAATAAAGCAAAGGTATGTCCCTCTAGTATTTATTATATTTGTCAATCATAGGTTGAACCACAGGTCTGATGTGATTATTATTAGTATAATTCTTTAGGTGCATAGCAATCTTAACAGGATAATGAATCATGAGTGAAGATGTAGGATAGTACACACCCGATAATGCAACTGTAGCATCATAAAACAGTTCAAGAAATTTAAGCATTTTTTCTGCCATAGCCTAATGGTCATCAGTTAAAAGCAATTGACCACCTTCAGCCCTAGGATATTGAGCATGGATGAAAGTAGTGAATGAGACCTTATGTGGAAACAAATGCTTAAGCATTAGGTATCTAGAATTCCATCTAACTTCCATGTCCAGTTAAAACTTTCTAGAGCTAACACCAGTAGCAATGCAGTAACTTTTATATACAACAATTCTCTGGTTAGATGAGTTTAAAAAAGATATTGCAATTCTAAAATTTTCAATCAAAGGCTTAAGAACAGTTAGGGCCTCTTTAACAATCAGATTGATAGTGTGACATGCACAACGCTGATGCAAGAACATACAGTTAACTGCATTGTCTAAATCATCACTATCATTAGATGATGCATTGACCACAACTTCAATACCAAGATATTTAGAAAGAACATGTTTAAGTTTTTGCATGGCTAATACATTAAATGATGCATTGTCCAAAGTAACAGCAAATACTTTTCCAGTCAAACCATAATCAGCAAGCACAGATGCAACAAGATCAGCAATGTTTTATCCATTGTGGGAACAATCAATAAACCTAAGACCAAGCACTCTCTTCTCTAGTTGCCAATCAGAGTTTATGTAGTGAGCAACAACACTAAGGTAGTCCTCTTTGACATTACCAAACCAAATATCAAAGGTTAGACACACACAATTAACACTAGCAGAACTAACAGTCTCAACAAGCTTAGCCTTCCAATCAGAGAATTATTTAAGCATGTCTCTAGTGGTGGTTTGCCTAGAGACTGAAACAAATTTAGGATTATGAACAGTTCTAATGTATTCTTCAAATGCATATGATTCTCCCAAATAGATAGGAACATCAAGCCTAGCAAGCAATCGAACCAGTTGAGTATGAGCAACAATAGGATAGTACTCCCAATTGCGCATACTACCATCAGGATTAAAAGGGATCTATGACTGAGACATGCGAGTTTTTTCACGCCTCCTAGGGCATTTATCCCTATGCCGGGTGAGGTGACCAGTTCCATCACTAGAGAGCCCAGAGTATTCCTTAGAGCAATGGATGCACTTAGCTCCATACCTGACCTTCTTACCATTCACTGTTTTGAAGAGTTTCTTGAAATCAAGCCACACAGTCGAGGTAGAGGGACATGACCGCTTGTCGTTATTCTCTTCCCCATCCACTGCTTGATCATCACAGGGCACGAGGACGATGGGAGCTTGAACGTTATGGCTGAACAGCTCCGCGGCGTCCTCGTGCGGGTCGTCCTCGTCATCATCTCCGGCCAACCTGCACAACCGCCTCTCTTGGTTGGAACCGACATCAAGCGTCTCGTCGTCGGATCCAGCCATCGCCACTCGTCGGCGCCTCGGTCCCTCAACGGCTTTAGACAAAACAGAGCAAGGGTTAGTAGAGATTGAGGGTTAGCGTTAGGGATTGAGCAAGGGTTAGGTCAACGACGAGTTACCTTCAAAGCCGGAGCACCAGAGTCATCGGCGAGGTCGACGAGGCACGGATCCAGCGAGCACAGACGACGAGGGACGGATTCGGTAAGGAAACTAACGGATCTGGCGAGGAAACCGACGGATCCGGTGAGGTCGACGATGGATCCGGCGACGACGAAGCAAGATCAAGGGTTAGGGTTAGGGTTAGGGATTGTGCCAGTGCCGACCAGCGGTGGCTCTAGAGGCCATCGGAGAGCGAGAAGAAGAGAGAAAGTCGGAGGCGAGAGAGACGAGTGAGTCACCAACGCGGCGACGCTGACTTCGCGAGAGAGGAGAGCAAATGAATTAGGGCGACGCCACGACGGAGCGAGATGCGGCCGGCCCATCGGGACGGGTTTTATACCCCGTATTCCAATGGTCGGATCCAACGGTCTGATGGGAGCGAGGCCGGAGATCCGACAGATCTGGTGAGGAAACCGACAAATCCGGCAAGGAAACCGACAGATCCGGCGAGGAAACCGATGGATCTGGCGTGGTCAACGACAGATTCAGCGAGGACGAAGCGAGATCAAGGGTTAAGGTTAGGGATTGTGCCAGTGCTGGCCAGCGGTGGTTCCAGAGGCCACCGGAGAGCGAGAAGAAGAGAGGAAGTCGAAGGCGAGAGAGGAGAGCGAGTCGCCGACGCGGCGACATCGACTCACCGAGAGAGGAGAGCGAGGCGAGAGAGGAGCGGGCGAGACGGCGCTATGGGGGATGGCCAAGAGAGGAGAGCCGAGAGCGAGGCGAGAGAGATAGAGAGTGAGAGCAAATGAATTAAGGCAACGAAGGGAGACGTGACCAGCCGGTTTTATACCCCCGATTCCAACGGCTGGATCCAACGGTCCGATGGGAGCAAGGCCGGGGATCCAACGGCCACCTGCGGCTATGGGCTAGAATGGCGGCCCAGGCACGGCACTAAGGCCGGGCCATGCCAGGCACTAGCACGAAGGCTGTTGGGCCAGGCCGTTTCTGGGCCGTGCTAATTAGTGTCGTGCTTGGACCGGCCCGTAGTTCTCGGGCCAAATGGCCAACTATAGTGACAGCACACCGCTATCGTGCTCTCGACTAAAGTCAACCTTGCGAAGGGCACGCACGGCGCCAGGTGCACGATAGTCATGCATCACATCAACAGCAAGTAGCCAAAGCTACATCAGCTCCCGTTCGGGTTTTTTTGGGCAGAGCACGGTCTAGGTACAACAGAAACACCACCTTCTGGTTTTCCCAACTCTTATATTACCATTTTTTTATTTTTAGCCCTTTTTTGAAAGTTTTTCACAAATACGCCCCTGGAGGAAAGATTTTAGAATCTGGACCCTTAGCTCGGCGCCATCGATGCTGGCGCCGAGCTAACACGTCTCGGCGTCAGCATCCCTAGCGCTGAGCTCTTGGGCTCGAGACCCACATAGAGGTGACATGGCAGGGAGCTCGGCGCCAGTCACCCTGGCGCCGAGCTCGGCGCCAGGGTGACTGGCACCAAGCTTGTGTTTTAACCCCGGCCCCAACCTTCCTGCCCGAGCCTTCTTCCTCTTCTTTCTCCTCCATTTCGGGTTTTTTCTCTCCCCACTTCGCCCTACGTCACGAATTGGCATATTAGACCTTGAAAACTTTGATTTGATCCATAGATCTTCGAGAGCAAGGTATCCTCGCCCCCCTCCTAGTTTTTTTTGCATCGATTCGGTATATATTAGTTAGATTTTTCAACCTAAGAATCGTCATTACTTAGGGTTTCATTCTATCCCTCAATATTTGTATTATACAACCGTAGGATGATGCCAAGGCGTAGAAAAGCTAGCAAACCTAGGCGCATGTAGTTATGTTATGGGTTCATTGTTGTGCATCAAATGGGAAACCCTAAGTTTAGGGTTTAATGTTAATTGCTTTCGGTTCTTAGAATGAAATTGGTTGTATTGAAGTTATGGTTGTCATTGACATTTATTTATGATGTTTTGATTTATGTTTGTTAAATTACATCCATTTTGTTAGATGCAAGAAATGTTTCAGGAGGAGTTTTGGCGAAACGGGGTCGTCCTCGAGAATTATACTCCGACACGTCTAGCAAAGATGCCCCCGTCCGTCCTGACCTCCTTGTCCCTAACTATGACTGTGGTTTGCCGGCCCATGTTTTTTAATCGAAACATCCAGACACAGCGACGCGGTGCTTCTACACATGCAGTCGTTTTAATGTAAGAAATTGTTTCCACTATCTTTTTTCTTTGTTTGTGTAAGTATGCTACTAATATTTTGTTGGAATCTTGTTATGTAGGACCATGAGAGGTGCGTTTTCTTTCAATGGATCGATTGTGCAGACAAGTTTGATCCTAGGTACCTCCTTTTCGATGATTGGTTTAGAGGGAGACATCCACGTGAGCACTTCAAGCGGTGGGTTCCACCCCCCTAACCCTCCGCCAATGACGGCTAAGGAGAAGCACCTAGCCACAGTTAGATGACTCAAGGAACCTCCTTTGTGCGATTGCAGAGATCGAGCTGTGATAAACCCTGAGAATACGTTGGAGTTTGTTTGTCCAAACAAGTATAAAGTAAGTGCAAAGTGTATGTGTTGAAATCTTGAGCTATATGTGTTCATGTACTAATGTCACCTTATTTAGGTGTTTTCAATGGCGAAGTGTCGTTTCAAGGAGTGGTTGTATGGTCCTAAAAACCAATGGCCGGAAGAACCGCGAAAGGTTAAGAAAAAGAAGAAAGAAAGGGTAATTTACAAAGCACCTCCTATCATGTGCGAATGTGGTGTTAAATCCAACTATGGCCTAGTCCCTTTGGAGCTTGGAATAGGTCATTATTGTGGCCATATGGTTGAGTATGATGAGGTTGGTTATTTTTGTGGTAAACATGAAATCGTATTTTGTTTCTTTTGCTAAGACATATATGATATAATATTTCTTTTGAACAGAGCACTAGGAAATATACGTGGGAATATTATGATGGTCAAGCTAAGTTCTTGGATGAACTGAAGGGGAGGCAAGTAATTGCACGAAAGAGGGGATATGGACCTGACTACGTCAACCTATCCATTAAACATCACAAAGAAAAGATACGTGAGTTTGCTAGACAGCGCGGTATTTGTAACCCGATCGATGTTGGGCTTAACAAATGGGGATTGGAGGCGGATGACGTTAGAGGAGGAGAGGGCAAGGAAGGAGGCAAGGGAGGAGACAAGTGTATAGATGTAGGTCTTGAATGAGCATGTTGTTGCATTATGTGCCAGTGAGTGCTTGAAAGCCTTTTTTTGTTGCCTGATTTTAAATGTAATATAATCGTGTTGCTACCTGATTGCATTTTATACATGAAGGGATTGGTTGCAGCGAGGAACATGCCGCAGAGGTGGCTCGTGCAAGGTATGAGGAGAAGAAGTTAGATGAGCATAGATCGTGAGCTGGTCGCACCGTTTAATCACCGATTGTGTTGTCTAATGAGGGGGACTAGGATGAGGACGACACTGGTAGACTAAGTGAGCTCATTGCTCTAGCAGAGGTTGGCTTGCAGGCGTAGGAGACTGAGGATGATACTGGCAGACTGAGCGAGCTCATCGCTCTAGCAGAGGTGGGCTTGCAGGCAGAGGAGGCTAAGGACGACACTAGCAGACTGAGCGAGCTCTTTGCTCTAGCAGAGGCGGGCTTGCAGGTGGAGGAGGATGACGACATGTTCTTCACTCAGGCCACAGCGGCCGTAGATGAAGCGGAGGCCGCTTACTATAGGCGATAGGCAGGTCAGAGCAACGTAGGTGAGCCTAGCCACAGCAACAGGGTTGTGATAGAGGGCTGGTACTCGAATGATGAGTTGCTTACTCAGTATGTTTCAGATTAAGGATTTGAAAGTGCATTTGGACCCTATGTGGGTTTTGGTGTATTGACGACATCAAAATTAGGGACTAATGTGATCTTAATGAGATATGTCATAGCTATTACTCATTATGCGCTCTCCAATGGTTTTATTTTTGTTTTTGAGTTTAGGATCCGCCGCACTATAAATAGGGATGCAAACTTAGTTGGTCTATGGAAGATATAGTGCTCAAGCAAAAAAATAAAATCAAAAGAGAGACACTCTAGCACTCCACGAGCACGTAGAATATTTTTCAGTGACTGTTGGTGTCGGAAGTCCCGACGTAAGCCGGAACTCCCGACAGTCGGAAGTCACAACTCATGCCGGAAGTCCTAACGCCCAGTCACTTAGCCTGCGCAGTGATTGTGGCCGTCGGAAGTCCTGATGTGAGTCGAAACTTCCAACACCAACAGTCACTGAAAAATATTCTACGTGCTCCCGACCCACGTCTGTACGATATGATTGGACTATACACGTTCTAATAAATTTACATTTAATATGTGTACTAGATTTGAGCCTTTTCAACACACAAAACACATGAAATGGCATGTGAGATCATGTACCGAACTAGGGTATAGAATTCCTTCGACTAAACCTAACATGCCTTAGGTAATTAAACCAAACAACAAACACATAGATGTTCCATGTGAATAAGATAAAGTGGTCCTAGTAGTGTGGCCACATAGCAAATTGTGTTGCACCTTCTCCAAAGTAGCCTCCCATTGTTGGTGGTGGTGGCGGCGGAGGCCCCTTAATCCTGTGATTAGGGCAGGTGCAATATGGATCATTGCAGAGTGCCTCCTGTGAATCGGCACCGTTGTTGTTGTCATCATGTCCATCGTCTTTGTAACTACTGCTAGCTTCCCTTTCTAGATCGAATATATGGTTCTGCAGGTAGTTGATGTACTCAGCATATGGATAAATAGGTCGAGGATTGACCCACCTAGTGAACCCAGAGTTTTCTTCGGCCAGGAAGACTGCAATAAGTATGTCATGTAAGTTGTATAGACGAGGAAAACATTGAAGAAACAAATACTAATAGCAAGTACCCATGCTCGTGGGCATTTGAAGAAACGACGACCTCCATCTATTCCCTCGGTCAACATCTGCACTAGGCAGTCCTCACCATGCATGCATTTTGGCCACTCTTCTTTTCGTTCATCGTATCCTCTCAGTGGTGCCTCTTTGGTGAAATCACTTTTGCTCTCAACTGGGAACCTCTTATAAAGAGCTTCCTCAAAGAAATCAGGGCCAAGAGGACCCTTCCACCTAATGGTTGTTCCCATCCTATTTTCTCTCCCTCTGGATGACCCTCCAGATATTGGTACTGCAGCGAAAGAAAATGCTAAGGAGTGCTCTTCTTCCTTGTTTTAGGTGTGAATGAGAGGTAGTGAGGGGTTATTTATAGGTTGAGAGGAGGAATGGAGGCCTCTCAATGTGCCATGTCAACGATCCGTGTGCCTCTTCACCTCAGCCCTTGGATCAAACAGTCATAAGATGAATGGTGGAGATGGAGTGGAGTTGTGCTTCCTTGCATGCCAGTACTATGTCAGTGAAGTGATAAATCATTGATGTCCTTGTATCTAAAAAGTCTACTTTTATTGTATGAAAAGCCTAGATTCATTCACTCTTGCTTAGTAACCCTAGATTCATCTGCAAAGCGTCTGTATGATACGATTGGACTATACACATTCTAATAAATTTACATTTAATCTATGTACTACATTTGTGTCTTTTTAGCAGTGTAGTATGATTAATGATTCACGGAAAAAATTCGCAAGAGTTTCCCTTGTTTTAGGAGCATCCACAGTTACAAACAGAGACATCATTATATATTCCAAACATTTAATCATCCAAGGAGCAAAATGCAACCACAACGAACATCACAACCAACATAACATGTCTTGCACAGTCCAAATAGTCCACAATGTTCATACAGTTCCAAATAGTTACATGAAAGTAAATACAAAATCCATATTAGTGCATACTAACATCTACCACAACCCTCACTGTCTCCTACTCTTGCCCTTACCCTTGTGACCGAGAGTGCTCGTACCTGGAGTGTAAGGGTCACATGGACGGCGTCGCCTAGTGCCTGGAGGAGGTGTAGGCTAAGTCGAGGGAGCGTCATGGAGCTGAGAGGGGCCAAGCTCCTCGTGCCTCTGGTCCACGTCGTCGTCATCGTCGTCCTCGTCCTCGTCCCCATCCCCTACAGCTGCTTGGCTATAGGAACCCAAGCCTCCTCTGCCTGCGGAAGGAACATACACATCTTGCGTCGTGTCTGTCCTACAACCACAACAAGCAGACGCACGGCATAGCTGACGTGACAGCCTCTGTTGTACAAAATTATGTTAACTGAAAGAATCTAACGTATTAATAATATATTTGAAAGAATATTTTGAACCTTACGTTCATGAAGCTAAGCATGTAGTCGTCCCTGACTCTCGGTCGATTGCGTTCAATCTCTTCAACAGAGCATTTGAGTGTATTGCCCTGCAACAAAGTTCTCAGTAATAATACATCTGAACAGATAGAAATAGGTTTTGTTTTATTTTGTACAAGAATCTAACATATTATAAGGGTGATACGGCTCGAAGGTGGCACTAACTAAAATAGATAACTCCTAATGTCGGTCCAAGAATGCCTAATGTATTGGTGTCGGTGCAGAAAATGACCAACAAGTAAATATTTGTAGATTTGTCGTACGTTGTGATCGAAGGTGGCCTAGCACTCAATGACATAGGGTTTATACTAGTTCAGGCAACGTGCCCTACGTCCAGTTTGAGTCGGAAGATAGAAAATAGCAAGTAAATAACAGCATGTAAATTACTCACAGCGGGGTTTGAGCAGAGAGTTTACTCGGAATGAAGTGCCAATGCCGCGTCGTCAAAGTCGTGCGTCCCGGAGTCGATGGAGGGAGCCCCTCCGACGGGTACCGGAACGAGTGTCTCCTCGCGGAGGTGTAGTACGCCGAGCCGATCGGCGACGAAGTCCAGCCTTCCGAGGAGGAAGGCCTGGGATGGCTCGAAGACGAGTGGAACCCACGTCCCAACAGGTGGGAGCGTGGGAAACTCTAGTGAGCCGAAGCGAATCATATCGCCAGAGCCCGCCATGGCGAAGGTGGCGGAAAAGTGGGCCATCCAATGAGGGGCCGAGCCTTTGTTGGGAAGCCGGTCCGCGAGGGACCCCGGGTTTATGAACCCGACAATTGGTATGCAACTGAACGTAGAAAAATAAGGCAATTGACTTACCACTCTATCCAAGATCGGTCCTACCTCCACCTGCCTTCCTGCACGAGTAGATTGGTCGTACGCCGTGTCTTCATCGTCGGAGGACTCAATGTCGGCGTAGTCATCTTCTGTCCACTGTACCCTCAGCCTGCAACGTGTTGCACGCTGGTACCAAGCTTGGTACCGCCTGAACTCACGGTTCGTGTGTGGCTCATTGTTCTCATCCATGTTGTCGTGCATCTCCTCCCATTGGTCAATGAAGGACTAGTGATGCTTCACCTAGTCAAAAATCTTTCTGTTCTTCTGACGATCCAACCTGCACGTATGTCATTGTTACTTGAATCCATGTACATGTCACCATATTAATAGAAATGGACCATCACGAGACATTTGAAATAGCAAAACGCTTACTTGTGTAAGTCAACGCCAGTCGAGAATGGAGCCATAGGCCAAAGCTGTCTCACTCTAAATTAGCGTGCAACTCTATCTGGCAGGTGGAACTCGACAGCATAGAAGTAGATTAGAGGGCACCTCATCCTATAGAAGTCATCGTCAAACCCACAAACGTTGCTCAACTGAAAAGGAAGTGACCCCTCACCATTGTACGGCTCCCACTCCACCTGCAACATGTCCAAACAAGATGTTAGATGGTATACTAATCCATTTCAAACCAGCATGGGAAATAAAATTTACTTACACTAGACGCCATCAGCGTGTCTAGCTCGTTCGTGAACTCAATGTACGCCCGCTCTAACCTCATGTACGGAACCCTGACCTGGTCCCAAAGGTACGCCCACGTTGGTTGTCGACTTGGAGGATGACCTTGGAACCACTCACAACGAGCCAGAACCTCTGGACGGCCAACTGGAAGACGAGCCCACATCCACAGCTGTAACAGGTACATGCATCCACCAAGTGACGCGTTGGACGAAGTTCGACGACACCCCTCGCACAGCTGCCAGTATAGAAAACCCAAGACTGCAGAGCCCCAGCTGTAGTGACCCGCCTAGTCCTAGTCAGTGAGGCAGTGGACCCACATCTAGGACGCAGTGTCACCCGTGGCATCGGGGAAGAGAACGCAGGCAAACAGGTGTAGGATCCATGCCCTACAGTAGTACCCAACTATCTCCTCATCTGCCTCCTCGGGGCACTGTGCGAACCCTTGCCGGAGCCAGGAGATGAGAACTCCAGAAGTGTGAGCCCCTTGCTCGCCAAGCTCACGCCCAAGGAAGGCCTCCACTCATGCTCTCCAGCCTTCTAACCTATACTTCCCGGTAACTGGGTTATCGTGAATGCTCAGGCCTAGCATCTTCTGACAGTCCTGGAGCGTGACTTTCATCACCCCAAAAGGTAGGTGGAAGCTGTGAGTCTCCGGCCACCACCTATATTTTAGACAAATCAATATTACATGTCAAGAAGGCAAGCGCATGAACAAATGGCCATGAATGGAGGCAATGATTGAATATAATTCCTATCAACCAACACAATTATGGCCGCTGAGTTAAACTTGGGCAACCCACGATGAACCTAAAAAGAGATGACATCCAGGCCAGCTCTTTGCAGGAAAGGAGTGTACCTATCGTCGTACCGCATGTCCAAGAACCCACTATGGGTTCTAGGACGAAGGAGCGGAAGGCCCTGCATGGAATAAAACATAGTCTCCTGTTACTTCACGAACACATGTACGCTCACCAAAATTTGAACAAAACATATAGATTATTACATGCCCCTACGCTATGAGACATCCTCAGTGGGTCTCCTCGTACATCGGGTCGAGCAGGTGGAATTGCGCCATCCTATAAAAAAGTCAATGAATTAGAAATTCAATATGCAATGAAATATGAACTTAGAAATATACAAGTAATTGACACAATTACATGCATAATTAATTAAATGAATACGACAAATATTAAGTAATATAATCAACCATCCTGTACGACAAATTAATCGCACCTCACTAATCTGTCAATGGCAACTTTGTGAATTGTGGCCAAGTCTACCACACTTGCCGCTCTCGTACTGCTTGGGGTCAGTAACAAATGGGGTTCCTCTCCCACGCCTCGTTCTTCCGGGTATCTGATCCATTACCATCCTGTGCCTCGTCCTCTTCCTTGATCCATGCTTGTTCCAACGGTAAGCTCGATCCGCAATATACTTCAGCCCATCATATGGAGGCCACTCTCTAGGGTCCCAGAAAGGCACGAAGCGGGGGATCCATGTGTGCACAAGCGTGTCGGCACTGAACTCGTGAGGTATCCTGCTCTCGATATTATAGTTGCAATGCCTAGCTGCTGCCACCAAATGGAAATAAAGAAAGTGGTACTATCTTGGTTTACCACAAGTGCATTTGAAATCTTGGAGGACAACCACATGCATCCTCGACTCTCGGACCTTGCCGTTGGATGTTGTACCGCCCCTATGCTTGACCTGATAAGTCCCTGTGGCGTGATCAAAGCATGTAACCTCATGTGTGCCAGCCCTTTCATTTGCCTTCTCTAGGTGTGCCTTCGGTTTCGGAGCCCATATCTCTCCATCACTCCATAACTTCAATGCATGGGCATGTCTATCGTTGAACCAGGCAACAAGCTTATAGAAGGTGAATTAAACGATTGCATTCACGGGCATACCACGTATCCCCAATAGCAACTTATTAAATGACTCCGCCTTGTTGCTGCACTAAAACTCATACCTCCATCCACCGGCGTCGTGAGCTCTCGTCCATTTCTCCAAATCCCTCATCAAACCAGTGAGCCATTGTCTATCTTCTGCATTTGATGCGGTTCTGACCTGCTCCAACTTTTTCTGAAAGTACTTGTCCTTAAGCTGTCGAGCAGCCTCCCGGAACAGATCAAAGTTACCCTTCACACCATCCTTCCGGAGTAGATTTTCGGCAAGGTGCTGAGTACACCAACGATGGTGCAAAGGTGCATACCCCTCTATCTGCTCTCGCACGGCATTAAGTATGCCCTAGTGCCTATCAGATATGACGTCAACCTCCCTGCCAGGCCCAACCACATGTATCCGGACTAGCCTCAAGAACCATCCCCAACTGTTATTGTTCTCCTTCTCAACCAAAGCAAATGCCAAAGGAACCAACTTGCTGTTCACATCACTGGATATGGCTATAAGAAGTGTGCCCTGATATTTGCCAATCAAGAACGTACCATCAATAGAGAAGACGGGACGACAGTGCCTAAAGGCCTCGACACACTGAGGGAAGCACCAGAAAGCACGGAAGAATATCTACCTCCCATCCTTCCATGTATTTGGTTTTGGGATGTACTCATAATGCATGCCTGGATTCACCGCTTTGATTGCATTCAAAAGTACTGGCAGCTGCCCGTACCCATCCTCCTAGTCCCCATATATCATCTTCCACGCTCGCTGCTTAGCCCTCCAAGCTTTACCATAAGTTATCACATAACATCCATACAACGCCTCATTAGTACTGATAATTGTCCTCACCTTCATGTTGGGTTCTCCCTGCAATATCCCCATCAATAGCTTGGCAATGAGGGTAGATGTCAACTATCGATGCCTCAGTGTCAGCTCATGGTCAGCACAATTATGTGGCCCAACAACATTTGTGATCTTCCACTTTCCGGTGACCGTTTGCTTCCTTTCCCAAACCCTCCATGGGCAGTGTTCCTTGTCACACACAACTATATAACGGCGCTCCGCATATGAATACAAAACCTTGTAAGGTCTCTTTCGTATAACTGCAAACGCCTGCAACCACCTCTTCAATGCAGGGAGGTCATTGAACACCCTCCCATTCTCAATTACCATGATAGGGTCGGCCTCAGAAGCTTCTAAGAGCTCATCATCACATCCTTCTGCACACGCCTGATCAGAATGAGCAAGATCGCTGAACTCATGAAATCTTGGATCACGGCGGTCGGGAAAGATACGTCTAAGCATCTCAACATCACTCTCTGTCAGCTCTCCAATAGGGCGATCATCATCAGAATCAAGAGCCCTTGCCATCTCATATGGCTCCGAATCATGCATAATTTCAACACTATTGGAGCCACGAAATCCATCTCTAAAGTGCACTTACGCAGTAACAGGGGGCACATCCACATTCTCAGGAATGTCTCCTACAACATAAGTAGAGAAATGAGGAAAGAATGAAAGAAATGGATATAAGGAAGGGGGTAAGCTCCCAATAACCATGCGGTTAAGACACTTACTCGGATAATTCTGTGTCAAAGGAATCTCATGAGGAGGATCTGCCACAACAACATGAGTCTGACAAGCATCTCCAACTACCGCATTGCAGGCAGATTGAGCATCAGGAACCGTAGGTGCAACCTTCACATCCATATCAGGTTCCAGGACGGGAGGGTCGATGTGTGTCTGCTGACCCATTGGTGGGGAAAATCCATGAGGGATGGGATCGATTAACACCCGACGCACAACCACGTCCAAACATTGCAGCTGGCTCTTCATAGCCGATCTCACATAGTTCTCCCACTGATCCGCACAACCAATTGGGATCATTCGCCTGAGGATGTTGGGAGGAGAACCTAGGTGCAGTACACCCTCAATTGCAATGCTATCATCTCCAAGACAGTGCAGCTCCTCCCGAGCCCTTGCAACAATCTCACTAAATAAAGGCCTATCATTAAATAGCACAGACACGCTTTGCATGTCAACAAACTCAACATATCCATAGCGATCATATTCAACGGTGCCTCTATGATATATGGTCACTAGGTTGTCCATCTAGTTCAAACACATAACGAAACACATGTCCTTTAGTCCAAATTAGACGGTAGATAGTACCTTCTAACTACAAACTAAGTAAATAATATAACAACTACATACATAAATACAGTGTACTAACTAAATAGCTAGGTCCTATTTAGTTAACTAAATATGTAACTATCTATCTAAGTAGCTATATAACTATATCTATGTACCTATGTATCTATGTTTCTATCTATCCACATATATATCTCACTAGATCACTAACTAAATCAACTACCTAAGTCATCACATTAACTAGTAAATAACAAATGCCAACTAAGTATGTACATTGCATATTCACAATTTTTACCTTTACAACGACTGATCCGCGGACGTCGGCACGGGCAGCCAATTAGGCGAGACCGGGCACGGGCGGCGTGGCGAGGCACGGCGGGCGCCAAGCGGCACGACGCGGGTGCGACGTGGCCACGGCACGGTCACTGCACGGCGGGCACGGCTGGCGGTGGCACGGGGCCGGCGCGGGCGCGTGGTCCGACGAGGCGCGGGGCGCGGGCCTAGAGCGGTGGCCGCCGCGGCCGCGGCCGAGGAAGCGGGGAAGGGCGGCCGACACGGGCGCGGGGCTGGCGCGGCCTCGGTGGCGGTGCGGCGTGGGCGGCCGGTGGCGGGCTCCAGCGAGGGCAAGGGCGCGCAGGCTCCGGCATGGGCGAGGCTGCGCGGGCTCGAGCGCAGCGGCGGCGGTGCTCTGCTCGGCTCGGGCGAGGGAGATGCGAGAGAGAGGGGGGAGAGAAAGGATTGGGGCCCATACATAATAAAGGCTCGGCGCCAGTCATCCTGGCGCCGAGCTCGGCGCTAAGATCTACGGCGCCGAGCTCGGCGCCAGGGTGACTGGCGCCGAGCTCCCTGCCATGTCACCTCCACGTGGGTCTCGAGCCCAACAACTTGGTGCCAGGGACGCTGGCGCCGAGACGTGTTAGCTTGGCGCCAGCATCGATGGCGCCGAGTTAAGGGTTCAAATTTTAAAATCTTTTCTCCAGGGGCGTATTTGTGAAAAACTTTCAAAAAAAGGGCTAAAAATAAAAATTCCACCGTATATTAGCGGTATAAATACAATCCTGTGGTTCTGTTTGGCTGCTCGTAAAGCCGCTTATGCTGATTTGTACGACTGATTTGTTGGGAGAGAAAAATACTATACCATGACTTATAAACCGGCTTATAATGACAGTCGAACACTAGTCCTACTGCTACCATCTTTAATAAGCTGTACAGGAGGGGAGTATCTGCATGCTAACTAGTGACCATCAGCGCCTGCTATCTAACCGTATTTTGCTTCGTCTTCTGCCGGTTAAACGCAGGAATCAGTGTCCAAATGCGGGTTAATCAAAGGTTGCCCGGTTGCAGTAGCAGCAACCATGTGAAATTGTGAGTGAAACTTCAGAGCGGCGGGCATGAAGTTGAAGGGACATCTGAGAAACAAACTCTGGCCTGCATGAAAGCGACTTATCTCAGGGAAGGCTTCTGCTATAGCGCCTGGCTTGCCATCTGCAGAGCACGACATAGGTGTGTTAAGGGAAATATGTAGCACGTGTCAAAGAGTCAAAGCATGTTGATTATGTTGAAAAGGGAAAAATATTTTCGATGCAAACCACCTATTTGGTGGATCGTGAAAACCAGAGAAAAACATACTTAAGAGTTTCCATAAAAAACTTTAAATGATACTTACATTGCCACCAAATTTGAGGTTCAAACCTATTTTGTAAAATTCATACAAAAGCAACAAATTCCATGTGCTTATGTACTAGAAGACAAATTCCCAGAAATTTTGTGTCTTGTAGAGTTGTAGTGCATATGCACTTGGAATTTGTTCTTTTCATATGAATTTTTCTAGATGGAATTTAAATCTCAAATTATATGATAATGTACATTTTTAGATGCACTATGAATGTGCTTTGTTTAAATTCTTTTGAAAACTCCTAAGTATGTTTTTCTAGAGGGTTTCATGATTCCACCAAAGAGGTGATTTGCATTGAATATTTTCCCGTTCAAAAAATGGCAGCTTTGCTTAAACACATAGGAGCATGCCCGTGCGCATGTGCGCAAGGGCCGTGGCGCTTGGGGCATCCCAGGTGGAATGGCATACCTTTTCTTGGCAGATCCTTGACAGTGCTTCTACATGGAAATTTTGTAGCTCTTCAAGGACTTTAACATCTAGGCCCCTGAGGTCCTCACCCTAAAAAGCAAAATCTGTATCAGAAGCATAGAAACACAAGCTAATAGCTGAATTTCAACACATTCAGGGCCACAGAAAATTAGCCCACAAAGTGGATTTTAACAGCTAAATATGGTATACCCTATTGTTAGAGTACATCTAACACCTATCACATAGAGCTCTTCATTATTCTTTTTCCTTCTTTTTACTCAACTTTTTTTTATTCTGCTTATTGTTGGCCCACAGTTAGCCTCCCGACCACCGAGATGATCTCCAGACCACTCCGTTGGTCTCACAGGATCACCGGCTCACGACAGTGAAACACTCCAGCCGATCTTGCCGTCCACCGGCTCAGGCGAGTGGAGCACTTGTCGGTCTCGCCGAGCACGCGCTAGTGTTGCCGAGCACCCACTAGCCGTGCAGACCACGTGCCGGCGTTGTCCGTACCCACACACTACGGATCGAGCTAGAAGAGGAAGGGAGAACAGAGCAAGCACGCACAATACAAGGCAACCTTGGCGTTGGTCAAGCCCCGTCGTGTGATGGCAAATCTGAGCTCTCTTTACCTTGAGTTGCCATACATGTCTATTTGTACAACTCTAACTATCTAGTCTATGTGCGGCGCCCATGCGGCACAAGAATAACTAGATAACCCGGATGTGGCTGACTCTGCGCGCCGGCCCTCGCCGTTCTCTGAAGGTTGTAGGTGAGCCGTCATGGCGCCCGCACCTCTGGCTACTATATCACGCGAGGGGCAAAGTCGGCGCCGCCTTCCCTTGTTGTGTTCACACACAGACAGACTAAGTCGGCGCCGCCTTCCTCTTTGTGTTCTCACAAGGTGGCTAGATTAGCTAACAATCTTTCCCTAATCCTACTGCTAACCCTTGTAACCCCTCCATGCCAATCATCTCCTTCAGCTCCGTGAGTCGAAGTCTTCCGAGCGGCATGGTGAGGACGTCCGCGAGTTGCCGACCAGTTTCGACAAACTCGATGACGATCTGCCCTCCATCAACACAGTCCCTGAGGAAGTGGAACTTCACGTCGATGTGTTTACTCCTATCGTGCAGAACCGGATTCTTCGCGAGGGCGATGGCGGACTGGTTGTCCACCATCAGTGCTCGTGGGTGAGCTTCCATGCCGTTAGCTCACCCACCCAGCGTAGCGGCGTAACACACAACTTGGCACGCCGTTGTGGCCGCCGCCACGTACTCGCCGCCTCGCACGTGAGATAGCGCTACCACCTTCATTTTTGGCGACGACCATGAAATTGGGGCTGACCCGAGGAAGACGAGTACGCGCCAGAGGTGCTCCGTCGTCCGTCGATGTCCCCGCCATGTCTCGCATCGCTGAACACCGTGAGTGCAGACCTACTTCCCCGGTCTTTGGGAAGATGATTCCATGATTTACCGTCCCCTTGACGTAGCGTAGTAGCCGCTTTACCGCAGCGTGATGATCCTCTCGGGATCCTCCATGAAGCGACCGAGCGTAGCCACAGCGGCGAACGCAATGTCTCGGCCTTGTGTGGACTAGGTAGCATGATCACCGACGATGCTCCGGTAGAGTGTTGCATCTACTTTCACCACGGTGCTATCCTTCGTCAGCTTCAGCCGCTCCTCCATCGGAGTCACGCATGGCTTGCACTCCACCATGCCGCTCCTCTCCAACAGCTTGGAGGCATACGCGCTTTGCCCGAGCGTGAGTTTCTCCTTCCCCTATCTCACCTCAATGCCGAGGTAGTAGGAGAGAGCGCCGAGATCGCTCATTCGGAAACGAGCTGCCATCTCTCGCTTGAAGCTGTTGATATTCTCCATGCGCGCGCCGGTGACGATTAAGTCATCCACATACACGCCGACCACGAGTTCTTCCTTCCCCCGTCGTCGCGTGTAGAGCGCGTGCTCGGTTGCGCACCTCTGAAACCCAAGCTCGCCCAGCGTGGTGTCAAGCTTGGCGTTCCATGCTCGAGGGGCTTGCCTTAGCCCGTAGAGCGCTTTGCGCAGTCGGAGCACCATGTGCTCCTCTCCCTTGACAGCGAACCCTGGAGGTTGCCTGACGAAGACTGTTTCCGCCAGCTCGCCATTGAGGAAGGCTGATTTAACGTCCATGTGATGGACACGCTAGTCCTTTGCTGCCGCCAAAGCAAGTAGCAAACGAACCGACTCCTTGCGCGCTACTGGTGCAAAGACCTCCTCGAAGTCGATGCCCTCGCGCTGGACAAAGCCTCGGGCGACAAGGCGCGCCTTTTACTTGACAATGGCGCCGAGCTCGTCCCTTTTGACTTTATACACCCACTTCAGGCTGATCGGACGGTATCCTGGGGGTGGATCGACGAGCTGCCAAGTCTTGTTTTCCTCGATCGCCTTCATCTCCTCCAGCATTGCCCATCGCCAGTTTCCATCGCGCTCGGCTAGCGTGAACGTGGGTGGTTCCTCTGCACTGACGAGTAGCAGCTCTGCGTCGTTGAGCAGCCTACCCGCCATACCTGAGGGACCTGTGCCGCCGACGATGTCGTCCAGCCTGTGGAACCTCAACTCCTCACCTTCGTGGTAGGCGTCCACGAACTCAGTGATGTCACTTGGAGGTGAGGCGAACTCGATCAGGGGTGATGGAGTTCCTTCTTCCGCCGGAGTGCCCTGCATAGCACCTGAAGTGCTCGGCACTGCTTCTGGACTGCTCGTCATAACTCCTGCAGTGTTCGGCCACACTGTAGGAGTGCCCAGCCTCAGTCTTGGAGTGGTCGGAACCACAGTAAGACGTCTTGGCTCCGCCACGGGAGTGCTCGGTACCCGTCCTGAAGTGGTCGCCGCCACTGTAGAACCGCCTGGCTCCACTCCTGGCGTGCTCGGAATTCCTCCAGAAGTGCTCGACACTCCTCTCGGAGTGCTCGGCATCCCTCCTAAAGTGCTCGGCACTGCCCCAGAAGTGCTCGACTCTACCGCCGGAGTGCTCGGCGCTCCTCCCGGAGTGCGTTTTTGTTCGCGCGGCGTCTCCACCGCCGTGGATGACCAAGTGCTCGACGACGACGAAGGTGTTGGTGAAGCCTCCCGCTTCCCGTGCTCGGACTATGCGGCCCCAAGCCGCCTCCTCGTTGAACCTAACGTCGCGCGAGACAGTCACCTTGTCTCCGCGTGGGTCATAGAGTCAGTACGCCTTGGTACCCTCCGTGTAGCCCAGGAACACCATGGGTGTGCTCCTGTCCTCCAGCTTGGTGAGGTTCGGCTTCGTCTTCCTGACGTGGCTGATGCAACCGAATGTCCGGAGTAATGACACGTTCGGCTTGCTCCCGTACCAAGCTTCGAACGACGTCTTGCCCGTTAGGGCTTTGGTTGGAGCGCGGTTGAGGATGAACACCGCCGTGGTCACCGCCACTCCCTAGAACTTTGCTGGCATCACTTTGGCCTTCATCATGGATCGGGCCATACCGACCACTGTCTGGTTCCGTCGCTCCACCACGCCATTCTGTTGTGGCGAGTACGGCGTGGTGTGATGTTGCCCCACACCTTGATCCACGCAGTACGTAGCAAACTCCACCGAAGTGAATTTGCCACCCCGATCAGTCCTCAGTACGAGGAGCTTCTTGCCGCTCTCGGCCTCCGCGCGCGTCTTGAACTTCTTGATCGCCACCGCCGCTTCGTCCTTGCTCGTCGTCGAGTTGCGACCACATGTAGCGCATCGCAATCGTCCACGAGTAGGAGGAAGTACCGCCGACCACCGCATGTAGCAAAGCGTGATCGGCCCGCAGAGGTCGCCGTGAACTAGCTCGAGAGCTTCTTCGCGCGATACTTGGCCGCCTTTGGGAAAGGTAGCCTCCTCGCGCTTCGGCAGGCGGTATCACGGCTCGCCTCCGTGTTTGATGTAGGGTAGCCCTCGGACCATCTTCCCCACCGACCAAGCGCGTCGGCCGAGATGTTCGAACCGGGCATGCCACATCCACGGTTCCTCGGAGTGCCTTGCCGCCAGCAAACCGGCTGCTCTACCTTGGTCGACCGGTACAACCGGTTCAAGGACCTCTTCACCTTGGCGAAGTCGGCGCTCGATCTCTCGATCCTCGTAAGCGCCGTCCTTGATCGAACTCGCTATCGCGCTCATCCGGTGACCAATGCCGATGATCTTTGGAACGCAATTGCGGGATGTAGTATACATCCGTTAGCGCCATGTGGTGCTCCCATTCGGCATCGAAGATGATGGTGCGCGCCCTTGGATAGCCACCTTGAGCCGTCACCAAACTTCGCCGCACGGTAACATCGCCGTCGAGCTCGGGAGAAGGAGTCCTTGGAGCCCGTCATGTGGTTACCGCACGAGTCCAGATACCACCGCTGCTCTGGTCGACGCCCACATGCCCAAGATGGACTTGGGCGCTGGTTCGTCGAGGTTGACGGTCTTCGTGGCCTTGCTAGATCCTTCCACCGTCGTCGCCTCTTCCCTCTCCATGGCCTCGACGCGCAAATGCGGTACGTAACGCCGCCATAAGGATAGTAGCCTCATCCTCATCATCGACTTTCGCCGGTGAGCCCGAGCCTTCTTTTCCTTCTTGCGATTTGGGCACTCCGTGCCCAATGGCCTATCTTCCCGCAACACCGGCGAGCGTTGAGTCGATTTGCTTTTTCATCGAAGAAGCCTCGCCGTGATGTTTGCCGTTGCCACCGCTTGACCGGAGGAGGCCGCTTTCCGGAGTTTCGCCGAGCAGCCCACTCCTCTTCCGTCGCCAGGAGTTTCCGCCGTCCTTCGTTGTTGTCGCTGCTCTAGGTGCTCGCCCACCGCCCAGACGGCCTGCCACATCCTCGATGGTGAGGGTGGACAAGTCCAAGATCGTCTCTATGGATAGAGCGATCTGGATGTACTTTGCTTGCGATGAGTGGAGGAACTTGGAGACCGCCTCCTCTTCGTTGATGGTGACGCGTCGTGGCTCTTGACTTGGCGATGAGCGTCGCAGCGAGGGAGAAGTCCTCCACCGTTTCACCATCCTTGAACTTGAGGTTTGCGTACTCTCGCTTGTAAAGCGGGGCGTTGCCTTCTTTTTGCGCTGGTCGGAACCGACGCCAAGATCGCCGCAATGGCCTCCCACGCCTCCTTAGCTGAGCTCTTCGTCCCCAACAGTTCCCTATACTCACGCGACAGCAGCAATGAGTATAGCCTCCATCGCCGACATGTCGTCTTCTTCCACGTCGGTGCCCTTGTCAACAGCATTCCAGAGCCGACGGGCTCTGAGCTTGACCTTCATGGTCACCGACCACTCTCCATAGTTAGTGCGAGTCAGCGTCGGCCAAGTGGTGCCGCTGACCTCCCGCACCATGCGAACAATTACCTCCGGTAGTGACTGGGCAGCCACGACAGTGCCACTGCCGTCGCCCAACTCCGAACCGCCTGTCATCGCCATCGGTTAGAATGACGATGGCGCTTGTACGGCTCTGATACCACTTGTTGGCCCACAGTTAGCCTCCCGACCACCGAGATGATCTCCAGACCACTCCGTTGGTCTCACAGGATCACCGGCTCACGACAGTGAAACACTCCAGCCGATCTTGCCGTCCACCGGCTCAGGCGAGTGGAGCACTTGTCGGTCTCGCCGAGCACGTGCTAGTGTTGCCGAGCACCCACTAGCCGTGCAGACCACGTACCGGCGTTGTCCGTACCCACACACTACGGATCGAGCTAGAAGAGGAAGGGAGAACAGAGCAAGCACGTATAATACAAGGCAACAGCGTTGGCCGAAGCCCTGTCTGTGTGATGGCAAATCTGAGCTCTCTTTACTGAGTTGCCATACATGTCTATTTATACAACTCTAACTATCTAGTCCATGTGCAGCGCCCATGCTGCCACAGTAACTAGATAACCTGACAGGGCTGACTCTGCGCCGGCCACTGCCTGTTCCTACAGTGCTGTAGGTGAGCCGTGCGGCGCCTGCACCTACAGCGGCTACTGTATCACAGTAGGGGCAAAGTCGGCGCCGCCTTCCCTTGCTGTGTTCACACACAGCAGACAGCTAAGTCGGCGCCGCCTTCCTCTGCTGTGTTCTCACAAGGTGGCAGTAGATTAGCTAACACTTATTCGATTGTTTTTCATTCTGCTTTCTCAAGCTGGAAAAAGCTAATGCAACGATAAACATATTATAATCACCTTCAATCTGGGCACGACGCTTTCCAATTCTTTGCAGCGCATTCTTTCATAATTGTATGCAGCTCTTGCTTCTTCAAAAGTACTGAGGCCATCCCAGCTCCCATTATCTGGAGCTTGCATTTCACTTACCAGTCTGCCACTATCAGTCTTGGATGAGTGAAAACCGTTTTGCTTTGCTTTGAATTCAAATACATCCTGTTGAGAGTTTTCTTTCTTTATCTTCGAAACGAGGGCCCACATGCTTGCCAGTTCGTTTTCCAACTCATGCTCTCGGCATTTTGCATCATTAATAATCTTTAGAAGCTCACTCTGTCTTCGGTCTTTTTGAGACAGTGTGTCCTCTAACACCGCCTCCCTTTGACAACTAGCAACCAACTCTTTCTGCAACTCCTTAACTATAATTCCACTCTCACGATCACGTCGCTTTGGGTCAGCGTGAATGTTACTTCTTGACATTGATGCATTTAGCTCTTTTGCTGCAGCTAAGTCTGCATTCAGCTTTGCGTTTTCATAAGAAAGCCTAGTGACATCTTCTGCCAAATTCTTTAGTTCAACTGCAGCAGCAGATGCCAATTCTTTAGCATAGGATGATTCCTCCGCCAGCTTTTGAGTATGAACTTCCAGTCCATCCTTCTCTTCCACCAACCTCAGATTTTCTTGCTTCAAACTTTCAATTTCTGAAGCCTGGAGCACCGCTTTTATGTTTCAATTGGTATATCACAAAAAGAAGATGAACTAAATAGGAAAGTGACGATTAGGGGCATAATATCTTTTACCTGCTTGAGCACTTGAGATATAAATCCTGACTCATTTAAGTCAGTTGTTCTAGAGGGCATATTTGCATGGCTTGAGACTTCATTTGCTTGATCCCTAGTATCAGTGCTTGCCGTTGATGGTTCACTAGACTGCACACTAGCAAAACTATCCTCGCTTTTGGCAGCCTTCGACAAATTACTGATTTCTTGCCTCAAGCGTGCAACTGTTTCTTGGAGTTCTGCATTTTCTGTTACCTATTTGAACAAAAAATACGGAAATCAAATTGATCTGTTGAGCAACAAAAGATTCACGCCCCGCCCTTTGCTCACCTTTGCTTGTAGCTGGTCTTGAAGAATTCTATTATCCGCAGACATAATCTAGACAAGTGACACAGTCAGAGAGAAACCAGCAATTAGTCCAGCATAAAAAAAAAAGAATAGTATGAATTTCAGGTTACATGACTATGGATCAACCTCGAGTTCAAATGTCTTCTCGCTGTAACACCCTAAAATTTGTTTTTCTTTAAATATAATTAAATTCATTTAATTATGATTTTTTGTGTATATTTAAACCTAGGGAAAATAATAATCTTTATTGAAATTAAAATTCATCATAAGTTTAGCAACATGGTTGTGCATTCATGTTGCTGCATATTATTTTTGTACTGTGTGGTTTGAAATCCGATTTCGAATTGATTTGAATTTGCATTAAAAATTTGTTTGGAAATTGGTTTAGAAAATAGAAAAGGAAATTCTCTACCTCCCTTGGCTTTTGGCCCGAAGGCCATTTTCCTCTCTCTGGTTCCTGGCCGCAGGTCTGTTTTCTCTCCGCGCTGGCCCAGCCGCTCCGCTTGGCCTGGCCTGCTTGGATAGCCTGCCCCGCGCTTTCCCTCTCACTGTGACTGACGGAGTAGCCCCACTCATCAGACACATCTTCTTCCTCCCGTCGCGGTGACGGACTCTGCCGCCGCCGAGACAGCCTTCGCCACGCCGCGCTTGGCTTGCTTCCCACGCCGTCCGCCCCGTAAATAGCAAGCCCAGGTGTCACCGCCCTCCCTTGACCCTAGAGCAGCGCCGCCCAAGCCCTAGCCTCACCATCCCGCGCTCGACGGATCTCGCCGAGCTCGACGACATCCGCCGCCGCCGCTGGACGCCTCCCCGTCATCAAGCTCCACCTTCCGCTCTCCGCATAGAGGTACAAAGCCGCAGGCTACGTTTTCCCTCTCTCTTGCTCTCTTAGTTGATCACCTTCATCGCCGAACTCTTGCAGAACATGGCCGTCCGCCGAATCGAGCCCGCACTGTCTTCATCCATCCTCCACCGCCGAGGAAACCCTAGGTGAGCTTGCCAAGCCTCCCTCTTGCTCCCCAAGCTCTATGTTCGCTCTGCCATGGCCTGTAGGCCGTTTTCGAAGACCACTGGCAAGTTTTCCGCCGCCGGCAATGGAGACCATCGCGCCGGCGCCTCTCACTAGTAGAGAACAGACCTTTCATCCGAGGCCAAAATGGGCTCTAGTCCCGGCATTTTTTGCGCCCGGGACTAGAGAGACCTTTAGTCCCGGTTGGTGTCTCCAACCGGGACTAAAGGTCCCTGCCCAATGACTACTGCGCTCGGCACAGTGGTAGGGGACCTTTAGTCCAGGTTGGAGCCACCAACCGGGACTAAAGGACTAAAGGTAGACCCTTTAGTCCCGGTTGGTAACACCAACCCGGAATAAAGGACCCTTTAGTCCTGGTTGGTAACACTAACCGGGACTAAAGGTCCCCCGATGGGTTAGTTCAAAACGGAAGCATCACATCCATTGTTAGATGTGTTGTGTAGGTGGGGTGGTAAGCTACACGTGAGGCAATGCATGAGGTCTTGGGTTCGAATCTCACGGGACGCAGCGGTGGGAGGCATTATTTTTTTTAAAGCTGGGAGGACCTTTAGTCCCGGTTGGTGTTACCCAGGACTAAAGGACCCCCTTTAGTCCCGGATGCTTGCTCCCGGGTGGGGAACCGAGACTAGAGGGAATTCCCCACCGAGAGTAAAGCCCGTCTCTGTATTAGTGTCTGTTCCGACCAGCCAAGTCCTGGAGCCACCATAGCCGTCCGATCCAAAATCAAAGGCTAGGATTAGAACGTACCCTTCGTTGGCATATTTTCAAAAAGGCTATTACAGTTACTTGCGTCTTAACCCGCCGTCCCCGTAATCTTTCAAAAGAGCCCTTATAAGTATTTGGGTCTTAACCCGCAGTCCAAAACGTCTTTTCAGATTTTTTTTTTCTTCTTTTGAAAGCATATTTTGTTTCGATTAAATCTAAAATACGTTTTCAGTTATTTACAGTTTTGTCACTAGATTTGTTTTAGCCATAAAATCTCCGTTTTAATTCCGATTTGATCCGTTCAACTTGCGTTGGGTTCATAATTCCATAATCTACATATTTATACTATTGTTAAGAATATTTTCAGCATTTAAATTGGAGGTTAGATTTAATCTATTATTTTACTAAATGAAATCTCGTTTAATTCATAACTTCTTCGTTTTAGCTCCGATTTTTGTGATCTTCGCGTCTGTGTGCTCATAGCATCGCATAGAACCGTTTTAAAACCTTTTTAACTTCTATTTCTACTGTTTGGTGTATTGTTCTAATTAGCTTGTATTTGTTTGCTATGTATGTATGTATGGATGCCTGTGTGGTGTTGTTTGATCTCGAGTAGACAGTGAGTTTTGTGTTGGTGATCTGGAGCAACACTTTGAAGATCAAGACCAGCAGCGATACTTTGAATTAAGACAAGTATAATATGAGGCTCCTTGTTATCTATTTACTTTAATGCAATCTCAATTCATCTGCATATGTTAATGAACAGCTTGGAGTCTCCCTACCTTGATATTGATTATCATGTCCTTGATTTACCTATGGGTTTTGCATGTGGATAGTATGTTCAGCTTGCTCCAACTAATATTGATTAAAGAATATAATTAAAGATATATGCAACATCATATTAAAAGATGCTTTTTAGCAACATGAAACCAAGGGGGCTAGAGTATTAGGCCTTTTCTTATTGTGCTCTAGTTTCTCTCCATAAGGACCCTTACTAATAGTTGGTTACTCGGATGATTTAGGTTATGATTAAAATTGCTGATATCTCTAATTATTCATATTTGGGAGCCCAATCATAACTTAGCAACTTATAATTAATAATAAAATATGACCAACTAAAAGTGTTTACCGCAGTTCAGCCGTGTCAAACCTTTTTGAGCCTACATTCCCTCATGTTATGCTTGCTAAACGGTAGTAGCTTACGCTTGTTTCATTTCAATACTTTGACAAAATCCCGGATGGGTACCAAATGAAGGTTCTTCAGTGGAGTTTTTCAAGAGGTGTTAGGCTTGTGATCAACCAGTTGACGATTCCTGTGGTGTTGGAGGCCTCGCCAGAAGATCAGAGTTATAGTATATACTATAAAGTAAGACTACGTCTTTTATAACAAATATTTGTGCGCTAAGTATTTAAGGCATTGTCTTTGATATTACCCCTTCATTTGTAGCCATGTGTGTAAATTGCATTCCTGAGCACACATATGGTGGGTATCTGGTTTTATCCTTAAAACCAGGTGCTACACTCGCTCAGCTGTGTGCTCAACTTTGAAAAGGTCTGTGAGAATATCAAGTTCATGAAATCTTCAGATCATTTATTTGTAAAAATGGACATCAAAAGACAGCATCTAGCACGCACTAGCAAGTAAAACAATAGAAAAGGTATATGATATTACAACAAATCGGTGAAAACATAACTACAATATTCCCAATGATAATTGGTTGAACGTTACAAGTAAACCAAGCTAAGATGAAGTTACGCTTCAGCTCGTCATTTCATAGCCTTATTACCTGGGACAACTCTGTCCTAATTGTTGGGTCTTCTGTAGTTTCCAGTGATTGCACCATCCGCTGCTCTAGCATATGTATATGTGATTTATTTTCTGTGATTTCATCTTTCAACTTCTCAATTTGCTACTGCAGAAGAAATAAAAGGAAGCAAAAACTTCATAAAGAACATGAAAAGTGTGTACTTGGTTACAGGACAATCAGAAAATTTACCTGAATTTGCAAATCATCAGGGTTGTTGGTTGCTTGCTCTGTCAGTCTTTTGAGTGAACTTGTACAAAGTGCAACTTCCCCTGCCAGCATTTTGACTTGCTCTTGTAGAAGATCTATTTGATCCACAATGGTTGTTCCACTCTGCAAATGCAACAAGGCTGTCGGTGTCAATGGATGTGGCAAATACCCACCAAAATAATACACAGGCAGAACAAGATGAGACCAACAAACTAACATGACTGGATGTTCATGGCAAGGAAGGCATGGCCATACTGTTCTTGGCCAGGAGGCAGCCAGGCAAAGAAAAATAAGGAGCAGGGAATACCATCCAAATTTCAGAGGAAAAAATGAATTCAATGTTCATCGTAACTTTGGACTAGTCTAGATCTGTGCCCCCCCACCCAAGTTTGTTCATGCTAAGTTGTGTGTTGGGATAGAAGGAATGCATGCACAGGGAGGAAAACAGAAAAGAGAGAAAGAGGTGCAGTCAATAGAAATACAACTCACCAGCAGAGGGTGCCGTGCTCTGGGCGCACTAAATAAATCACCAGCTTGAGTCCTTTCAAGAAAAGAATCAGCAAGTGCTGGGTCGTCTCCTTTCCTAGTCATAGATTTCCTTCGACCATCCTTTAGGTCGAGCAGCAAGTGTTTTTGTTGTGACGATTTAGAGCATGAAGGTGAGCCGCTAGCAGTACTATCACCGTCCACACTGGATGATAGCCCTGATAATTGGTCGGACTTCTGCACAAGGTTAACATATATGATTTAATCAGATATTCCACATATGGCTATTGTCTTCGATATCCACAATCTGTTGTACAATAAAAATACCTTTAGTTTAAACCAGCCAAGCATTCCGCGTTTGCGGTTCCTTCTGCCAAACCTGGCTGACTCGTCTGGATTGTTCAGATCAAATTTCCCTTCAAGCGAAAGCTCTGAATCAAGACTAACATCGTCATCATCTACAAAGTATTCCCGCTTTCGATCAGGCAAATACACAAGCTGCAATTGAAAACAGAATGTGAACAATAGGTATGCTGCAACAAAATAAATAATACAGAAGAATTACCGCTTCATTATGTACTAAAATCAGAATAGCCATGTTACTAAGTGCTTAAAAAAATGAAACATCACAGTGTAGTAATTTTTCATCTTCAATCCAGTTTGTTTTACAACCATTTCAGGTGAAACAATCATAATGTGAGTATCTTAGGCACTGCATCATCATAAGCACCTTCCACAAAGGATTCATAAGGTGGCCCAAAAGCACCATAGCGCATCAGTACGTTGCAAATCCAAGTACCAAATATAGAAGACCCTCCAACCTGTGTTACCAGCCTCGAGCCTTCAATACCAGCCAATATCGGTCATTCCAGCTATATCAAGTATTGACAAAAACTCGAGTAACACCTCCTTTGATGTGCATATATCGTATATGATGTTTTATATGTAGGTATATTTTTATATCTTACTATGTTATTAGTCCAAAACGGTACCCGGTGTAGGCGAGTACCAGAATGATCCATTACAAGAGAAAAAAATGGAATGGACCCGAAACGGTATTTACAAGTGTAGTTTATTCCAAACATGAAAATGGGGCACAAGTTTTTTTAACTTCTGTTGTGTATTGTGCGGCAGACGTGTAATCTCAGGTAGTTGTTTCACAATGAATATATTAGTCAGAAAGATATCCTCAACAAGCTAGGAATTCATCAGTGAACAAGAAAAGCAACATATTTAGCGTCCACAAAAAACGACGAAGGAAAGCGGATCCTATGCTGCTCTTGCACATTGGCATTATATTTCACTTTCTAGAACATGCTATTGGTGTATCGATCTAAAAAACTAACCAAAGCCATGAATTTGACATGTATTTGGACTGTTTTCTTTCTTTAATATAATGATGCGCAGTTCTTCTACGTGTTCAAGAAAAAAGAACATGCTATTGGGAATTTAGTCTACTGTTCTTAGTTGGACTAATAGAACAAAATGCTGCAACCAAACAACCTCATCTTCCCCAAATGAATGACGTCGACGAAGGTTAGTCTTTCCAGAAACATTTGAGGATATCGAACTTTTGGTTGATACCAATATTAATTTTGTTAGCCTCTGAATCATGCCCATCAGTGCTGCTTTTGCTTCCTCTTCCTGTTCTAGCCTTGATTGAAGTTTGACTTGCCCAGCTTCAAGCTATCATACAAAATGAACAGTTTAAATGTTTAATCTATTTGTATCAAAATATGACTAATAAGTATTGTCCAAAGGGGAAAGGTTCATTTAATCTACTAGGATGAGGATGTTAATCAAAAAAGAATATGTCGATATTTCATAGCATAAAAGCATGCCAGATGAAAATGAAAATTAGTCATACAGTGTTCTCATTGGCAGGTTCTTACAGTTGTAAAAGTATTATCCAGAAATCAAGAAAGAATAATTAACCAACTGTTGAGTAAGATGTAGCAAACCTGAAGTTTTAAATTAACAAGATCCTCTTGATCCGTAGGGAGAATACCACCATTTCCCATTATACCACGCCTGAGTTGCTGTAGCTCTTCTTTCAGGCTGGATATCTCCTTTTGATACTTCTTTATTAAGGACTTCTCGTCTATTATCTGAAAAGAAAATCCATCAACACTAGTGACAAGCACAGAACAATATGGATTACAAACTGATTGTTTATCACCTTGTTTTGGGAAGCTTTTTATCTCAATATGCTTGCTCCTGTGAGCAAATTTTAATGTATTATGTGTCTCCTCACTGTTGCTGGATGCAGGTGTAGCTGTGAAGGGCGTACCCAGTGCAGAGAGCTCCCGCTCTGTGCGGGGTCTGAGGAAGGGTGTCAATGGCAAGCCTTACCCTCGCCTATGCAATGCGAGGAGACCGCGACTCGAACCCGGGACCTTCCGGTCATAGGCGGTAAGACTCTACCGCTTGCACCAGGTCCGCCCTTCTCAGGTGTAACTGTGCAAATAAAAAAAAATGACGTACCTAGTGCAGAGAGCTCCCGCTCTGTGCGGGGTCTGGGGAAGGGTGTTAGTGGCAAGCCTTACCCTCGCCTGTGCAATGCGAGGAGACCGCGACTCGAACCCGGGACCTTCCGGTCACAGGCGGTAAGACTCTACCGCTTGCACCAGGCCCGCCCTTCCGGTGTAACTGTGCAAATGAGCTGCCAAAAAAAAATGTTAGGACTTAGAACATAGCCCTATAGTCTGCCATATGCATTTAGTAAGACATTTATACGTGGGAATATTTTCCTCGAAACAAGTGAAATATAAAGATAACCATAGTTTTTTTAAGCAAGATTGAAAAGCACAAAGTATATCATATAACTTATAAGAGCTACTCACAGATATGCGTCCATGTCCACTCAGAGAAGACTGAAGTAAGCGTGTGAGCTTTGAGTCTCTATAGGGAATATGTGTTGCCTTACCATCTGTAAGTTTAGCAATTACCTGCATGGAGAATGTTGCTGACAATTTAACAAGAGAGGAACAACCAAACAAATTAACAAAGAATATGACCATTTTCCAAGTATTCCTTCCTACTGGCCAGTCATATTTGAGGGCTAGCAACTAAATCTTTTGATACTTCTTTATTAAGGACTTCTCGTCTATTATCTGCCTAATCACCGATTAGGAGCAAGGAGTTGATCTGTTGCCCAATTAGCTCCTAGAGATCAGAGAAGACTGGTCGGCACAAATCTATGAAATGGGCTGCAGTTAATATTTTCTATATTTATTAATAAGTCATAATTGAAAGCAATAAGGATTGCGTGGAATAATAGATTGATTGATTGGAGAGACATATGTACATATATATAGGGGAGAGGAGATCTCGTGGTTTATAGAAACAGGACCAAACCGAGATCTCCTCATATCTCTCTAACCAAATAGAGGGCCGGCCGGCTATACCAAGGCCCAGACCCATATACACACGCATATATACATTTACAGTCTAACACCCTCCCGCAGTCACAGCGCCGTGTTTGCGAACGTTGAGACTGGACCGAAACTCCGTGAAGACAGAAGAAGGCAAGCCTTTGGTGAAGATGTCGGCGAACTGGGACGTCGTCGGGACGTGAAGAACGCGAACAGCACCAAGAGCCACTCATTCTCGGTCGAAGTGAAGATCGATCTCAATATGCTTGGTACGCTGATGCTGAACGGGGTTGGAAGACATGTAAACTGTACTGGTGTTGTCACAATACACCAACGTTGCTTGACGCAGAGGTGTATGTAGCTCGGACAATAGCTGGCGCAACCAGGAAGCCTCTACAACCGCATTAGCTACAGCACGGTACTCAGCTTCAGCACTGGAGCGGGAGACAGTGTTCTGGCGCTTGGAGGACCAGGAGACCAAGTTGTCGCCGAGGAACATAGCGTAGCCCGAGGTGGACTTACAAGTGTCAGGACAACCAGCCCAATCTGCATCTGAGTAGACCACAAGATCAGACTGACTGGAGGCACGGATATGAAGGCCCAAGTCCAAAGTACCACGAACATAGCGAAGAATCCGCTTCAGAGCTGCAAGATGACGTTCCCGCGGGTCGTGCATGTGTAGACACACCTGCTATACTGCATAAGCAATATCAAGCCGTGTGAAGGTGAGATACTGCAATGCGCCGGCAAGACTGCGGTAATCTGTAGCATCAGAAATAGGATCACCATCGGCAGAGAGCTTCGGGTTGATATCAACTGGAGTGGCACACGGCTTGCAATCAGCCATACCAGCACGTTCCAAGATGTCCAACATGTACTGGTGTTGTGACAAGAATAACCCAGAAGCAGTGCGCTGAACTTGCATGCCCAAAAAATGATGAAGTTCGCCTAAATCCTTCATAGAAAACTCACGCTGTAGGGCTGCAATAATACGATGACGCAAGTCTGGAGAAGAAGCTGTCAGCACAATATCATCCACATACAGCAGAAGATAAGCAGTCTCAGAGCCACGACGGTATACAAAGAGCGATGTATCTATCTTGGCTTCCACAAAACCCAACTGAAGAAGGAAACTGGCGAAACGACTGTACCATGCACGTGGCGCCTGTTTGAGTCCATATAGAGAGCGATTCAGACGACACACATAATCTGGGCGAGAGGAGTCCTCAAAACTTGAAGGCTGAGCGCAATACACTGTCTCTGAGAGATGCCCATGAAGAAAAGCATTCTTCACATCGCTGGTGTACCGGCCACTTGCGAGAAACAGCTAGAGACAGAACTGTCCGGACGGTAGCGGGCTTCACAACAGGGGTGAAAGTTTCATCATAGTCAATGCCAGGGCGCTGAGTAAAGCCACGAAGAACCTAGCGCGCCTTGTAGCGCTCGAGAGAACCATCTGCCTTGAATTTGTGCTTGAAGACCCACTTGCCAGTCACCACATTGGATCTAGATGGGCGTGGTACAAGATCCCAAGTGTGGTTAGAAAGCAGTGTTGAAAACTCCTCCTGCATAGCGGCACGCCAATTTGGATCAGCAAGTGCGGCGCGATAAGTCCGCGGAAGAGGCGATAGGGAAACCGCCTGAAGAATGACCGATTGTCGGAAACCGGCCTTCCCACATGTCCGCATGGCATGCTGGTTAGCCACAGGGACAATGGGAACCGCCCCGGCGGGGAGGCGAACAGGAGGAACTGGTGGTGATGGTGGTGCAGCGACCGGAGACGCAGTAGCTGGAGCGCGACTGGCGGCGTAGAAGCAGATCGCGGACGTCAGCTGTACGTCAGCCGAACCGGAGGGACCGGCGCCAGGATAGCCAAATCGGGCGGAGGAGGCTATGGGCGTCGGTGGTAGACGAGGCCAGCCCAGCGCTGAAAGCCAGGCGACGGTCCGACCAGGGTGGGCGCGACACGACCGGCTGGAGGTGGTGAGCAGCCGGCCATCGGGCACCCTGGGGAGGTGTTGCTGGCCGCTGGGTGCCGCGACGGGGAGCTGCTGCCAGCCGTTGGGGGAGCAGCCAGGCCGGCTGCTGGTGACGACGAGGCAGCTGCAAGCGAGGCCTGGCCGGCTGGCAGGCCACCGGAGTCCAAGGGAGCAGCAATGACCCAAGGGGCGCTGCTCCCTGGAAGAAGGGCCGCACGTGGCTGTGCGGAGTCACCGGGAGTGCCTGCAGGTACAAAAAAAGACGGCGCTGGGGGAGCCATCGCAGGGTCAGTGGAGCTCAAAAACTCAAAATCCTAGGGTGAGGGACGACCAGGATCCTCAGAGAACGGGAAGGACGCCTCATCAAAGACCACATGCCGGGAGATGATGATCCGGTTGGATGACCGGTCGAGGCAGCAGTAGCCTTTGTGATGAGGGGAATACCCGAGAAAGACACAAGGAAGATCGAGGGGCGAGTTTGTGGGGAGCAGTGGGGAGAGATTGGGGTAGCAGCGACACCCGAAGACACGGAGGTGGTCATAAGAGGGTGGAGACCCGTAGAGCACCATGTGTGGGGTGGAGAAGTTGATTGTCTTGGTGGTTAGAATGTTAAGGAGGAGGGTTGCGGTGGAAAGAGCCTCAATCCAATAGGTTGGGGGGACACTGGCCTGAAACAGGAGGGAGCGAACAACATTATTGATGGTACGAATAATGCGTTCAACTTTACCGTTTTGAGGCGAGGTATAAGGACAGGACATCCGGAGCTGGACGTCGTGGGAGAGGAAGAAGGCGCGGGAAGTATGATTGTCGAACTCGCGTCCATTATCGCATTGAATACCCTGAATGGGGACACCCAACTGCGTAGCCACATAGGCAAAGAAATTAGACAGGGTAGGAAAAGTGTCAGACTTTAGCCAAAGCGGAAAAGTCCAGAGATAATGCGAAAAATCATCAAGTATGACAAGATAATACTTGCAACCAGAAACACTAGGTATAGGTGACGTCCACAAATCACTAAGTATTAACTGAAAATTATGAGTGGTTCTAGAAGAGGATGCATGAAAGGATAAACGAGTATGACGACCCAACTGGCAAGCATGACACAATGTTTGGCTAGCACTATTATTACATGGAATAGCGGATGACTGTGCTAGCTTAGACAAAACTTCATGGCCAGGATGACCAAGACGCTGGTGCCAAAGGGAAGGGTTGGTAGTGGTGAGGAGAGCAGACACAAACTCCGGGAACTGCAGTGAATAGAGAGGACCGGAGCTGTCACACCTGACGATCTCTCTCTGAGAGGGAAGATCCTTCACAAAACAACCAAAAGGGTCAAACTCCACAGAACAATTGTTGTCAGAGGTAAACTGGCGTACTGAAACAAGGTTCTTAGTAAGGCCAGGTGAAACAAGGACATTATTAAGACGAAGATTATGTGGAAAAGATGTCACGCCAGTGGAGGTAACAGGAAGAAGGTTCCCATTACCGACAACAATATGGGATGGAGATGAAGTATATGGAGGGGAAGGCACGGTGATTATCCCGCGTCTCGAAGTCATGTGGTTGAGGCGCTTGAGTCAAGTACCAGTTGCTCAATGTATTTCTTTGGAGCGACATGGTCCGAAAGTTCATGGTAGGTGGAAGCATCGGCCGGGGGTGGCGATGATCGGCCGCATGCATCTGAACCAATGGAGAAGCGCCCTTCTTTGGGCGCTTAGGATTGACGCCTTGACCTTTTGCCGGCGCTAGTCGAAGCGCCGAGGAGCTATTGCGGTCCACTGAGCCCCCGCAGTACACCAATGAAGTGCGTCGTGTGTGGTGGCGTCGAGGGCCGAGGTCCGAGCCACATGTTGATGGATCCGGTCCATGGTCGATGAAGATTGGGCCATCGCTGCTGCTGCTGCTTGGCGCTGCCGTTGGGGAAGGCGCTGTTGAGTTGATTCTGCGCCACCCCGCCCAGAGACTTGTGCTTGCACAAGGCTGCTCCTCCTCCCCGGACTGCTGCTGCTGGTTCGGCGGCCGCTCTTGGGGAGCAGCTGATGGAGAAGTGAGACGCTTGGCGCGGGCGGCCGAAAGCCGCTTGTCGGAGGTGGCGGTCAGGGCCGAAATGAAGGAGGCGGAGCAGAACTCGCCATAGTGAGTTCCTCGAGAGCAAATCGTTGCGGGCTGCGCAGAAAAGTAGAAGCGGACGTCATGGCGAAGGTGAATCCCAATGGCTTCGAAACGGCCATTGAGACCGCGCAGGAGATTGAGGACAAGAGTTCTGTTGTTGACGGGCTCGCCGAGGTCGCGGAGGGCGTCTGCCATGCCCTTGAGTTTCCGGCAGTACGCAGTGATGTCGAGGTCGCCTTGCTTGAAGTTGCGGAAGGCGGCTTCAAGGTGGAGAGCACGAGTTTCGCGATTACCGCGGAACTGTGACTCGATGGCGAGCCAGGAGGCGCGGGCGGTGGTGCCGAACTCGATCACGGCCTCGGCGAGGGCGTCGGTGATGGTGCCGGTGATCCAAGTTCGCACGACGCAGTCCATGCGCACCCAATCCGGAGAGTTGGGGGCGGCAGCGTCGGAGAGGATATGGCTCTCCAGGGAGTAGCGGCCGACGACGAGGAGGAACGACTCACGCCAGCGGCCATAGAAGGTGGAGGCGACGTCGAGGACAAGCGGGACGAGCAACCGGATGTTCTGCATGGCCATAGCCTGGGCGTGCAGGTTGAGGAGGGCCGCGGCCTCGTGCTGAAGCAGAACGGCGCGAAGATGGGGATCGCCGCCGTCGGCAGAGGTGAAATCCTCAGCATCCTCGGCGTCGTCAGGGGCAGCGTCATTTTCCAGAGGAGGAGCGGCCGCGGCGTGCTCCTGAGCCGCGCGGTCAAGGGCGACCTGAAGTCGCGCATCAGCCGCGTCCCAATCCTGCTGAGCGACGGCGGCTTTGCGCTCGGCGTCAGCCGCACGAGCAGCGGCGGCGTCGCGAGCGGCCTGAGCCGCACGGGCGCGCTCCTCCTTGGCGAGTCGAGCCGCAGCGGCCTGCTCGGCCGCGCGCCTCCGTGGACTGGAGGGCAGCGGCGGTGGCGGCCTGCTCGGCCGCGCGGACACACGTCTCCGTGGACTGGAGGGCGGCGGCGGCAGCCTGCGCAGCCGCGCTCCTCCTTGGACTCGGCAGCAGCGGCGTTGGGATCAACGACAGCAGCAGCGGAGGAAGCGGTGGGGGGGGTGGCGCCGGCCATGGCAGGGAGGCGGCGGGCGCACGCAAGGGAGGCGGCAGCCAGGAAAGGAAGGGGAAAAAACTAAGCTCGTGATACCATGAAAGCAACAAGGATTGCGTGGAATAATAGATTGATTGATTGGAGAGACCTATGTACATATATATAGGGGAGAGGAGATCTCGTGGTTTATAGAAACAAAACCAAACCGAGATCTCCTCATATCTCTCTAACCAAATAAAGGACCAGCCGGCTATACCAAGGCCCAGGCCCATATACACACGCATATATACATTTACAGTCTAACAATAATAATAAGAGAAATCATTAGCACTTAGCAATATAGGATACTTACAGTTCCAAGGGTGAGCAAACTCTTGTTTATGTATGAACCTTCTTTGCGCCGTAAACCAGTTGTTTCAGTTTTGGAACTCTCAGACCCAGCAAGGTCAATCAAGTTCTGATAAAAGAATACCATATGTTATAGGTCAAGAAAAGCTACCCAATATCCTGTACTCCTGTATGCTAAATGCCCAAAGAATCAAAGATACAATAGTTGAATGAGAATTAAAATTGAGTATGCTGGGGGAGAGGACTTACCAACTGAGACAACTTGACTTCTTCTGCTTCATTTTCACCAGAGGGGCTGCTCTCGATGGTCTGCAGTATTGTTATGGAAGAGTAAGCTTAACAAGTCTAACTACTGTTATGAGTTTCTTAAAAACTTTTTATCAAACAAGATTCTGTTTGGAAAATAACAACTGAGTTCTGAGATCCAATAAAGTATTATGTGAGATAACTAACAGTGATACAGACTTAACAGGCATTAGTTCCCATACTTGTTATCTGGAGCAAATAACATGTCATAAAACTTGCATGGTGAATTCAAGTATGCCCATAAACTTGTTTACATGACTATCATACTTGAACCCCAACAAGAGGGAGGGGCGTACCAGCGTGAAGATAGTGTGACTCCTACTGCTGACAAGATTGAAGTTGTTTGATCCAACATGCCTGTGCTCTGTAAGAAAGCAATGAGGTCTTCAGAACAAAGACTACTTTGATTCCACCATGGAAAAAGTAATAAAAGAACTGCCGAAACACATGGGCTCACATACAGTGGCAGACCATGCAGACGAAACAGGGTGTGGGTGTGTGTGTGTGTGTGGGGGGTTGACTGAAGAAAGGTGGCCAATGTATCTCAAAATAAAGGTAAAGGGTCTTCTCTAGATAGAAACAAATACCTTCTCCAGATGCTATCAGAGAGAGAGCATGTGCAGGTGATAAAACAACCTCTTCTTTAATCCCTTCCACATAAGTTCCCTGAATGATTGAATCGATAGAACAAATAAGGGTACAATAATTTTATCAGTTAAGAAAGAAAGAAATTATCGACTAATGGACAAGATTATCTTTCTCTAGAATAATGAGAAAAAGGATCCAGACAATAGACAAACCTGAACCAAGATAAGTAATGGATATGGAAATTCATAACAAATAAAATAAAACAAATCTCATGCAGTTTAACTTTTTGTGCTGTGCAAAATTGAATGGGCATGAGTGAGTAATCAGAAAATAGATTTTAATAAATAACACTACACCAACCTGTGTATCTTCTCGAATTCTGAGATTCTGCCCTATTGGATCAAGTAAGTCATTGATAACCTACAAAGCGGTAAGATAAAAAAAGAAGCATGTGAACAATACTAAACAGTTTCACCATTGAGTTCTGAGTAAGTTCACTGAAATACATCTTTTTACCACTTTGAATTGGTCTACATTTCATTACTAGTAAGCGTTCAAGTTGAATAATAACATCAAAAATCCTTTTATATCAGTTGCATCATAATAAGGGTAGCATGGAATCTGATCAAGTGGCAATATATGTATATGAGTAGTAAATAAACAGGCATCTAGAAGGAACTCTGTGTATGCAATCAAAGATCCAATATGGAGATAACATTGTAATTAGTCTTGGTGTTGCTAAGATGCAGCAAGCAAATGCATGGGGAAATGAGAAGTCACCTCGTTGTAAATTTCAAGATACGAAACCCGCAGAAGAAACTCTCGTCCAGGGGTCTGTTGTCAACAGAAGAGATGAGAATGGCATGCTGCCTGTCTTTCTTTCTTTTTTCCTTTTTGGTGTGTGTGTGTGTGTGTGTGTGTGTGTGGGGGGGGCAGTATATAAGAAATGAGATAAGTACATCTTGAATAATGCTGAATACATCCTTCACCGCCAATGGAATGATTCCAGGTGACTTTTGTTCTCCCTGCAACAATAGCCCAAGTGTAACATGAAAGGAAATTCAATGATGAAAATTAATAAAAACTTCGTGCTCGTGCTTTGAGGGTGTGAAATCTTCGTTTCTATAGCTTGATATCATAGGACGACAGCGATGATGATAGACATAGACTAAACAATAAAGGCATGTCTTGTGTTGTGCTGAACAAACAAGTCCGTACCAGCACATAGCTAGAGTCATTGAAAACATTAGATGCATAGGCGTAACACTGAAGCAGAAACATAAATGCATGGTGTGAGTTTTCCCACTGCTAGTTACACCATATGCAAAAACAGTTCCTGCAGGAACAGAGAAATTTCAGCAAACTGAATAAATCTGAGTACACATTCTATCTCCAGTCAGGTTTACTTGTCATTTAGGGAATTGTTATTGTCTCTAACACACATGTTCGATCGTTACTCTTTCTAAGTACATGATGACATAGAAGTTCTGATGGTGAATCAGCGCCATTTTCGATGTACCGAAGTTAATTACTTTATATGTCATCATGGTAAATGTTTTTAAAGGTTGAACCTAAGCATTCTAGCACACAACTATCTTGGACGAGATTAAAAGAAAGCATGCAGCACCATTGCACCAGATTACCAGAAACCAACAGTGAAGTCCTAATCAAAATCAGAGATCAAAGTAACAAGAAGCATGTCTCAAATTTTATGATCAAAAGAACAGGTCGTGATTCAGAGGATATAAATCAATTAATGGGCTTTCCCCCCAAAAGGTGCAATGAGAAGGCTGATGGGATAAGTCTCATGTGCTGGTCTTTGTGGGGCTGTGCTGGTCACATGGTCTTCGTGGCTGCATGGTCTGTTTTTTAGGACAGCATAGGACAGCATCTTAGACTAGAGGACAGCATCTTAGACTAGCATCTTGGCATATGCTTGGCTGGCTAGCAGCCTATAAATATGTACCCCCAACCCCTCAGGTTGGCATGGCATTTGTGTGAGTTTGTGTGAGAAATAAACCAGAAAATTCCCCCACTCCTAGTGTCATCCTCTCTCGATGAGAGTAAGAATTCTGCTACTACCAAGAGTAAGAATTCAGCGACTAACAAAGGCTACTGACCCTACCAATCTGCATTCTGTAACAGACCTTTTACGCATTGTCCATAGTCCACATCTGTTGTTTACAAAGCTCATCGGACATGTGACTAGCATAGGAACTGACTACCAATTAGTAATAGGTTACTAGAATTCTGTCCCACTCAAACTTCTAATAGGCATGCAGCAACAATTCCCAGTCTCATAATTAGTTAACAGCACTTATATTAAAATAAGTAAGAGAGCTGCCATACCATTGATTCCTTGCATGGCACCACTCACAACATGCTGAGCAGCAACATCATATACATGGCGAGTTGTAGTGGCAGGGCCAAACACTTTATCTAAAAGTTAAAAGGAAATCACAAACAAAAAGGATGCATATGGTTTAGTAAACTCGATGACTATGGTGAGTACCTCTGGAACTATAATGTATAGCTTATCTCTGAGATAAGGTTCTTTGACTGGAACATTAATTCAGATTCAAAATAAGACCAGAACTAACCATCCGTAACAGGATTAAGTTAACGACATTAATTCTTTACTATTTCCTGCAGCTTTTACTGAAAAGGATGAAGACCTCACCATGCTCTTTCAATCTTTTGCATAATGCATACTATACAGCTTGCTTGATCAAAAAGTGGCAAATAGTACAAAGCAGAAATCTGATTTTCTACATTCATTAGGAAGCTGACCCTATGTTAGGTAGTAGTTACTCTTAAGCCTCTATGCTCTATTCTGACAACTTGCCAACATTCTCATGCCCAGCAGCGCAGGTATACCATACGAAAGGAATGCAACTTTCTAATGCCACTCCATTGCCAAATATGCCATAACCAGCACCCTTTTTCCTCAACAACCCGGTAGGACTCAAGTCAACCAATTTTATCCCCTTTTTTGAACAAACAGGCATAACTCCTTCGTATCATCACCTGTTCCACAATGTAGTATTGCACTGAAATGGACTCAAGAGCACTCACCGAAAGCATAGGCAATGCTGAGGTTATACTCGTTGCGCACCATGTTGTCACCGTCCGCGTACCACGCCACCTCGTCCCCCTTGTTGATCTCTCTAGGACTGCAAAACGAAACACAAAAACGCATGAGACAAACATCCAGCTCAAAGCCCACGAAAAATCCAATGCCTTGTCCCCTCCAACCACGGCACAAAGCGCGCAAATAAGAGTAGAAGCACACCTGAGGGGCCGGAAGCGGACGGTGACCATGATGTTCTCCTTGGTATTGGCCGCGTCCACGAGCGGCGCCCTCCCCGCGGCGCGCGAGGAGATCGACGAGGGCGTGGTGGGCCGCGCGGAGGCGGTAGAGGACGGCGTGGCGGGCCGCGCCGAGGACGACGAAGGGGTGCTGGGGCGCGCGAACGCGTCCGACGGGGTAGCGGGGCGGCCACCGGAGGACGAGGGGGTGGTGGGTCGCGCAGAGGCGGTAGAGGAGGGGGTGGACGGGCGTCCTCCAGATGAGGTCCTCGCCGGAGGAGGAGGTCCCGCTGCCGACGCTGCCGGAGCCTAGCGGCGGGATCGGAATGGGGAGATACTGGAGCGCGTCGGCCTCGACGACGACATTGCCGCGCCGCGGCGGTGGAGATTGGGAGCGCAGCCGGACTTGGGGCGGGGGACTAGGGTTTTGGGGGAGGAAGCGAGCACGAGCTCGTGGGGGAGGAGTGGGGGAGCTCGTGGGTTGCTTTGGAGGGTCGTCGTCGTCTTCCTCCGAGGCGCCGGGTGCCGCCTTTTTGGTGTTTTTGGGCAAAAGCTCTGAAGTTTTCTGGGTTTTTGGAACACCGGTGGTGAGCTCACCGCGGCCTTTTTGTCAGTGACTTGCTGAGCACTGTTTTGTTGTAAATGCGCTCTACTCTCATCTTATTTCAGCTTATCAGAACACTATTCAATCATTTGAACACTATTCAATCATCTGAAATCATCCAAAATAAGTCAAATAGTGGAGTAGCCGAACAACCCCCACGGGGGTGATCGGGTTCGCCGGTTCGGGGCCTGCAAGGCGAGTACTCACTCCGTACTTGGGCAAAACTGGTTTGAAGTTTGAACTGCCACGGGGAAGTGCAAAATAAAAGCAAATAGCAAAGAGAAATGCTAAACAACCTCTCCCTCTTAACACTTGATTCATCTCCCTTTCATTCTTTCTCCAAATTTGGCGACTCTCTCCCTCTCCCTCTCCAAATCTAGCGGCCTTAAAAGGAGAAATCAGGGGAGGCAGGCCGGCCACGCGGTGGGGACGGCAGGAGACTAGCGTTTGGGTCCTGGCAGTGTGGAGGCGGCCGGACCAGGTCAGGGCGAGTGCACCCATGGCCGGAGCTCGCCGCAGAAGAAGGAGGGGGAGGGGAAGGAGGAGGCCGCGATGGGGCGGGGCGGTGCCGGGGGTGAGGAGGAAGAAGAATAGTGGAAAAAATCGGCTGCTTGAAACTCGGTTGTTGGATAGACAACTCCATGGCAAAAGGAGGAAGAAAATGAAAGGTGAGGGTAGAAGAAAAGTTGACTAAAATCAGGTGAATGAACACACACAATTAGAATTTAGAGCCAATTTAGACTATAGTCTAAGTTACCAAGACTAATTTGGCAACCACAGTTTTCCTAGGCAATCCTGACTTTGCCAATTGCTCCATTTATCATAAATAAAATACACTTTCTTGTCTAATTTTGTTTAAGGCTAGGCTATCAATTTCCCTCGCTGCACAAGTGTTGCAAGACTAACCTTAGGGTTTGTTTAGTATCTTTTCTTACTACTGTGTAGCCTGGCTTGGCATGGCTATTTGTTTGGTAGCAAGCAAGAACCTCGCTTTGCTCAGCAATCTTGCTTGTCTCGGCAAGGTTTGCCTTGCTCGGTGGGGCGAGTCAAATCAGCTCTTCCACACCTGTCAAGATTCTTTGCCAACTCAACGCTTAAAAGAGGAATCGAAGAGTAACGGTGAATCGAAGGTAGAAACTTCTACACTACTGTACGAAACAAGCAGACCAAACGCTTGGGGCCTTTCTTTCCTTGTTTTGATAGCCTAGCTTAGCTTATCCTGGCTAGGCAAGACGATGTTTATAACCTTAGGCAAGAATATGCATCAAACTTAGTTAGCAACCAATTATTGTCCTATGGTTCATAACTAAGGGTTGTGTGTTGTTGTATTGGTATATGTGTTGCATTGAGCTAGTGATTATTGTACACCGTCCAAATCGTAAGTCATTCTGATTTTTCTAGATACATAATTTTTATTATGTATCTAAACATAACGTATATCTAACCGCGTAGAAAAACTATGAGATATTTTTCATACTTGCCACGTCATATATATACTTCACAAATACATGACATTTCTAATGGATGGTTTCTTGGAAATACATTTTCTCTAATCACATGTCTTCTCTTTCCTATCATCAACCTATCACACTCTTTCTATCTTTGTTTTGTATAGCCATAGTTTCTTGTATAAAAAGATATTTACTTATCTCTCTTTCTGAATTCCAATACCATATCACTATTTGTTTAGTTAACACATCTTAATTAGCAGACATAGAGGCCATTTTAAGCTTTAGATTGGGACTGCCCGAGTACAGGAAACATGCACACAAGAACGAAAAATGCCGAAGGAATAAGAAAGAAAATGAGAAAAAAGTAGTTGTGCGTTTGGGCGGGAAGGCAGGGTAATTGACACTACGATCACCGGTAAAGTGACCAGACGCAGACCTCTGCGGGCTCTTTGAAGTTTGTAATTTGGCTAGTTGCGCTTGCGCCACAGAACGGGCCGCTGGTGCCCGGCACGTGGCGTGCACGTGACGCTGATCAGGGTTAATGCCGCGCTCGTCGCCGTGGCCTATCATCAACATCTATGTCCTGTTGTCAAAAAAAAAAACATCTATGTCCGAGATGTCTCACTGTCCAGCCAGCCCTGTTCTCTCCTAAAGTGGTGGGCGCCCACCAGCCAGACGGTCCAAACGAGAGATACAAAAATTACAAATCCAGGTCGCGGCACGAGTTGGTGAACCGGGGGTCCATGGCCAAGTGGCCCATCTACTGCTTTAAAGATTCCCCCTCTGCCTGTGACGACAAATCCGGGAGCATGGCCAGATGAAAAATTACTCCTGGCTGTGTTGTGCTGGGGCCTTGTTTAGATTGTAAATTTTTATAATCTGGACACTGTAGCACATTTTGTTTGTATTTGATAAACTTTATCCGATCATAGACTAACTAGACTTAAAAGATTCGTCTCGTGATTTACAATCAAACTGTGCAATTAATTATTTTTTTTACCTACATTTAATGCTCCATACATACGTCTAAAAATTGATGTGATGGAAAGAGAGTGAAAAAACTTATTTGGAGGCTAAACAAGGCGTGGGAAGCACTCGGACCAGCTACCCCAGAGGTAGGGTCGAGACCCCAGAGAGTTTTTAAAGTGCTGCAGATCCGCTATGGCCAATGGATAAAGCCTAAGCGCAGCAGGAGGGAGGCAACAAGCTATAGCAACCAAAGAGGAACCAACCATGGTGCTAATAGCAGAAAATTGACGGCAGCGCAGAGCGTCATGTGAATGAAAGGGATAATATAAAACCAAATCTGATAGCACAATCTTTTCCCAGTTCTCACAATGGCTCTGAAATTTATGTAGTGTCACTGTGTCAGTTCTTTTATTTGCAAGCTCGGTTCAAAAATCTAGCTAAATTGGAAGACTCCATATAGCATCATGAAAAGCCAGGGACCAGTCCATCTTGTACGACGATAACCATTCGCTTCGCTGAAAAAACAAGCCGAAACACTGTTCAGCCTGATTTGTTACGAGAGAAAAAACAAGTTGAAAAGTACGGATTATAAGACAAGCGAACAGGGCTACGTTTCCTCTTGATCCTGCAAGGGGCAGTAGTGGGGTGATTTATCTTTGTAGAAATAGAAAGCTAAACTCATTTCGCTATTTTGTCAAGCCCCATATGGAACTGAAGTGAGTTTAGAGATGGAAGCAGGAGGAATATACACCTTTTCAAGGACAGCGTTTTCCTGTTTTGCCGACTGTGGCTCTGGTGCTGCACTAATCATCCAAAGAGAATCCCTGCATAATCAATATTAAAAAGGACGACAAGGTTGGCCCAACTTGTTTGAGGAAAAGAAAATCAACAATGGTTTTGAGCAGCTAGTCTCCTACCCGGAACCAATTAAATTGCCATTTTAATGAAGAGCAAAGTGTGCTTGTAGGAAAACTGAGGACAAAAATGTTAACACTAACCTGCGGCGGTTGGAACTTCGCACCCAGATTGCTCAGTTTAGCATGAGCCTCGGCGTAGTCTCTGAAGAATGCGTCTTGGTCCTCTGCATATTTCTCCGCATAGACCTGGTTGTGTTGTGGATTCTCATACAGTAAGCTCAACGATTAATTTCATAGGATACCAACATCATACAGTTGATCATCAGATCACCTTGAACTTTGGGTCCTCAAACAAAGCAGCATCTGTAGGTAGGACCAGAAGATCCTGATCTCGTTTCTCTTTGATATCCTGGAGTATTGCTACCAGATTAGAGATGATGAACACGGATCGATTTTTCAGCATGTAATATGTGGCAAAAGGCACATACTTTGAAGTAACTGTTATCAAATCTCAGCCACTCAACTGTCCATGATTGCCCACCAGGTGCACCTGGACCATTTTTCTGTAAAGAGTAACAAGACATGGTAGATGAACTCACAAGATTAACAAGACAAGCCCAGTTTATTCACATACACAATGCAGCACATTTGACTTTAATGTTCCAAGGTAACATCAATGGTCTGGAGAGGATTTATCTATAAATCCAGTGAGCGAATTAAGAAGACGAAGAGACAATACATGATGCACAGAGCTTAGCCAGTTAGCCGGTACATAAAGATTGCACAAAAGCATCCCAGAAAGGTTAAAGACAATTCTTGGAGCTGTGCGGGCGCAATGTACCAAAGCATTAAGAAATTGCAATGTTCCTCTTATTGCAAAAACATAAATGCAATGCAATCCTTGATCAAGACACACTGGATGGAACAAATCATGCTCAAAACAGACTTCCTGCAGAAAAGAATAACTGATGTTCCTGCTTTGCACCTCACATAAAGAAGATAAGAACATACAGTATATTTTGTTTCTGGTTTCCCCCAGCCACTCCGTTCAGGCCTGGACCTTCCAAGTGTATGTGCTCCAGACAAGGCAACAATTTCCTACAAACACATGATTAGAATTCCAAACAGCTCAACAAAGTCAATTAGACACACATGTTGAAATGGGTTAAGTGTCGTGATCTGCACACCTTGTCATCAAGGCCCATTCTGTAGAATACCTCCCTCAAGTGGTCAGCAGGTGAACTTGGGCCAGCATCTGTGAAACACAAGATAAAGAAAAACTTAAGAGTTGGCAGGCATCAGATTCGTGGAACTGGCTTATATGCTGGTGCAGCTATTCCCCTCTACATAACAACAGTTTTTCGACATCAATGTGGCAGTGGAGGTATTCCCATGATTTCTGAAAATGTGAAATACGCTTAGTTGATATTCCCAGCAGATAAGAAAAATATCCAAGAGGAGCGCCTATTTGGATGATCCCTCTGTGATCATTCCAATGTGGCAACTTTTGCGCAGTTATGGTTCGTTTCTTTCTGCTATTACAAACTCATGTAATTTCGTTGCTTGATAGTAATGAAATTCGGCTTTGCCGTTGTGGAAAAAAAAAAGAAAAGAAAAATATCTAAGTATATCTTTGGTATCTGAATTCTTCCCTGCAAACTAACAAAGGGCATTGGTACTGGATGAAGAACACTGCAAAGCCCATGGAGATCTACTAACCAGGAAGCTTCCCCTCGGGTGGGCACTGCTCAGGTCCTGTAACATCAACTCGCCCGTATTTCATTGGAATCTTTGGGCCACCAGCTTCCTGGAGTGAAATTGACTCATATTTAACATGGTAGCATATGATTAAAAATAACATAGCCTGATACTTCAATGAGGGAAAGGTCAGACCTCAATTGCTGTAGCACTTGCCAACTGAAATAAATCTGCATAAGTGATACTCGGGTACTTGTCCTTAATTGGTTGGATAAGCTTTAGAGCATTTATCAGACCTTATAAATTCCAATCAGAGGTTGCAGTTACTAATAGTACACATTAGAAGAATAAATCAATGATACTGAGAGAAGTTGAGTAACAGTACCAGCATTGGCTCCATGTTTCAACTCAACATCAAATCTTAAGCTTCCATTAGCTCCGCCTCGTTGTGGCCACTCCTCAATATTCTTGTCATACGTACCAGCATCATGCCATCCTAGACGGACCTTCATCCAATCAAACACGTAAAAATAAGTCATCTTGCATACAGAAAATGAAGCCCAAAGGTAACCTGACTCCATACATATATGTCTCAGAAAATACCAGACAATAGACCACCAAAAATTGCATTGCATTTGATAGCTGGAAATCAAAATACGCAAAAATTCATTCAACAGAGCTTAGACCATCTCCAGGAGTTCTGTAAAACAACTCCTTATTTTAATATTTTAGCAAAAAGGAAAAAAGTGTCCTCCAACAATTTGGTAAAATAGCTCTTAAAAATAAAAAGTTGCCAAATATCCTCTCCAACTCGTAAGTTTCCACAGTAGAGAGGAATTCCATATCCGCTCCCCACCCAGCTTTTTTCTCAGGAGATCGGAGTAAATTGGACGCATGCGTAAATTAAGAAATAAAGGATAAAGGATTCCAGATGAGAAAGCAGTATCTTCAATCTCTCAAACTTAAGACAAAAAGTCCTATGAATGCAAATGTAAAATGATTACAAATGCAGCATAACTAATGAATAGACTCTGACATAATCCTGAAACGTGCATTGGATAATGCCCTGCATCAACATAGTACCGTTAGTCATTACTACATCGTTAAGTTTGAACTGGGCAACTGGCCAATTCCCTTTGAATTACTTAATATCATCCTATGAGCAATCAAACTTCCCTAACATACCACTCACTCTTTTGATATTCAAACTGGTAATTATATCTCACACACTTCATGCTATTTCACAACAAACAAACCACTCATGTTGAATCTTAGTTGCTTGCCTACATGGGCTACAAAAGGGCCAGCTCCAGCATACACTCACTGGTGTCAAATGAAACCACTGAATTTGTCGCGAGTACTAATTAAATCTCTAGGCATAATTAGGGAAAACATTAATAAGCGAGCAATAACACATGGTCTAGTAGGAGTGGCCCTAGTAACATTTTTTTCTCGATCCACCCCTGCTCAACAGTGAATACTGGATTACATGGTAACAGGCACAAAACGAGCACCCTGCTCAGTGCTCTGCTCACAAACCATATGCTGCAGAGGCGTATATGAACGGACATCACTAACAAAGTTATTAAAAGTGATCACTACCACTATGTTCGCCAACAGTGATCTTAGGCTTCTCAGCATAGTAAGATCGTAATTTAAAGCCTCGCATCTTCTATTGTAGCAGTGTGGTTGTAAGCTCGCAAAGGGTTTAGTCAAATCCTAAACCACCATCATGAATTCATAATTGATGAAGTTTATGAATAAAGTAAATTAAACGCACGACAAGGGTCACCGTACGCACCAGGATGGGGTGGCAGTGAGTCGTCCTGAGAAGCTCCCTGATGTCCTCGCGCGCGGCCTTCACCTGAGCCACGTCAGACGCCGCCGCCACAGCCGCGCACCTCACTGCCCTCGCCTTCTGCGGTCACACGCGTAAACACGAGTCAACAGCCGATCTGCTGCTGCACCATTTCGATCTCGGGATCAGGGTGGACCTGCGGGAGCGGAGACGGCGCGGCGCGGAGGCCGACGCGCGCGCGAGCTGAAGCCGCCGGCGAGGGCGGGAAGAAGGCGCGGCTGGCCCGCGCCGCGCGCCGCGCGGACGGGGTGGCGGCGGCGGCCGAGGCGCGGAGGGTGGCGGCGGATGCGGCGAGGCGCTCGGCCATGGCGGGTTTGGTTGGTGTTGATGGGAGCAGCGCGGCGGCCCTTGGAGAGAGAGGAGGGGCTGGCGGGCTGCGGCTGCGGCTGCTTGCGAGACAAGTGGTTGATTGAGGCTGTGTTTAGTTGAGGAAATTTGATAATTTGGTTATCGTAGTATTTTCGTTTGTATTTAGTGATTAATGTTTAATCATGAATTAATTAGGTTTAAAATATTTGTCTCGTGATTTTCTACTAAATTGTATAATTAGTTTTTTTTGTCTATATTTTTAATGCTCTCTATACGTATAGTAAGATTCGATGTGATGGCTAACGTAGTATTTTTTGAAAAACTTTTTGGGAACCGAACACAGCCTGACTGACTTGATTCCACCACGGCGCCTCGCCTGGGTTTCGAGGGGTTTTGGTGTTTGGTGCGCGGAGCGTGCTCTGCTCCTGCTCTCGGCTTCTCGGGCTGTCGGGCCTGTGCGGCCTGCGGCGTGGGCTACTGGGGTTGGTTCGTTCATGATTGGTGCTCGTTTTCTTTTTCTTTTTTTTTTGTGTGTGTTGATAAGATGGTCGCTAGTCAGTTTATACGCGGCGGCCAATGAACGCCGCGCGCGTTTGGGGACTCCGGCGGAGACTTGGCGGTGTTTGGTGGTGACTGGTCACGCGTCGGCGTGCGGGGGCAGGTGGCTCAGTGCCTGTGTGGTTTTCTGCTGGCCGCAGCTGATCTGTTGGGCGACTTGGGGTTTTGCCTTTGAACTGTAGCCAACTAGCCGTGTCACGCTGTTGACCCATTTATTGTTTTTGCTACTGTATAATAAAGCCAACTTGGCTATAACTCAAGTTACAAGAGCCAAGTTATATAATAAATGTCTTCTATTTGTCTAAAAAAATCTCTTACTCCTATTCCTCCTCACAACACTTGCTATTTGGGTCCACTACGCTTGCAGGCGGGCTCGTTCGCGGCCGGCCGCTAACCCGCATCGCTCGCCGCAAAGTTTGTTAGCGGGTTTGCGGCCAGCCGCTAAGATATAAACTTTGCGGATAAATTTTCCATGGACATAACAGACTACGCTGCAAAACCCGCGAGACCCGCTACACTGCAATGGAGGCTACGTGTGCACTATCTCTCTGCGCGTACAGTATCTACACATATCCTGTAAGAACTTCGAACCTGCAAGCTAAATTTTCATATCCAGTTAATCGACGAGCAAGGATGATACAACTTTGCACTGATCATTTTAATTTTCATATCCCGGCTATATATATATTGTACGTTCTCAAATATAACAACATCAAGAAATACAGGTACAGAAACAAAGACACATATCCTGTAACAAAAGTTATTGTTACTAAACAAAGACATAACGTATGGATGCCACTCTGCAGCTCTGCATTGATTGAAACATCCAATCACCATGGGCTCATCGCCATTTCAATAACTGAAGCTTTTTTCTGGTCACTGTTTAATTTAGTCCGTCTTCATGGTCTTCTGAACTGATGAAAGATACATATACACACAACTCCCTTTCAATCTGCCGATTCTATTGAACAAATGTTCAGTATAAGTTGCAAACAACTTCCGTAGCATGTCTGTGAGCTGTAGCAACAACGATTACCAGAGCTGAACAAGAGTCCTACGCAATGATCTGAAACCTTAATCATCAAACAGCCATTCCATCAACTAGACAAGGCCATCAGAACCTACATGGGAGATTGGACGAGCTGAGAGCAGTCATCAACTCACTTACTCACATCGACGCAGAGGCGAGAATAGAGTTGAGGACCAAAGGAGGGCGACTCCCGACGATGACGGAGAGGCGAGAATAGAGCCTTGCAGGTTCTTGCAGGAGGACGGCGACAGCCACGGAGGAGGGTGACAGCGGTAGCTGTATGGTTCTTTCAGGGGATGCGCCTCTTCACTCTTGCGGGCTCTTGCGAGGCTTCTTGCTCGCCCAACGGGTTTGGAGGGTTGGAAGTCTTTGGGCCACGAAAAAATTACAGCTGGTCCACAATAGCCACGAAGCCAAGTTTTACGGGGCGAGCAAGCGGGTTACGTTAACAACCCGTCCCGCCTACAATCGTAGGGTCCATTGATGCATATGATTTCGTGCCTAACTTGGTGCTTACATGGGAGCCGAGCTCTCATCTCTCTCCTTCTTTCTCTTCTTCACATCAGCATTAGCTTGGCTATAAGCCTATTACTGTATTATGAAAAAAATAATGAAGAGACTGCTACAGACTACAGTGTCATGTCACTGGATGCACAAACGCGCCAGCCAGTTAGCATTTCAGCTTCGCAATTTATTCAGAGAATTACAAAGACATTAGTAACAGAATTGTGGTGAGCTGTTTCAGTTCCATCGAGTTTATTTAATTAAGAAGATGCATCCTATGCGGGGGGCACTTTGTAGTTAATAAAGCATAGTAAAAATCTTGACAAAAATTCAAACATATTTTAATACGTATTGAGATATGTGACGTGGCTTGTATGTTGTGTTGTAAGGCCTTCCACAGTGAGGAAGTGATGCCAAACAAACTAGACCCCGCATGCAAAAAAACCAGCATCACTCAAGTATGCTGCAGTGCGACGTTTTGATTTCAGGAGCCAGTAAACCAATAGAAAACAATAAAAGAGTCTGAAGTGCAGAGGCCATCTACCGTCTCTCTCACACATGTGCATGGCTCAGTAGGAAACAAAATACTTGTTTAATGAATGGGTACCGTCGCTTCAACATGCATCGCTGCGGAATCGTCTCGCAGTGTGCACAGTGATGCCTCAAGTGGAAAGAGAAAAATTTAGCTTCACTCCAGAAACACGCTGCGGAAGGCCTAACGCAATGTCACGAAGAAATAAAGTGAACTCTTGTGTTTATTGTTCCATGTATTTTGCTGCAACCAAGCTAAATGTTGTTTTGCCATGGAAAAGAAACAGGTTCCTAACTCCTAAGTGTTGTTGGTTTGGCTCTGACATCCGTAGATTTCCCTTGAGAGAAAACAAACACACTATTATGATTTCTTCTTATTGTGTGCCTATTTGGTTGAGCTGTGACTTTGGAAAAATGTTGTGAGTTGTGGGCTGTGAAAAAACTGCTATAGATTATGAGCTGTGAGAAAGCTAAAAGTTGTTTGGTTCAACAGCCGTGGCTTTTTGGAAAAGCTGCTATCAGTGGATTCCACCAAGAGGTCTAACATCATAGTCGAGGTTTTGTCTTATTTTCAATAATTCTTATATATTTTACATTTGTTATTGATAAAGCATACAAAGTAGTTTGAGATTATACAAATGCATATCTCTATACATATGTGCAGCGACCAGCAATCTCCCCTGGAAACCTAAGAACAAAATCAGAGATAAGTAGTAGAGGATGACTTATGAAGTTGTTACCAAGATGATATACTCATTATGTTGTAATAATACCAAGTGACAATATAGAAATCGTATGGAATATATTATACTTATGTTTCATGTTTATGTTAATGAGGGTGGGATTGATTCGAATTGACTTGAGAGCAAATTAGAATATCTATTAATATATGACGCTTTGTATATCTGTCTTGGGAAATTTAGAATCTACGACAAATTATGATGGTCGTGACGACATAAATTAAATGGAAAATAATTGTTTGCTAGATGTTTAGTCCAATTTGATGGTAGTTGTATGTCATAAAGGAATTCTACATGTACGTATAGATATTCAATTAGTATCATCTAACATATACTTATCAGAAACAACGTTGTGGCCGCTGTCTTTCCCATGACAAGGGTCGTCAAGATCCCATATTACTGATCTCCATGGCCGTTGATCATGCCGTATAACAACCCACCGTGCACCATCTTCGTGAATCCAAGCACTGCCACATGGTTAGTTGTGGTTGCACCAGGACAATGCGATCTAATTTTTGCCGCAGGCCCAAGCTAGCAAGTGCATTTTTGAACCAACAAGAGTCGAATGTGTCGCATGATGGCGTGAGCGTGCCTTGTGTGACTAGTTGCGCCACTCTCCCCCTTGTGTCGTCTCGCCTCCGATCCACTATTGATGAGTGCCAGTCACCGGCACATCACCACTTAGGTGTTGTCTTTATAAACTCAATCCCTCCCAAAGTCCCCATCTATGTGGATTGAAGTAAAAAACAAACTAAATTTCTACCTCAATACCTTTCAATACGTAGGGATTGAAGGAGATTGCTATGTTTCCATACAAGCCTTGAGTTGGATTAGTGAGATTCAGAGAATCTGGGATCTCGGCAGCAACATCGATGGCTTGATCGCGCCAGTCACATCAATCCAATCATGCTCACCATCTCTAGTCCTTATAACTGTGTCTATTCCTAGATATATTCTAGGAAAAAGAAATACTACTCCATCCATCCTAAATTATAAGTCATTCCAAAAATCTTAGAGAGTCAAAACGTCTCAAGTTTAATCAAAATTATAGAAAGAATTATAAAGATTTATGACGTCAAATAGATATACTATAAAATATAATTAATGAAAAAACTAATGATACTTAGTTGATATCATAAATGTTATTCTTATTATATAAATTTGATCAAACTTGAGATACTTTGACTCTCTAAGATTTTTGAAATGACTTATAACTTAGGATATAGGGAGTATTTTTTCAAAGATAGATGATTTGATCGATAGAGAGATGTAGTCATCTCATTTAATTTGAACAAGAATGTTACTTTGGTTGCTCAGAGGTGCTCAAAGACCAAATGATAGGGTGTGCATATGTGTTCATACGCTTATATATGAGAAGCATTTGAGATGTTCGTAAAGCAGAGAATGCGGGGGTACTTAGCATAAGATCGGTGGATGTTTAGGTATATTCGATTTCTAATTATGAGACATTTTGCCTTTTTATTAAATATATGTAGAGAGTTTGTGCTATGCATTTAGATATACACCGTGTCTAGATATATAGAAAAATAATATGGCTCCGTTCGGCTTATCTTAAATCCGACTTGTTCGGCTTCTTTTTTTTAGCCGGAGCAGTGTTTTCTCTCTTACAACATTTCAGCAAGAACAATGTTTTCCAGCCAAGATTCAGCAAGCCGAACGGGGCCTATATCTAGAAAAATCAAAATATTTTATATTTTGAAACGGAGAGAGTATATAGAATATTCGAATTCTAGGCTTCTAGCATGTACCAAAAACCAAAAAAAATGGAAAGGCATTTTTTTTTTTGAGAAACAGAAAAGGCATTTTAATAAGAGCATGAAGCCTATCAAGGTTTCCGGCCCAACTGGTTCCACATCCTCAGCCCATTGACGCGCAAGTAGTGGGCCTACCAGCCAGTGCCAAGGTGCGATAACGAGCGGCGGGTCAGGCAGAGGCCACAGCGCTAGCGGCACAGCCGGCGACAGAAACAACCGATGCCACTCGTCGGCTGTCCCCGCCGCGGCCCGCCGCTTTGGCTCGCCTGCCGCCACCGCCGCAGCTTGTATCGGGCCCGAGCCGTCGCGCCCAAATGCGAGGCCTCCACCTCTCCTCCGCTCCTGACCCGGAGGGTGTCCGCTGCCTCGCTGCTTCTCGCTGTCCTCCCCATCCCCGCGTCGTCGCCGCTACTTCCCGTCGCCTCCGCGTCGGAGGCGGAGGCGGCGGAAGGAGAAAGTGGTATTTCTGAGGGGCTAGAATTGGAGCGGTACACCGACCAGGAGCTGGGCTTCACTCTCGTCAAGCCGACCTCCTGGCCCAAGGTAAAGGATCAATTTGAACCTGGACGACGTCAATACTGCGTGACAACGTAATGTAGCCGTAGGAGCGTAGGATTCTTTGGAATTCGATACTTTGTGTACTTTGGGATTGTTGGATTGCACATGTGAATTTGCTGCGCTGAAGTCGCGTGGTTGGTGAAGGTGGAGAAGGCGGGCGCGACCGGCGCTGTTTCAGCAGGAGGGAAAAGGGAGTAACAATATTGGGGTTGTCGTCAACCCCGTTCGGCTCAATTCGCTGACGGAGTTCGGGACGCCGCAGTTCGTCGCGGACAGACTTCTGCAAGCAGAGAAGAAAAAGGTAGAAATGCCTGAACAATGTTTTCTTGGCATTGCAAGTATTCTGGTCAGGGCCACTTATGAACGCTTGACATTTGAAGTACACTATTTGTATGGACAACTAATGTGCTGATCATGATTCAGGAGGTTCTCATGGATACCTGTATTCTATGTACAATTGGTGAGATCTTCGGTACTGATAGCTTCCTAGCAGCTGATTGAATCATTTTGTTTAAAACAGTAAAGTACCAAGTCTGCCGAGGTGATTTCAGTGGGAGAGAGATCAGGTCATGGTGGCCTGACAGTGTATGAAATCGAGTACACACTGGACAGCACTAGGGGAGGGATGAAACGGATCTTCTTGGGTGCATTTGTTGCTTCAAGGAAGCTATATCTGCTCAACATAGCCTATTCAGACACCCAGGAGAAGCCCTTGGACAGCGAGACAAGAATTGTTCTGGAAAAAGCTCTACATTCTTTTGATTCTGTATAGTTGATATTTTTTATGGCAGTGGTATGGCACTTTTTCTTGTTTTCGGAATTTCTTTCACTTGAAAATACATTTGCAAGTATTTGTTTGTTTGTAAAAAGAGTGCTAATCTTACGGTTGCAGTGTCCTTTTGTCCAATACTGTTGCACCTTTATCAGTGATGTCAGGCTATAAGTTTCAGTTTAGATAATGAACTTCATCTTCCATAGATTGGCAACATTTGTGTCACAGGCAGTAAAATGTTGCGATCTTAATTACTAGCCTGGCATTACTGCATTTGTAATATATCTTGGACAAAGCGTTGGGCAGTGAGCCAGTGACATTATTACTCCTTGAAAACCTGTAATGCCTCGTGTCCTGAAATACAATCATTTGAGCATTAGATAAGATACAGGATGGGAAGAGTTAGAGGGAGAAAGAAAAGGCCAAGTAGTATTAAATTGTCTAAAGTTTATCAGAATGCCAGGCTCAGTTCATTTAAATGCTGGTCTGTGCTGAGTGCTAACTTGAGCAATTTTTTTGAAGCAGCTGTGATATACGGTTGGATGAAAATAGAGAGCAAGTTAGAACTTCCCTAATCATAGAACCTGAAGGATTCTTTCCTGTTTTCATGGAATTAAGAGTAATTGTTGTTGACAACCAAAATTGTTCATTTTGTGAAGTTGTCATTATGTTCCTCTCATCGAGATGGTCAAAAAACATATATGGAACGTCCAATTTAGAGTCCGGATGAAGGAGTTATGCCCCCGGGAAGATACTCTATTGCTGGAAGTTCCGACCCAAGTCGGAAGTTTCGACAGATGTCATAACTTCCGGGAAGCCTGAAAAAACCTGCTCGGGTGCCCGGGGTTATCCCCACGTCGGGAGTTCCAACAAAGGTCAGAATTTCCAACTCCCAGAAGTTCCGGCAGACCTAATAAAAAACCCTATTCGCATCTAGCCTTTTGGATTCCATCCGAACTATTTCCAAACTTGTGGGAAACTTGAAAAATAAGGCTTGGAGATGTTTCCTACTGGATAAGACCACCCCCTCTATATATATGAGAGGATCATGGCTGATTGAGTTTCCATCTATCCAATCGACAAAAAATACAACAAATTAATCTACTACCTCTTTTTACTCTCTTTTCCCAATCTACCTCTTCTCCTCGTTCTTCCTCGGGGCTACATGGCTGGAGGATCGACGACGACGACGCTCTAGAGCGGTCAGGCCGGCTAGAGCAGCCCATAGCCGCCGCACGCCCTGACGGGGTCCCTCCCGGGCGTGTGGGGTTTCGGATCTCAAGAGACCTCGCCGGCGTGTCTTGTGTATCGCGCTCCCGGTGAGGCTCCTCCGGCGACGTGTCTTGCGTTCATCGCTGGAGGCACAAGGTCCAGGTGTGGACATCCCCTAGGCGCTTGGCCGATCCCAAAATCGGCTAGGCCCTACATCGAGCGATCTAGCTCCTTATCGAGTGTGTGACCTAATTAAGCGTCAATAATTGTTTCTTTTGTTATAATTGATATTTTGTAGTTCATAAAATATTTATGATACAAACTTTATATGGACATGCTAGAGTGATTAGACAATGTTATAGCAGACAGTATGCGATTGGGACTCTAGAGATTAGGCACATCGTTATGTGTTCCTGTTTTTTTTTTTCCTTTTCTGCATTCCCTGCTCAAGGTACAATCATATTATATTTAGAAGCCAAAATTCTTCTTTCTCATGATATCTGCTGGAAAATGTATATATTATCCTAATAAAATGGAATGTTCAGATACCAGCACTTGAAGTCTTGTACTCTTGTGATTATTAAAATGTAAGAGGTTATTACACGAACATGTCATATGTTGTAATCTTGCCATCTAAATTTAATGGTATTGCCATATAGGAATGATCACAACAGTCAAACTCTGTAGAGAAATCAAGAACAATGCACACTTGCAGGACATAAATTTCTTTCATATGGATAAAGTATATTCTCAGACTTGAATGTTTAACCATCTCATTATTCTCCAAAAAGGGACGTAAAATTTCTCCATTCAAAGAAGCATTATACTTTTCAAAGTGCTCTTTTGGACATTCTGAAATAAGGTTCTTTTGGACCATTTCCTCGACTTTCTCCTTCAGATGACATATGAGGGAGAATATTCGCTGAAATAGAGACTTTTGATTCAGGCAACTGAGACTCTCTGGTCCCACCCAGCTGGGATGTGGATAGCATATGATGGTAGCACAGGTGCCATGTTGTCAGCTGCTTCAAAAAAAGTGTTAGAAAAGAAAAGGGATAGTACTATTTAGATGTTAATACTCTGTAGAAAGGTGCACTGGATTATTGTGGTTGTGCGAGATGAGCTGTAGTGTTGTTTTTAGATGGAGAAACGGTACTCATCAAGAAACGCTTTTCTGGCAAATGCATCCAAATTGTCAAGGTTGTTAGTGATTCTCCAATTATACTAGTGGCTCAACTATATGCCCCGGAATTGGGCTTTCGCAATACTATTGTACTTAGGGTCTTGATGAACTGGTCAGAAGCCGTAATCTCTCAGTGATTCAGTCCAGCGAGATAGTTGCATGGGAATATCATCCACTATCCCAGCCTCAAAGTTGGGAGTTGGTCAAAAGGAGCAAGACTTGTCCTCATCCCTTTTGGTTTTAAGAATCTTTTACTTCGCTGTCACTTGAGAAAAACCTGACTGATGATGGTGTCCGAAAAGATTGCATTGGCAGGTGCCAAGTTGTCCTGAAATCTTGCTGTTGATGGCCGTTTCACAACAGCACCACTCTGTTTGGTTTTGTTGGTACAAGTTGCACCATCAATTCTGAATCACGCTCCATGCTTTTACACACTGTTGTCAGCTGAGTTGACCATTTTGGATGCAACTTGGCATCAACAAACCTTCTGTGTCAATTCCTTGCTCTTCTGGCTCTCTCGGGTCGACAACACGGGGTCGCATGTCTATGCATAACAGGCCGACAGACAACAAGGCAACGTGTGACATGTGAATGGATCATGGTGTTCTGAACGTGAGCCTTTTGTTTGCAATCGTAAACACGCTCCCATGTCCCATGCCTGTGCCACCAACTGTCAGCGTTACGTGCAGCGAAGGAGAGACTGCGGGTTCTCGTCTTGTTTGGGCTTGTTTGGCTGATAAGTTATGGCTGAAAGTACTGTTGGTTGATTTAGTGTGAGAGAAAATATTGTTCGTTGACTAAAAAAATACGCCTTATAGGCCAATCAAGCCCAAACGAACAGGGCATCTATCCTCCGAATGTGGGATGGCCATGGCTTGTTCGCGCCTCGACATGAAACCATGCCAAAATACTCATCTGACTCACGTCACATGTATTACATTCTGATCCTGAGATCGCATACCTTCATATTCTAGCACCCAATTTCACTTGAGCGATTATTTCATTATTTTCCTTTGACTTATTTTAAGAATTTGAACTGTTAATTGTCACTCACCGAGAGATCAACTATTTTCAATTTATAACCAAATATATATAAAAAATATTAATATTTAATGTGCATGATTAGTATATTAATGAATCACCAAATATATTTTATTTTTAAAAATATTTAATAAAAATATAAATATTACTAATATTTTCTACAAACCTGATAAAACTTTAAAAAAATCTTACCTGTTTTTAGACGGAGGAAGTACACACGCAAGCTGCCGTAGACCTACTTGTATTTGCATGTCACTATTGATCACTCCGTATTCAGTGCAATATAATTCTTTATGCTGAAAGACGTGTGCGTCTATTTTTTCCTAGACTAGGTAGCGTGTCCGTGCGTTCATACGGGATAACTAACAATTTATACTAAAAACACATGGATCGCACGATAAGATAACAATACTGTTAAATTAAATACCAACGTTAAAGTGATATTTAATCCAAAAAGCAAAATTTATGAATTTAACATAGTTACAGAGTGCGCGGCGTCGCAGGCTCACAAACTCTAGAGCTTCCAGAGATTGGGTCGAATCCAACCTAGGGCCTCGGAACCCTGCATCTTTTCCTGGACGGGCTTCACTTCGGATGCACCGGTAGCAATATCAACGATCTCCAGTCGATGGACCAAGTCGTATGGATCCCCATATAATGGCTCAGACATGTAGATTTTATTCTCCTTGTACTTAGATACACTTGTTCTACTGAAGCTTTTATTGAAATATTTAGACACGAACAATGTCTGATCACCGATGTCCCTCACCCTGGACCACTCCGGCGTACGGGCGTGGAGGTTGCACTTGTAGATCGTGCTGTTGTAGGTGAAGCTCTGTGTCTCGTGGAACGTGCTCACCATGGCACCCACAATGTGCAGCTCACCGTTTGATTCCAGGTAGCTGCGGTGGCAGAGCCCCGCAGGTGGCGACAGCGATGGCAGCAGCGTCGTGGTTGGAGTAGCGCCGCCGGCGTTGCTGCTGCAGACGGAGATTTCTCCAGTGCAGTCGATCGCCAAGAACCTGTCTTGGCAGTGGACGATGGACCCCACGGAGAACTCCAGTTTGGTGTCGAGCAGCGTCCATGCGCTGTCGACTCCAACCTGGCAGAACGCGACCTCCGTGGAGCACCCAAGCATGGCCATGGCCACGCACTCGCGGCCGGCGGCGTTAGGCGGCGCCGAGAGTACGATCTCACGGAAAGAACATGTCCCTCATGTCTTCTAGCTTGATGGCTCTGCCTGCGGCATCCGTGTCCCCGTAGCCGTTGGTGAGATGGAGGACCCGCCGGCCGTGGACCCTAGACACGGGTTCTGATGAGGATGCCGCCGCAACGTGTTCGCCTGCTAGCGGGAGCTCAACGCGGGGGGCACGGGCACCGACAAATGGATTCAGTAGCGTTACGAACGTCGCCTCGTCCATGAGCGCCACCCACCCACACGAGGAGCCGCACGCCACCTTGCCGCGCACGTCGGGCAGCGTCTTGGACAAGACCTTCTTCTCCGGGACGCAGTAGAAGCCGACGCGGTCCGAGTCAAGGTCGAACGGGAACATCAGGAGCGGCCCGAAGGTCGTGAACGGGACAGCGGCGCGCCATGTGGAGCAAGCGGATCGGAAGGACGCCGTGTCGTGGCCTGACGCGAGACGCTGCCCGATGGACTCGAGGAGATCCTCTAGCAGGCCGGATCTCCAGTCAGGGAGAGGTAGGGACCTTCTCTTGGGATTGGGAGGCTGAGCCATAGAAGACATATGACATCAACTATGGTTCACGCAAGAAACAACAAGCGAGGGCGATGGAACACGTGAGTGTGAAAACCAAATGAAAGAAGAAAAAAACTGTCCCTTTTGCAAATATAAAGAGAGAAAGTAATTAAATGTAGATAGATTTGACAAGGTTCTCAAAAATACAAAGAGGTTCATTTTGTCTTAATTCTTTTTCCTTCTATGTTAATTCTCTTTCCTTTTGCTCTTTGCCATGTATATTGGTGCATGCAAACATGCAATGTGTATATGGATAGCACAATAATTTTCTACTTCCTATTTTACCGTGATTCCTCTATCACATGACAGGTAGTATTCAATCAAGGAGAATGACACGATCAATCAGTAATTAAGATGTCGTGGGATCGTAGGTGTGGGTAGACGGATGAACCAAAATAAATATCGCACCAAAAAATGTTCATACTTTATTCTTTTTAGTTGTAGAGGAAAAAAAAATTGCGTTCGTGGATTTCCTATGTCTACGTCGGCATGCACGGACCTTTTCAAAGGCTGTTTTTGGACGTTTGTGTACGTAGAATATACTGTCTTCGTTCAGAAAAGAATATAATTATGAGATCTGTATCGGTCAAAGTAGCTCAAGTGTGACTTAGTTTATAACAAATTAGTCTTAATATTTATGTCTTCAAATAAATTTATTATAAAAATATATTTTATGACTAATCTAATGATACTATTTTTTCATCAGGAATGTTTGTATTTTTTATATAATTTTGGTCAAAGTTCAAATTGATTGACTACTCGGTAAGCGAGAATTATATTCTTTTATGGACGGAGAGAGCAGAAAGGAAATGGCAACGTGCGGGGCCCACTTACTGAACGAGGGAGGAGAGAGTTTGCTGCGACGTCGCGCCATTGGTCCCATGGATCAAGTCAGTCAACGGAACGGCCGCTCCGGCTGGCCCGTCCAGTTTGAACGCGATGATGGCAAATGTGGATGCAACAAGAACACATGTAGCTGATGGCCGACAAATATGCAGCGTAGACTATGCTCGCATGGACGAAGTAAGATTGAACAAGCATCCTTTCTTAACTTGGCGTCGCGCACACACCAAATATTACTACGTTGAAAAGCATCACGCATGAACACAATATATTTGTTTTTTGTGTGTACAAAGATATGATGTTTCACGGATATACCAAAAGCTTTGCTATAGGAAGATGACATCACCGCCATGACACTCGTGGTCCGTCATATATACTCATACATGGAAACAAAAGAGGGAAGAAAACATGGTCATTCACGAGGCGTGCATGATACATGGTAGTGTGTAAAAGCACACAAACTCGTCACTGGAAGTCTGACCATTATTGCGCATAGCCCGTGGGCATGTTCGTGACAATTCATGCCTCAGACACTTCGAACTATATTTTCAAATCCGAATTGTATATATCTCATGGAGCTTTATAGGTTATGCACAGCGAAATGGTACGGGATATTTAGTTGCTCCTAAAAACATCGCTGTGATTATTGTATTCAGGATCGAAGTTTAAAGTGATATAATCGATTTCATTACTTCAATTTCGTAGCAAGCCGTGTATTTTTTTTGGTTGATTAACCTCTCCGTGAAAAACACACACAAATTCATGGTGCGGATTGGACAGGTGCAAAAACTGAAAAAAATGAGCAAAACAAGAATAATACTTTCAAAATTTCAATGCGAGCACCATTACAGCATTGCTTCTGCCTTCTGGTACACTTGAAGGTGCGCATATCATTTGCCATGCATGCATGTGTGGTAGTAGAGTCCCAGCTAAGCTGCTATCTGCGCGAGACGAGCTGTCTCGGATTAAAGAATCCCGTTAGTCAACCCAGGGGATGCGCGCAGTACACGCGGCAAAAAATCAAACCCTGGAAATATATAAATTCCACATCGCTGATCGCTCGCTGCGCGTAACGAACGCCAACAAACAAACAGCGGCGCAACCGCTGAACCGCGCCGCAACCCTCCTCCAGTCCCATTCCCTCTCCCCTGCGGCTGGCGGCGGCTGCCGTGCCCAACTGCCCACTGCGCCAGCCACCCGCGATTCCAGGAGCGCCTACTAGGCTTTCCTCCGTGCGCACTCCTCAAGACGTATCGTCCCCGGAGGCGTGACCCATCCAGAGAGAGACCACTCAAGGCAACGGTACGGCGACGGAGGCGAGGCGGCGGGGTTACGCTCCGTTCGGTCAGCGCGGCGGGAACACACACAACCTCGGCGCCGGCAGCTTCGATCGTTCGCCATGGCCGGCGGGGAGAGGGAGGACGCGCTGGTGATGGACTCCGGCGAGAAGCGCCTCAACGAGCTCGGCTACAAGCAGGAGCTCCGCAGGGAGATGGTACTTTCGGTTCCGACGCCCTTTTTTTTTTCTTCTCGTGTTCTTCGTAGTATGGGTTTGTTTCCGGACTTGTGGGAGGAACACGGTGCGATCAGGTTTGAATAAACCTGTTTACTACAGATTAAAATCTCGCCGTAGTAGAAGCCTGTTCTCCTTTTTTTTTTTTGAAAAAAAAACATCGGTACAAAGATGTGATTCTGATCGTCTTTCTTTGCGGCTGAATTGAGTTTCTTCCTTCTCGGTTCTCAAGGTTCTGATGTACATACACCCGTGTGCCTGCAGACGCTGTTCAAGACGCTGGCCATCTCCTTCTCGACGATGACGCTCTTCACGGGGATCACGCCGCTGTACGGGAGCAGCCTGCAGTACGCGGGGCCGGCGCCCCTCGTCTGGGGCTGGGTCGTCGTCTCCTTCTTCACCTGGTTCGTCGGCATCGCCATGGCCGAGATCTGCTCCTCCTTCCCGGTATGCGCCCCATGCTGAGTGCCGCACTCTCCTCTGCTTACCATTTCTTTGGATACCTGATTTGGGCAGTCGTGCGAGTTGGCAATTTCCATTTCAAAGGATTCAATGCCGTGTCATTAGTCATCACTTTCGTGTTTTTTTACTGTTGCCATATGTTAAGCAAGGTTACTTATTGAATTCCGTACCTATCTTCTGTGAGTCTGTTATTGCTCTGCATACTGTACTGAACCATTGTTTTTTTCTTGAAACATGTCTACTTACTGATCCCAAAAGAACACTGATAAATGTCACACACCGAATCATACAGCTGCTTCAATTCTTTATCAATACATAGACCGACGGTTAACACGTTGGCTTCTATTAAAAAAAATTCATACATCTAATTTGTATTGCTAATCTTCTTCAGTCTGCCCAACCATCCTTGAAAAGTTGCAAATCAAATTTTACTATCCTGACTTTTCAATGGCATGGTTGTAACTGCAATGCATTGTTCTTTTTTTTTTTGAACTTGCAATGCATTGTTCTGATATACTTGTGCGCGCTCGTTCTTCCGAGGAAGGCTTTGCTTGTTTGATTGTTTCTGATCACATATATTTGCAAGTGAATACTGACACTGTTTTCTTTTTTTGAGAGCAGACCACTGGCTCTCTCTATTTCTGGGCTGCTCATTTGGCAGGTCCAGTCTGGGGTCCGTTGGCATCTTGGTGCTGTGCTTGGCTGGAGGCCATTGGCCTCATTGCTGGAATTGGTACACAGGTAGCCTACTAACCTCCCGGAAAGTTTTTTTTTTCCTTAAGGGCACGTGCCCCACGCGCGCGTGTCGTTCGCGCATCCAAACCGTTGTGCGTAGCCCTGTACATGGTTCGGGTTTAAACCCGGACCAAGCCAGGGACCAGCCCATAGCAAACCGTATTGAGAGGCCATGTACGGGCTGGTTTGTATCGGGTCCAAACCGCTTTACCCATCTATGCTTTTTTTTGTTTGTTTGCCGTCACCAGCCGCCGCCGCCGCCGCATGCTCCGAAATTGCCCTCTGCTCAATCTGCTCCATTCGTTCGATTCAAGAAAATAAAACCAGCAAGTTCACGCTCCGTAGTTTTGCAAGCACCGGGAAGCCCCCGCGGCGCTTGGGGCCTGCTACCTCGCCAGCTCGCCGGTAGCAGCGACCCGCTCCGGAGGCTTGCACGTCGCTGCTCGCGCAGGCGACCCGCGGCCGGCCGCACCCATGCCTTGGCCGGGACCACCGCGTCGAGAGCCCGCCGAGAGCCCGCCGCAGCGCCGCTAGATCCTCGCCTCGCCCACCTGCCACGCCGGGGGCCAGCCCGCCATCGACCTCGCCGCCGGCTCGCTCCGCGCGCGGTCGCCGTCGACCTCGCCGCGGGGCATGCTCTGTAGTGACCCACGACCTCGCCGTGGGTGCTTGCTCCGTGGTCCCTGATCGCCATGGCTGGCTGGCTGCTTGCCTGCTTGTGCGCTAGTATATTTAGCCAGCCCGTGGAAACCGTTGAACCCGCGGGTATCAAACCGCTAAAAGTAATGTGTCGATGGTTTGGGTTGGTTTTTACCCACAGACCATGAAAACCGGACCATGTACAGGCCGAGTTGTGCGCACGAGGGCACGTGCTCTTAGGGGCAAAATTTATTCTCATAGTTTCTTGTAGCAATCTTCCGCGTGCAATTTCCATTTAATCCTTACGGGGAAACAATGTAAACTAATAAATGTCGATTTCACTACTCATACACAATAAATCATACACCCTGTCTAGACAACTCGTAATAAGTTGTACTATACTAAGTATAAATGTTCCATTCTATTCTACTCTGCAATTTCCTATTTGATTAGATCTTTGAACAATTGCACTCAGATGAACTTAACCAATCACATAACCCACCATGCCAACTCATCTTGCCTGCCTCTGTGTTGTTGCAGGCTTATGCAGGATCCCAAGTACTGCAGAGCATCATCCTACTCTGCACCGGCACCAACACGGGCGGTGGCTACCTGGCCCCTCGCTGGCTGTTTCTGGTCATGTACATCGGGTTGACGCTGATCTGGGCTGTGCTCAACACTTTTGCGCTTGAAGTCATCGCGTTCCTCGACGTGATCTCCATGTGGTGGCAGGTAACCTAACCGCTGCCTCATTTGGAGAGGCCATTCTTCTCTTACCGTGGAGCGCCATGCTCCTGTTTCTTGCCCGGCTTCAACTGCTGTTTGGTGCTTGCATTGCAGGTGATCGGTGGCACCGTCATCGTGGTGATGCTCCCGCTGGTGGCCAAGACCACGCAGCCGGCGTCGTACGTGTTCACCCATTTCCAGACGGCGCCTGATGTGACCGGGATCAGCAGCAGCGCCTACGCCGTCGTCCTGTCCTTCCTGGTGAGCCAGTACTCGCTGTACGGGTACGACGCGGCGGCGCACCTGACGGAGGAGACCAAAGGCGCCGACAAGAACGGCCCCATCGCCATCCTCTCCAGCATCGGCATCATCTCCGTGTTCGGCTGGGCGTACATCCTGGCCCTCACCTTCAGCATCCAGGACTTCAGCTACCTGTACAACCCGAACAACGAGACCGCCGGCACGTTTGTGCCGGCACAGATCCTGTACGACGCGTTCCACGGGCGGTACAACAGCTCGGTGGGCGCCATCGTGCTGCTGTTCGTCATCTGGGGCTCATTCTTCTTCGGCGGGCTGTCCATCACGACGAGCGCGGCGCGGGTGGTGTACGCGCTGTCGCGGGACCGGGGCGTCCCGCTGTCGTCGGTGTGGCGCCGCATCCACCCGCGGCACAAGGTGCCGGCGAACGCGGTGTGGCTGTGCGCGGCGGTGTGCGCGCTGCTGGGCCTGCCCATCCTGCGCATCAACGTGGTGTTCACGGCCATCACCTCCATCGCCACCATCGGGTGGGTGGGCGGCTACGCGGTGCCCATCTTCGCGCGCATGGTGATGCGGGAGGACGACTTCCGCCCCGGCCCCTTCTACCTCGGCCGCGCCAGCAGGCCCGTCTGCCTCGTCGCCTTCCTGTGGATCTGCTACACCTGCTCCGTGTTCCTGCTCCCCACCGTGTACCCCATCAAGATGGACACCTTCAACTACGCGCCCATCGCGCTCAGCGTCGTCCTCGGCCTCATCATGCTCTGGTGGCTGCTCGACGCGCGCAAGTGGTTCAAGGGCCCCGTCAGGAACATCGACGAACACAACAACGGCAAGGTCTGAACACCACCTACGTGACTACGTCAAGCAACACGCAATTCTCTCTTTTTGAACACCATGGGTGCTGAGGAACACCGTGCTCTCCCTCTGTGTATGATGCTGGATCAGTGGGGTTTAAATTTTAGATTGTGGAGTGAGACCTCTGGGTGACATTCAAGGAAACTAGAGGTCGACCCAATATGTAGAACATTGGAAAAATTGAGCAAACACAAAAGGAATATGAATGACCAACAAAGTACAAGCATGGGGATACCCCCTCTGTAACTAAGTTATTTTAGGCTTGTTCTAAGCCAAACTTCCCAAACAATATATGACATGTTCGCTTGGTCGTAAACGATCGTAAATTTACAGTCAGAACAATATTTTTCTCTCACACCAAACCAGCCAGCAGTACTTCTTCACGAACCAGCAACGATCCAGCCCAGCCAACCGAACAGGCTGATAACTTCGATCAAGTTTTTAGATGTAAGCCAAAGAAGAGAAAGGGACACATTTTTTTTGTGGAAATGAATCAAGCGAAGAGCTGGTAAAAGAAGAGAAATGAAGGAACACACAGGAAGAACAAGTAACGCATCGAGAAACACCGATGCTAAATCTCTATTCTAAACGGTAGTATGAAATTCTGTTCATGCTTTCTCCTAATGTCCCCACTCCTACAACTCTTACACGCTCTCTTTCTTCCTCTTCCCGGTCTAACGTGTTGTTTGGTTAGGAGAAATGTAACGCAAATGGAAATGAAAATCAGATCACATCCTATATGTTGCCATAACAGTGACAGCTTTAAATTCCATTACGTTTGCGTTACCAATCGTACCACCAAACAGCGCCTTAATGTCTAATCATGTATATGTTGTGTGTATATGTTGTGTATCTCTTACACAACTGTGTGTATGTTGTGTGTCGAATGGTGGCAGCCATTGCATATTTTATTGGAGGGAGTTAAATCATTGATCAACGCAGAGACGTAAACAACCAACGGCGATCGCAACTCTTAAAATACATTTACGCCTCTCAAGCTAACGAGCTAGCTCTGATGACTAACGTACTAGACTACGTATCCAAGTTGTCGAACTAGGTGCTAATTTCCCACAATGTTTTAGTTATAAAATCCCTAGGTGTTTCTTTATTTCCTTTTATTTACTATATATATATAAACTCGGGCTCATTAGTTATCTCAACAAACTAATTATTCTGAAGCTACAAAAATTAGAGATGGCACATAATAATACTATGGAGCTACTGTAAAATTTTCAAAGCTAACACTGCCATCATTCTATCATAAAAAATCCCACATATTTGCATCTTAATAATATTAAGCATTTTAGTTTAATTTAAGAACTCCTACAAATATTATAGAACTTTGTGGATAAGATATACTGGTGGATGGAGCATGATTTTAGGAACCTAACAATATTAGTTTCGCAATTTTTGATCCACTACACAAATTTATATTGAATTTACAATTTACCTTATAAACTAAATTAGAAAATGTTTTAGAATTCGAAACGGGCCGGCGGCAACCACCTTGGCCCAGCAGTCCAACGCGGCCCACGCGGAGCGGCCACGCGCGCAGCAGACCGGCCAAGCAAGTGGTCCGTGGCGGGGAGCCCGCGCGCGTGCCCGCGCTTTTGCAGAAAAGTCCCCGTACTACGAGTTATTTCCCGACGCCTTTGCTCACTATTGCACAAGAGGCGCATTTTTCATCCAGCACCCCCAACAAACCCATCCTCACATTGAGCCAGTCCCCGAGACACCCGCTGTTTGCCAGCGTCGCTCCGGACGGCGCTGCGCGGCCACGCCAGCCCGCCCAGGGACCGACTCGGCGCAATAAGCGGGTAGATGGGGAACTACGAACCAACACGCAATGACGAGGAGCAAAATGGAGCTCCACGGTGCACCACCGAATGCTATCCACGACGGTGGGTAGAATCGCGCGACGACGCTGCTGTTTCGGCGATCTAGAGCTCGAACAAGGCGGTTGAGATGGCGGGGAGGCATCAGGAGCTCACCACGGTTCATGCTGTGGTGACGGTTGAGTCGGAGGGAGTTCGAGCCGAGCTAGCCATGTGCGCCCGACGGGCGCGGCGGTGCTCCGGTGCCAGCGGCGGATCCAGAAAATATTTTAGGAGGATGCTGAACAACACATACTGCTCAATCTTAAGTCTCAGCCCCCCTACACTATAGAACTTTGCCTAAAAATTTATGGGGCTCTACAGGGTTTTCCACAGCTCCGGTATGGGTAGGAGGGGCTCGAGCCCCCCCCCCCCGCCCCACCATTGGATCCGCCCATGTCCGGTGCGGACAAGGTGGCGTCAGCACGTCGACGACGCACGCCCTGGCCAAACGAAGACGAGCACCGGATAGAGGAAGTTAACACGAGCTCAGAAACACCCTCAATTTGATTATTTTCCCACGGAGTGGGACTTACCCCAAACCTATGGCTGCGGCGGCGCCTATGGCCGACGGCAACCAAACTGCCAAATTGGCCACCTACGAGGCGCACCTGTGCCCTGATACGAGTCGGCCCGCAAGCGGTCACTTAGCTACTGGAGCGCTGATCCAGGGTGGCGTGCAATAGACCACGAGCAAGGTGAAAATGGTGCAGCTCTACTGATCAAGGCAAGCAGCGACGGCTATGCTTGACCCGGCCAAGGCCGCGTGATAAATACGCAAGGACAAGCGGTTGCGAGCTACCAGGATGGGACGGCTCATCCGGGCGGACAATGTCTGCGGCAGCGAAATAGAGCGAAGCGCAAGCCGCTGCGCGGAGTCAAGGCGCGACGTGATGCGAGAGGAGCGATGACATCCCGACAAGGACAAAAGCGACGAGGCAGGGAAAACCGCTAGCGACTCGACGGTAGTTGGATTGGACGGCGAGAAGAGTGCCACGTCGATCCAATGGCGGCCGCCAAGGCATTGGCCCGGCCCTACGCGCGGCATAGCGGCATGGCGCGAGCCAGACAGCACGAGGGCGTAGGAAGGGGAGGGGCGCGCCGTGGCGTCGGCCGACACGCGACAACGACACGCACACAGACCCGAGGAGAAAGCCACGGCCGGCAACAGCCGAGACCGATGCCCACCACGCGCGTGCACACGGTGACCGCGAGCCTGAACAGGAAAGTGACAAGGGTGACGTGCACGAGTTTTAAAGCGAACGAAAAACTGTGCCTAACCCGACCCGAGACCGACCAGCTATCCCAACTCGCAACTGGGACTATCGGCTAGCCAAGCGAAGTAATCCCTACGCCCCAAGAGCGACTAGAGATGAAGATACAAGCCCACCAATATGAGCTCGTCGCCCGATCACGGGTTCATGAACAGAACGTTCATGACTTAGTTCACAGCGCGTTCTGACGAGTTTCGGTTAATTTTTGTGAGAACAACGTTCCACCCACACCATAACTACTCATACTATGCTGATGTACTCGCCGTGGTGCAATCGATCGTGCAAAAACATAGACATACTGCTTACTCCATTTTTGTTGGAATTTAATCGCAAAAAACGACACAGTCTGTCATTTCCCACTTAGAAAAATTAAGGGTTTAGTTTGATCTATAACTTTTAACACTTTTGCCATGATTTCTAAAAGGTCTAAGCCTTGTTAATTTCAACTAACTAACATACCATGACCTAGTCCATACTTCGTACTAACTCGTAGGAACAAAATATTAAAGCACTATTTAAGTATGTTCCACTATATAATTTACCAAAGATAGCACTTTAAACTTAAATTATTTGTTTGCCGACTTAACCGTGGAGAGTGGATTTAATTTCAATTTGATTTCTGAGCTTCCCAAAAATACTAGCTGATATTATTATTCTCCAAGATTTAAAATTGCATGCCTAGCTACGTAGCTTGCCCTCAAATCTTTATTTTCACACTATACTTCAGTTATAATTGATCGTTGTTCATAGAAATTGTTTTCATACCAACAATTAATACAACTCATTCTATTGTTTTTGTTAGGAGTTTTCATCACCACCTCTTTACGCTAAGTAAACGAACTTACTATATTATTAGATCTATTTCTCAGGCCATAATCTCAGTGCTTAGCGAGCTCGTAACACCAGAGGTGTTACACCAATTATCCTTATTTGATATTATAAATATTATTATTTTATTATATAAATTTGGTCAAACTTGAGAAACTCTTACTCTCCAAGAAAGTTAGAATAACTTATAATTTTAGATGGAGGGAGTAAATAGCTGTGCATGTATATCTCGATCTTGCAATCATGTTTCCGTTGTCGTTTCAACCCTCATTGACATTATTCGAGATATATAGAACGTGATCATATACACTGCTCGATTACTTTTCACGATAATATACATGTTGTTTATTTTATGCAACAAGAGATGGTGATCCAGGTAGCTGGGAACTATCTAGTATTAATTGGTGCCTCGTATGTATGAACATTCCAAACCGCTACCGCGTTGCACCCTTGTAGTCGGAGTTTGATCCCTCCTAGGGGTGAGTTTGTCGGTCGGAGGCAAAAAAAACCCTCGTCTATCCCACATTAAAGCACATGTCTAAGGGCAGCCCAGTCTTATGGGAGCTACATGTGAGAAAGTCTTCTTATGTACACATGTGGTCCTTGCTTGTAATTATACAACTGTCATCAGACCTGAATTTTTTTCATGATGAGCCTATATCTCTATACTAGTATTGTCGGTGTTTCGAGTAAACACCAACGAGTAAATTTCTAATATTGAGCGTCTAGCTTGGATGGTGTGCTAAGAGGACATGAGGTTTATTCTAGTTCGGGCGGAATGTCCCTACATTCAGTTCGTTGCTGCTGCTCGTATTACTAGCACTGAAAAGTTCGTAGTAGGGGTTACAAACGGGTGAGAGAGGGACAGGTCCCAAGTCTTTGGTGGAAAGAACGAATGGGTATCGAGAGCTCGGTTGCTGCTCGGCTATGTGTTCGAGGTTCGATGCTAGTGGTTTTGATCTGACGTGGTGCGATGCCCCTTAGTGGGGTGCCCTGCTTTCCCTTTTATAGGCCAAGGAAAAGCACGGGTTACAACGGAGGAAAGAGGAGAACGAGAGAGAGAGAGAGAGAGAGAGAGAGAGAGAGAGAGTCCTTCAGGGTTGCCGGACCTTTGTTTTCCTTTGCATGGGTCCCGCTGACATGGCAGCTGCTGACAGGGATAGCTCCACGCCGGGCGCCTGTCCACCGATGGTGCCATGCCCTGGCGTTGTCAGTGGATCGTGATGTCCCACTTCGCCCCGCCGGGTTGCGCGGCGAACCAGCGTGCTGATCAGCGGCCGTATAGGGAGTAGGCAGCATAGTGACCACGCGTTCGTCAGTGTGGGTGATGTGAGTTCCCTGGAATGACATGTCACGGGGACGGGTCGTGTTGAGATGTGACCGCTCCCTGCACGGTGCCAGAAGTTTGACCTTGGATTGTACTTTCTGGCCCATAATGATTGGCGGCGGCGTGAGCTTCCGTTAGGAGCCATGCCCAAGGGATCGGGCGAGGCGGAGCCAGCCTTCAGACGTCGGGTGAGGCGGAGCCAACCCTCAGACATCGGGCGAGGCGGAGCCACCTTCAGATGTCGGGCGAGGCGGAGCCCGCCCTCAGACGTCGGGCGAGGCGGAGCCCGTCCCCAGAGGTGGGGCGAGGCGGATCGCACGACCTTGGGGTCGGGTGAGGCGGAGCCCACGGCCTTGGTGTCGGGCGAGGCGGAGCCCACCCCCAGAGGTGGGGCGAGGTGGATCGCACGACCTTGGGGTCAGGCGAGGCGGAGCCCGCAGCCAGAGGTCGGGCAAGGCGGAGTCCGCGTCCTCGGTGTCGGACGAGGCGGAGCCTGCCCCCAGACGTCGGGCGAGGTGGATCGCACGACCTTGGGGTCAGGCGAGGCAGAGCCCGCAGTCAGAGGTCGGGCGAGGCGGAGCCAGCGTCCTCGGTGTCGGGTGAGGTGGAGCCCATCCCCAGAGGTCGGGCGAGGCGGATCGCACAACCTTAGGGGTTGGGCGAGGCGGAGCCCTCCCCCAGAGGTCGGGTGAGGCGGAGCCCGTGGCCAGAGGTCGGGCGAGGCGAAACCCGCGACCTCGATGTCGGTTGGAGCTGTAGTCGCACCTTTGACTGCCTGGATGGATTAACGTATAACGACCATTAGCCCCTCCTCTTCGGGTACCCTAGTATTGGTCCTCGACAAGTATATTGTCCGTACTAACGCTACCGTGGTGTCTAGAAAAAATAAATCATAAAACTAAAAAATAAATCTACTCGTGAAAGAAACACAAATTCTCTATCTCACAAAGATGGGTGATTTCTTACTCATAAAAAATAAACAAGCCCACAACATGCATTCAATCATTTAAGCAAATAGAATCAGACTATCTGTGTAATGATAAGCACATAGTCATCTTGTGGGTCACAGAATGATAACAAAGAGCATAGAAAACCAAAAAAAGGAATCACAAGCCCCCCCCCCCTCACCCCTCACTGACCCAGGCCTGCTCCCTCTCTTCAAAAGCTTTCTTGGATAAATCTTCACAGAAATTAACACATGCCCAGTTGCTGATTTTGGCATCATTTATTACTTTCTGCAAACAATCCAAATAAAATATGCAAATAATTATATGTACAATCAAAATTCATGGAAAATTAAAGAAATTTTTTTATTGATTCATTACTTCGCTAAAGAACATAAGAGAAAGTAAATGACAGTATACTGGAAAAGGTTCTTAAAATGGACCTTCATTAAACCTCTAACTTTAAGATTGGTTTTGCAGCTCATGAACAATACCTTGTCTTTGATATTCCAGTACCTATTGATTGGAAACCACGTTTTCTGAGATCCAGAATCTTGATACTTAAGCTACAACATCAACAAAAGGAGAGCACATAAGGCAATCACAAACTGCATTACGGCGTTTATTACCTCTGTGTGTGACTTCAACCTTCACACCCCTGAGGGCCTTCAAGAGCTGAAATTCAGAAAACAACATCATACATCTGAAATTCTTTTGCACATTGCATTAGCGTGGATACCTTATCATACTCAGGTTTAGTCAAGTTACTATCCACGAATCAAAGTTCTCATAAAAAAGGAGGTGAGTGATGCAGTAGTTGTGTTGACAGTTTCTTTATTGTAATACCCCAAGCCCGACACATGGCATAGGCCCACTCTGTCGAGGGGTGAGCCCCACCTATGTAGCAACCCGCTTATGCTTTCGTCCTCGTTTCACGCAAAACGGTTAACCGAAGGTTACTACGCGTCCTTGGCCTGGTTATTTAAGCTGGTTCGACGAACTCAGAATTCACGATAGGGTACTAAACTCTTAGTTGCAATATGTTTTCCCTGAGCTACAGTAACCTCGGCCCAACTGCAGTACTGAATAGTGCTGGGCCGCGCAACTGCAGCTGCGTGGGGGTACTGTAGTCACAAACACCGTAGCCAGATACCCTGGTCGTAATGGGCACTGTTTGCACGGCTGCTGTAGCATCGCGGCGCTGTTTCCTAGAGGTTTAGTACCGTACCGGGAACTGAGGACGGCTAGACCAGCTTAAATAGTCAGGGGCGTAGTAACATTCGGTTAACTGTTTTATGCGAAACGAGGATAAAAGTGTCAGCGGGTTGCTACGTAGGTGGGGCTCACCCCTCGATAGAGTGGGCCTATGCTGTGTGCTAGGCCTGAGGTGTTACAAATGGTATTCGAGCTAACTCTCGCGGTTTCACGAAGGTATGGCTCGAGAGCTCGGACAGGTTGCGTATGGCTCTGCAAGAGCATGGCACTTGGCCCGGGGAGCTGGGAATATGAACGTGGCCAAGAGAGTCGATCCAGAGCATTTGTCCCGTATGGGGTAAAGCTGGTTCGATAGCTCGACGAGAACATCGAACTCATTGAGAGTGGGTGGATGTGAGACCCAGCTCATGGGCCGAATTACGGTTGGGCCAGGCTACTGTAGCTACAGCATTGAATTGGGTTAGGCTGAATTCAGGTACTGTAGCTCTGAGTTACTGTAGCTACGGAAAACACTGTGCAATTGAGTTCTGAGTTCTCCGAACCAGCTTAAATAGCCAGGCCAAGGACACGTAGTAACCTTCGGTTAACCGTTTTGTGCGAAGCGAGGACAAAAGCGTAAGCGGATTGCTACGTAGGTGGAGCCCACCCCTCGGCAGAGTGGGCCTGTGCCGTGTGCTGGGCCTGAGGTGTTACATTTATCTACAACGTTAAACACGCAAAGTCATTATGGTGGATGACTAAAACTGGATTAACAACAACAACAACAAAGCATTTAAGTCCCAAACAAGTTAGGATAGGCTAGAGTTGAAACTCAGCAGAAACAATTAAGGTTCAGGCACGTGAATAGCTGTTTTCCAAGCACTTCTATCTAAGGCTAAGTCTTTGGGTATATTCCATCCTTTCAAGTCTCCTTTTATTACCTCTACCTAAGTCAACTTCGATCTTTCTCTGTCTCTCTTCACGTTATTATCCTGGCTTAGGATTTCACTACGCACCGGTGCCTCTAGAGGTCTCCGTTGGACATATTCAAACCATCTCAACCGGTGTTAGATAAGCTTTTCTTCAATTGGTGCTACCCCTAATCTATCACGTATATCATCGTTCCGAACTCGATTTCTTCTTGTATGACCGCAAATCCAACGCAACATATGCATTTCCGCGACACTTATCTGTTGAACATGTCGTCTTTTCGTAGGCCAACATTCTGCACCATACAACATAGCAGGTCTAATCGCCGTCCTATAAAACTTACCTTTTAGCTTCTGTGGTACCCTTTTGTCACATAGGACACCAGATGCTTGGCGTTACTTCATCCACTTTGCTTTAATTCTATGGCTAACATCTTCATCAATATCCCCGTCTCTCTGTAGCATTAATCCTAAATATCGAAAGGTATCCTTTCTAGGCACTACTTGACCTTCCAAACTAATATCTTCCTCCTCCCGAGTAGTAGTGCCGAAGTCACATCTCATATACTTAGTTTTAGTTCCACTAAGTCTAAAACCTTTGGACTCCAAAGTCTCCCACCATAACTCCAGTTTCTGATTCACTCCTGTCCGGCTTTCTTCAATTAGCACTACATCGTCCGCGAAAAGCATACACCAAGGGTTGTCCCCTTGTATGTCCCTTGTGACTTCATCCATCACTAAGGCAAAACAGAGAAGGGCTCAAAGCTGACACTTGATGTAGTTTTATCCTAATCGGGAAGTCATCCGTGTCTTCATCACTTGTTCGAGCACTAGTCACAACATTATTGTACATGTCCTTAATGAGCCCGACGTACTTCGTTGGGACTTTATGTATGTCCAAAGCCCACCACATAACATTCATTGGTAGTTTATCATAAGCCTTCTCTAAGTCAATAAAAATCATGTGTAAGTCCTTCTTCTCCCTATACTGCTCCATAACTTGTCTTATTAAGAAAATGACTTCCATGGTTGACCTTCTGGGCATGAAACCAAAATGGTTCATAGAGACCCGCATTATTGCTCTCAAGCGATGCTCGATAACTCTCTCACATAGCTTCATAGTATGGCTCATCAACTTAATTTCCTGGTAATTAGTATAACTTTGAATATCCCCTTTATTCTTGTAGATCGGTACTAATATACTTCTTCTCCACTCGTCAGGCATCTTGTTCGATCGAAAAATATGGTTGAACACCTTGGTTAGCCATACTATAGCTATGTCCCCGAGGCATCTCCACCTCGATTGGGATACCATCCGGTCCCATCGCCTTACCTCCTTTCATCCTTTTCAACGCCTCTCTGATATCAGATTCTTGGATTCTCCGCATAAAGCGCCTATTGGTGTCATCAAAAGAATCATCCAACTGAAAGGTTGTGTCCGTATTCTCACCATTGAACAATTTGTCAAAATACTCTTGCCATCGATATCGGATCTCATCCTCCTTCACCAAGAGATGCTCCCTTTCATCCTTAATGCACTTAACTTGGTTGAAGTCCATTGTCTTTCTCTCACGAACCCTAGCCATCCTATAAATGTCCTTCTCTCCTTCCTTCGTACTCAAATGTTGGTAAAGATCCTCGTACGCTATACCTTTTGCCACACTTACAGCTCGCTTTGCAGTCTTATTTGTCACCTTGTACTTCTTTATGTTGTCCACACTCCTATCATGGTACAAGTGTCTATAGCATTCTTTCTTCTCCTTAATAGCCCTTTGGACTTCCTCGTTCTACCACCAAGTATCTTTAGCCTCGCCTCCACTTTCTTTGGTTACTCCACACACCTCTGAGGCCATCTTCCGAATGTTGGTTGCCATCTTCTCCCACATGTTGTTTATGTCCTCTTCTTCCTTCCAAGAGCCCTCTTTGATAATCCTTTCCCTGAATACATCTGACGTCTCCCCTTTCAGTTTCCAGGTATCCCCTTTCAGTTTCCACCACTTTATTCTTTCAATCTTAGCTTGTTTATCCCTATGGACACACACTTGAAAACAAAAGTCTGCCACCAAAAGCTTATGTTGAGAAACAACACACTCCCCTGGTATCACCTTGCAACCCAAACATGCTCGTTTGTCCTTTCTTCTTGCGAGAACAAAGTCAATCTGGCTAGAGTGTTGTCCGCCACTGAAGGTCACTAGATGAGATTCTCTCTTTCTAAAGAAAGTGTTAGCTATCATCAGGTCAAAAGCTACCGCGAAGTCCAGAAGTTCCTCTCCCTCCTGATTCCTACTACCATACCCAAAACCTTCATGAACTGTCTCGAAACCTGCGCTTGTAGTACCTACATGCCCATTAAGATCTCCTCCTATAAAAAGCTTCTCACTACTAGGTACAGCTCTAATCAGGCCGTCTAAGTCTTCCCAGAACTGTCTCTTAGCATTCTCGTCGAGGCCTGCTTGGGGGCATACGCACTAATTACGTTCAAGACCATATCACCAACGACAAGCTTGACTAAGATAATCCTATCTCCTTGCCTTCTCACTCCCACCACACCATTTTTAGGCTCTTATCAATCAAAACTCCTACTCCATTTCTATTCGCGACTGTTCCTGTGTACCAAAGCTTGAAACCTATATTGTCCACCTCCTTCGCCTTCTGACCCTTCCATTTAGTCTCTTGAACGCATAATATATTTACACGCCTCCTAGTCGCGGTATCAACTAATTCTCTTAATTTACCTGTAAGCGACCCTACATTCCAACTACATAAACGGATCCTAGTTGGAAACTGGATTAAGCGGAATTGATATATTCGAATGAGAAAGTCACCGGATCATGCGCCATCGCCATTGGAGCCGTCCACCCTGCCGTCCCTGCCTCACCAGATCATGCGCCGGCCAAAAATGAACAAAATGGATTGAGAAGCACCTTATCCTCGATGCGCCGCACTCACTAATCAATTTCTAGTTGCAGAAAAGCTAGAGAGTAATCAATTTGAACAAATTTGTGTAGCACAGGTCCAACAACAACCATATTCGTAGCAGCACTCACTAAACATCAACTGCGAGAAAAATGATCTGAAAACTGATGGAAACAACCAAATATAACTCCATGTTGTAACTTAATATTTAACATAGATATGTGCATCTTAGGTACATATTTCCTGAAATATTTTGACAAGCAACATGTATTTAAATGATTGCTGACCTTGTTCATGACCCAAAAGAACAAAATTCAGTATCTTAGAAATCATAGATATGTGCATCTTAGGTACATATTTCCTGAAATATTTTGACAAGCAACATGTATTTAAATGATTGCTGACCTTGTTCATGATCCAAAAGAACAAAATTTAGTATCTTAGAAATCAAGTGCTATGCACCTTCCTCAACCAGTGCTACCGATCAGACCAACCCCTCCCCTGCAACCACAATTACAAAATAACACCATTGATCATATCATCAGTTCCTAAACAAAGATAAGTGAACAAAAGTGATAGGACTGGTTGGCATAACCTTGTTTTATGCATAGCGGTGAACTAATTGATTGAAGGCATGCACGTGAAACCATACAGAGGACACCAAACTGAGAACGTTCAGCAACAGAGTTCTTTTTTTTTTACCTTTAATCCACAACCAGGACCCTCAGAAGTCAGGCTTTCAGCACCACCGCCGCACGAATTAACATGCACGACGAGATGCGACAGCTTCTGATGGCCGTCTTCATCTTCTTCTGCAGCCTGCACAAACAAAATATTTTAGAGCAGGAAGCGGCCAACGACGCCACAATAACAAAATAAAAAAATGCCCGACGCACTGAGATTCCGCCAGTATCCGAGATTCATGCTCAGTGACTGCAGCGCCATGGCGAGGAGATCGAGAAGAAGGGCCCTCACCGGCAGGGCGGCGGCCGGGAAACCCTAGCCGCGTCCGCCGAGTGCCCCGCGTCCACCGCGCCGCCGAGTCCACCGTGCCACCGCGTGCTCCGCATCCGCCGCGCCGCCGAGTCCACCGCGTGCTCCGCGCCCCTGGCGGCCACTCCACGACAGGCCGCGCCCCGGCAGGCCCCGGCGGTTGCGCCCGCGGCCAAGGGGGCTCGTCCCCAGCCACGGGGCCGGCGCCTCCCCTACCCTGGATTTCGTACGTGGGGAGAGGAGATGGGTATCGTCCCTGCGGGGGAGAGGAGAGGAGAGGCATCGCGCGAGTCGTGCGGGGGGAGAGGGGGAGTCGGATGAGGAGGTTGACACACGCCATCCTGTCTGTTGGATGTGAGTGAGTAACGAGAGAGAGAGAAGCTGGACGGTTTGTTTTAAATATGTGGATGTTTTGGGTACAAATTTGTGGTGGATGGACAGAAGGCTTCTCGGACGCTTTTTTGTTGTGGATTTAGCAAAGAAAAAGTTGGTGGATTAGTAGTGTAGATTAGTAGTGTAGACTAGACAGTTCCACATAAAAGCAGTTGTTCGGTGACTAATCGATAGTTGAGAAGAGATTAAAAAAAAATCGATACTGTAGTTGAGAATGCAATAATTCATTTCAACAAAGTTCAAGTTTAACTAGCCAACTATACATGGTTATTTGCCTTGCCTCACATGACCTAAGAATAGGTGGTATTATGTCATTATGATCTATATGCCCTAAACATAATTGACACCCAGACCACTCATCATCATGAGGGCAAGGATCAGAATGGTGCTGCACAAAGTACCTGTAGTCTCAGAGATACTTGGAGATCTCAGTGGCAATGTAGTTACGCATGAAGCAGGTGTTCCTTTCGATGTCAAGCTTGGCCACTCCTCGCAGCTCCTTCTTCCTGACGTCAACAGCAGCCACTAACCCCATCAGACCCCTGCTGGCAGCCTTGCACGACAGGTAAACAACATCGTCGTCGCTGCTCAAGGCGGGGTAACCCATATGCAGGGGGGACAAAGCTTTTCTTTGGCCTCCTCCTCACAGTCACCACCGCTGCTGCTCATAAGCTCTTGCAGCAGCTCACAGTTCCTTGGGTCACCGACGGCGAATTCATGCGATTCGGCGGTGCATTCGGTGCGCCAGTCGTCCCATGAAGTGACCAGGATAGGCATGCTCCACGTAGTGGCCTTCCACCGACCAGGGACCACGGAGCGCGTCGTCGGAGGCAGGCAGTCTTTGCGGCGCACCCATTCAAGATACGTGGCAGGTTCAGGGGAGGACATGGTGTTCTTCACCACTCTCGGCGGAACGATTTCCATCTCGACGTACTTGATGCAGTCCTTGTGCTGGCTGACGGTGATGTCCAGGACAAAGCGCTCGCCGTCGCGGAGGAACCTTCTCCAGTTGCCCTTGGCCGGCAGCGGCAGCGGCATGTCACGCAGCTTGGGACGCTCCGCGAGGACGTCGCAGAGGAGGATGCCGCGCCAGAGATCGACCCAGCCCACCGTGCCGTTCTCGCCTCCAAGCGTGATCACGTTGCTCGTCGCGTGGTACAGGAGCCTCTTCGCCGTGTCTGGGGTTGGGCACACCGTGTCCCTCAGCGGCGTCTCCACGGAAACCGGTTGGACCGTCCACCTCCCCGTCTCGCCGCCAGGTTTGGAGCGGTACAGGTGCAGCGTGAAAGAAGGGTGGATCTTGAGGGCGGCAACGACGTACTGATTGTCGCCGCCGTCGGAGGATACCGCGCCGCGGCTAAGTATGGCGATCTCTTGGTCTCCGAAGCAATAGGGCCACGGGTTCGGGAGCAGATCCAGTTTCGGGTCCTGACGGTGCGCCCTGTAGACGAAGTAGTCGTTGTACTGGAAGAAATGCTTGCCCAGAGTGTTAACGGGGACCCGGAGGACGACGAGGTCGTCGTCGGCGGCGACAGCGACAGAGCAGGGCGACAGGCTCAGATCGTCTGGTGGTAGCTGCAGACCGGGGCAGTGCACGGAGATGTGGGAGAGGGCAGGCGGGGGCACGGTGCAGAAAGTCACCTCGATGGTATCGCCAGTGCTCGTCTTTGATCTGGCGGTGGAGGCGTTCTTGCTAGCGCCGCTGTAGGCTTGGACGTCGAGAAGGACGCTGCGGGCGTTCTCGTCGCCGCTGCCTTTGGGGCTAGCCGCGTCGGCGTCGGCGGCCATGGCGTTCGATGGATCCACCAAGATCCAATCGGAGAAGGAGAATTGTTCCGCGGCGGCGTCGCCCATGGTGTTCGATCAAATCCGATCCGAGGAAGAGAATTGTTTGATCGATTAGAGATGGGCTCCACGTGGGAGCGGCGATATAGCATGCGAAATTTTTGATTGATGACCTTTTCTTTTTGTCCAGTCCATTCTTTTTCAGCCCAACAGTCCAACCACTCGCTAGGCTCTGTGTTGGCTCCCGCATCCGAGTCCAAGTCTGCGCCCGGCTTCCCTGGGCCCTGGCCCGTCCGTCTGCGGAAACGGAAACGGCGGTTGCCTCCTGTCCTGCATGTGATGCCTCATGTGAGGTTTTGGGCAAGTTGAGCATCGCTGGATGGGCCACACCGAGAAACTCCGATCCATCTAATCCAGTGTTCTATCTTTTTTTGTTCTTTTTTTCTTCATTTATCAGAGTGATGTCTTTTGTCTATTGTTACATAAATTGTGCATCATCAACGGGTACTATTTTTAATGAATTAGATATATACCCGTACGTTGCACGGAGAACATAATTTTTCTCACACCGACGCACATGGGTTACGGCTTAGATGAATATATTAAGAAATATATAAATCTAATTACATAAAAATATAAAAACCCTATAAAAAAGCACCACGTCAACATCGCATTCGGTTTGATCTCGTGCGTGACCTGGCCGGGAGATCTGATCACCACCGGATTTGGAAACGGTATATTGCCTTGGATGTTTGCATGTGGGCATGCAAACAGCAAACGTAGCAGCCACACGGTCTTGTTTCGCGCGGGATTGGCGAGAGCACCTGCGCGGGTGGCCGTGGGGCCGGCCTGCCGGTGAAGGCTGGAGAGGTAGGCGCAATTTTTTCCATCGATACACGCGACTCCACTCGGAGGTTGACGGAGGCGCATGCACTAGTTTTGTTGGACGAAACCACTTTGTGTTTTTTAGGTGTAACAGATCAATGGGTTAGTAATTGCTTCTGGGTTTCGTTTGGTTATGCAGTCCATTGTGTTAAGTGACTCATCGTGAGTTTGGCACATGGCGTTCTCGTGGCCGCTGCCTTTGGGGCTCACAGCGGCAGCCATGGCGTTCGATCGGTCACCAAGATCCAATTGGAGAAGGAGAATTGTTCCGCGGTGACGGTGGCCACGGCATTCGATTGATCCACCAAAATCCAATCAGAGAAGGAGAATTGTTGGATCGATTGCCGATTGAATTAGGGATTCGGGGGTTCTCGTGTTTCACAGGAGTGCCTGTAGTAGCACTGAGAAATTTTGGTTTTACTATTATGGACTCTCAAAAGTAGACTTGACTGAAATACTGTTTTTAGAGTGAGCTTTGCTAGAATGTCATTATAAAACAAGGTCGACACGCTAACATGCATTTTGAGGACTTTATAAACATTTTATGAAATCCAAAATTTGAGGGCACCTAACTTGTCATTTTTGTCCTTGTGTCTCACCTTATCTAGTCGTCCAGGAGGAGTTTGAGGTGTCATTATGTTGTCACATTCCTGTTTAGATGTGAGTCGAGAGGGAGTGAACGGACCTTGCCCCATTACCGGTGCCGCCCGTGGTCATCCCTCGACTACTCCATTGTCTTCCCACTGGCACCCTTCCTTTGCCTCGAGCCCCCGACTCGAATCATCCTCATCCGTTTGACTCTGCCCCACCGCACGGTAGCCCCCTCCAAGAACCAACCGACCCCCCCCGCTCAAAGTCCCCCAACCTTGCCCAAAATGCACTAGGGCTGGGGGCGAGAGCTCGCCCTCTCCGCGTTAGAGGTCCGACCGTCCGAGTCTGCCCATCCGAGTGTGTAGCGTGGAGGTCCCAATCCGCCTAGCCTCTCTTGCGCTAGATCCCACCGAGTCTCCTGCGCTGGAGGTCGCTTGCCTATGCATAGGAGAGGGGAGGGAGCCAAAATGACACTTGAAAACATCTAGGCCTCTAGTTGGGTTTCGGTGATTAATGACAATACGTGATTACTGTGACTAACGTGTGTTTTGCAGAGGCAATTAAGTTAGGTCACGGTAATGGAGATCGATTGGGCAATCATGGTGGTCATGCCCCTACGATGGAAATCATTTTGGTTTTCAAAGGATGGACTAGTTCTAAGTGTCGTTTGGTGTTGAAGAGACACTTAGAGTAGTTTAGGACTTTGTTTTTCCTTTGGCCGTACTATTAAGGGGGGTATGGACAGGTAGCTTGACCTAGGTGAGTCTAGTGGGTTAGGTGTGGTGCACACTTGCTAAAACTAGCACTAGGTAGCTCCAAAATAGCCCTTAGATCCAATGGAGCAAACTTCATTCACATATGATCGAGAGTTGGAAGTGAATGGAGGGTCAAATACTGATCGGACGCTGGCTCCGGTGTGACCAGACGCTGGCTTAGAGTCCGGTCAGTTCATTTGACCAAGGTGATTTCGTCTGGTGCGACCGGACGCTAAGAGATGAAGTGACCGGACGCTGAGAGCCAGCGTCCGGTCGACTCCAGTATGGTTCCAGAGAGGGAAAATCACGACCGGACATGTCCAGTCAGTGCTGACCGGACGCTGGCCACTTTAAACACTGGAGTTCGGGGTGAACTGACCGGTGCGTCCGGTCACCCCGCAGAGGCACATAACGGTTCGTTTTTCAGTCGGTGTTATAAATACCACCTCCATTCGTGTGTGGGGGTACTTTTGCTCATTCCAACAGCTGAGAAACACCTTTGAGAGTGCCAAGAAGAGTAAGGTCCTAGTGAGGTGATTGAGATTTGAGAATCCCAAAGAGAGCCCTCATTAGTGGGATCAAGAGTAGCAAAGTGTGCATCCACCCTTCTCATTAGGCTTGTCGTGGTCAAGTGAGAGTTCGTGCTTGTTACTCTTGGTGATCGCCATCACCTAGACGGCTTGGTGGTGATTGGGAGCTTGGTGATCATCCGGAGAGCTTGTGGATGACCCAACTCAAGTTGTGAGCAGTTGTGGGTGATTCACCGCGACAGAGAGTCAAAGAATCAACCCGTAGAGAGCACTTGATCCTTGCGCGGATCAAGGGGAGCTACACCCTTGCACGGGTGTTCCAATGAGGACTAGTGGGGAGTGGCGACTCTCCGATACCTCGGCAAAACATCGCCACATTCCTCCTTCTCTCTTTACTTTGAGCAATTCAATTCTTGTCATTTACATTCCTAGAATTGCCATGCTAGAGTAGGATTGGAACTTATGGTGCTAAACTTTTGTGCGTTAGATCAATAGAAACACTTTCTAGGCACAAGGGGTTAATTGGGCTAACTGTAGAGTTTAATTATTGCAAAGAAATTTAGAATTAGTCCAATTCACCCCCCTCTTGGGCATCTTGATCCTTTCAACACTTTCATGTCGTCCATGTGGGACGAAGTTGCTCGTGCTTTTATGAGGGACGGGGTTGCTCCAAATCTCTGAGGAATATCCCCTGCTAGAGATGATCATGTTGTTTGGTTGATCTCCACTATTTAAAGTAGTTAACTCCTAAGACAACAGGTCAAGTGTGCTGCCAAACACATTGACATTAAGTTATATGTTGTAAAGGAGAAAATCCAGAATCATTTTGAAAGCATTAAGCATATAAGTACCGTGTAGGTACTTACGGATCCGCTTATCAAAGGCTAACCACCTAGTGCGTTCAGAGAACACAAAGTCGACATGGGTTTACGTGAAAGCCTATGATTTCTAGATACTAAGGGCCTAGATGAGTATTTGTTTCAAAACAGAGAGGTGCATTGTAGCTGTTAAATCTAATGGCAACTGATCGTGATGATAAGGCACGCTCTATGCACTGATCTGTGATGGAATGGGAAAAAGAAAAAGAGAGTTAAGTTTAAGTCATAAGGTGAGATCAAGGGGGAGAATGCTAGGTCGATCTCCACCAATTGGCCCAATTGGGCCCTTGATCAGCGCCCTGATCGAGGGCGCTCAACCTTTCTACTGGTGATGGCCCCCTGTCGCGCAGCGCAATAAATAGGAGGTAGGGGCTGTCCTAGCCCTAGTCCGATCTAGAAGGGCGCGCTGTAAGCGACGGGAAGCGCCATCGCCTTCGCCGCCGCCTCTAGACCGCACATGCACTCCTATCTTCTTCGAGACTCTAGCGGGCGTGTCAAGCTACTGCTACTTCCTCATCGGCGCCATGGCCGCGACTTCACTAGGCGAGGTATATCAGCAAGTCATCCCATCTAAGTCAGGTCTTACCCACTGATCTATGCACCTAGATGGTCCTAGAAGTTCATCAGTGGTATTAGAGCTAGGTCCTAGTGTGTAGATCTAGATTGGGGTAGAAAAGTGACAAGAAAGTAGAAGAAGGGGATTCAATTTGCAGAAACGGATCGAAACCCTAACCCAAAACCCTAACCCTAACCCTAGAAAGAATGGACTGAAAGGGGAGAGCCTACCTGATTTTTCTCGCCGCCGTCACCACCGCCGTCGCGTGGGAAGAAGCTCCACCACTGCCTCGCCGGCACGTGGGGAGAAGCCGAGCCATGCTCGTCGCCGTTCGTGCATGCGGGCCCCGGCCGAGGGCACCATCACAGGACCGCTCGGCGGCGGTGCGCTCACCCACTGGGGAGCGCGCTGCGCGTGAGGGGACCCATGGCGGTGCCGCACTTTGATCTAGGGTTTTAGGGCGAGCCCTCACTGCAGTGTCTGTGGGGACTAAGAGCACCACCGCGGCGCCAATCGACGGCGCCGCGCGAGGCTCTAGCCGCACGCGTGCACCGGCGAAGGGCGCCACAGCGGCGTCACCACTCTTCTCTCCGGCCGTTTTCGAGGTGAGAAGGGGAGAGAAAGCCGGCGCTGAAGCGTAGAGAGAGAAAGTAAAGTTAGGGTTTTGGGGAGCTCCGCAGGTTCGAGGTCAAGGGCATCACCACAAGGCCGCTCGACGGCGGTGCGCTCACCCTCGGGCAAGCGCACACACTGGCGAGAGGCCCTCCGTAGCGGCGCCGCCACCTCTTCCTCTAGTCGGCACTAAGGAGAGGAGAGGGAAGGAGAATGACAAATGGACCTAGGGTTTCCACGGGGGAGTGGCGCGGCGCCGGTTTTGTTTCGGGTGAGAAGCGCGGACGACCGTCCGATTCAGATAGACGGCTGAGATCGCTTGGGCCGTTAGCTAGGCCTACGGGTGAGCGCGTGCACAGAGCAGAATTCTAGCCCAGGCCCAGGTTGTGGCTTGGGACGTGGAGCGTGGCAGCGCGCGTTTGGCCACGGGCCAGCACGTGGGAGTGCAGTTGCGAGACGGGCCGCGGGCCACTTGGCCATGGGCCGGCATGTGCGAGCGCCTAATGGGTCAGGCCGTATGCACAGTAAAGGTTAATAATTTCTTTATTTATTTTTAGAAGCGAATTTTGATGAATTTTGATGAATTTTGATTAGTTTTTCATCTCTATTCAATTTTGAACCAACAGGATAATTTGTTTGGAGAGTAGATAAGTATAGTGAAATGCTTCTAAAAAGTAGATACATTATATTTATCAAGTTTCCGCTGTAAAGTTTAATGTTTATTATCTTCTAATTAAATTCGAATCAACGGGAGAATTTAATTTGAAGAGCAGGTGATTTTGGTTCAGTAAATCAATTTTGTCATTTTTTGACCAACGTTGATGATGACAATATTATAATAAATTTAAGTTTGAAGTTTAAATCTCTGATAAATGTTACACCAACATGGTTAATTTTGTAGAGAGTTGATTAGGACCAAGAAATGCTCCTGAACTAAAAGAATGTATTTTATTATTAAGTTTGTGCTGCAATGATGGCGATTATCTTCTAATTAAATTTGATCTAACGGGAGAATTTAATTTTGAAAAGTAGTTATATGTATTTCAAGTTGATTTATGAGTTTTATGCATTAATTCTATTTTCTGCCCAACGGTGATGTATAATTGATGCAGAAGCACCTTATTTATTTAACCGATGAAATCACTCGGCTGCATAGCAACATGCTACAATGCTGAGCTATGTGAATGAAAAGGGTTGAGTCAAGCTAGTTCAGGACATATTTTTGCTAGTTTATTAATTTTTTGATTAAGTTGAAACCAACAGAAAGGTTTAATTGAAAAATAAAGTATAAGTGAATGTTTTTATGATAAGAGTTGCAATAAGTAACATGCATGTCTAATTTGACCAACGTTGGATTAAGCATGCGTATTTGTGTATAGATTTATCCTGCATGGGAGAAGTTTTGGTATAGTACTTATGCTAGTCCATCCTGTATGGCGGGAGAAGTTTTATGATGATTCACATGTTTTGTATCCCGCATAGCGAGAGAAGTTTGGGTAGCTCTTATGCTATCCTAGTATTGACTGTGGCACAATAGAAATGCATCGTCATGGTCAATACTAACCAAAAGATAAAAAAGATACAAGCGTGACTTGCAAAAGTACTGCTAATGAAAGACATCATTGAGTTCTTGAAGTGAAATAAGGAAAGTGTACTCCTAAACGGATCAAGAAATAACTTTATTTACATGACATAATCATGTGAATGAAGTAAGTTATAAGTGTCTCCTTGTTCACAGGTTTTCTGAATAGTTCTCAAAATTATGGCAGTAAAGTTCATGCCATATTTTGAGGGAGAGAATATTAAGATCAATTAAGAAAGATACTCTTCATTAAGAGTGAGATAATGATTAATTAAGATGAATGCGACCGTTGGAGGAGTACAACGGTCACAACAATGATACCCCTAAGCAGAGAAAAAGGTAAATTCCTGGACCTTTTAAAGTTCCGACAGGAAGATAGCGTAGTCAGCCTCAAAGATGTTAAGGTGGTGCTTAAAGCGTCATATGAGGTTTTAACAGATTAACCCAAAATAAGATATTTGAAGATACACTATCTTTAGAAAAGATGGAAAGATCTAGGGGAGCATGGTATGTAGAGATATGTAGAGACCTAAGATTTGAAGAGAAGAGGGACTGCGTGCCCACTCTAGTGACTCAGGAGCAACAAGTTTCTCAATACATGTTGATGTTGTATGACTAATATAACACATGTTGTTAACTCTTCGAAGAAGATGAATAATGTAAACAAAAATCTTGTTATACAAGAGCCTATAGAATCAATTGTCTCTTGTCAATGAAGAGCAACAATAGTCCCATATGAAAGTGCTAGTAGCTAAGGACCAGAAGGTCTCGAAGAATTAGTAAACCAGTTTTCTATTAACTATGAAGTCTATGTTAGTGAAGAAATTCAAATAGAGGGTGTCGGGGACCAATACCAGGGTACCCGAAGAGGAGGAGCTAATAACCATCAACATTTATTCATCCAAGCAGTCAAGAGCACGACTATAGCTCCAACCGACCCCTAGGTGCACGGGCTCTGCCGTCGCCCGACCCTTGAGGGTGGCTCTGCCTTGCCCGACACCGAGGTCGCAGGCTCCGCCCCGCCCAACCCCTGATGGTGGCTCCACCTCACCCAACACCAAGGTCGTGGGCTCCGCCTCACCCGACACCAAGGCCGCGGGCTCTAGCTCGCCCTGACCCCTGAGGGTGGCTCCACCTCGCCCGACACCGAGGCTACGGGCTCCACCTCGCCTGACCCTTGAGGGTTGGCTCCGCCTCACCCGACACCGAGGCTACGGGCTCCACCTCGCCCAACCCTTGTGGATTGGCTCTGCCTCACCCGACACTGAGGCCATGGGCTCCACCTCACCCAACCCTTGAGGGTTTCTCCACCTCGCTCGACACCAGGGCCACAGGCTCTACCTAGCTCGACCCCTAAGGGTTGGCTCCACCTCGCCCGACACTGAGGTTGTGGGATCCACCTTGTCTGACCCTTGAGGGTTGGCTCTGCCTCACCTGACCTCTAAAGGCTAGCTCCACCTCTCCCAACCCTTGCATTTGGGCTCCGCCTTGCCCAGCCTCTGGGAAGGAACTCTGCCTCGCCTGACCCCGAGGCCAGGGGATCCGTCTCGCCTGACGGAGACTCATACCACCGCCGACCATTCCATGTCCAAACGCATGGGCCTAGGTCAAAGCTCTGACATCAAGGAGGTGACCGGCATGCTTCGATATAACCCATGGCCGTGATGGGCCACACCTGAGGATTCACATCAGGAATAGCGTTGGGCGAACCAGTGCTGTTCTGCCTAACCCTCGTACAAAAACTGATAGGCGCGTTAGTTCACCACGACGTTTGCCAGGACAGAGTGGAGCGCCACGACCAGGAGACGACGCTTGCGCATGGCGCCAGTGATGGATAGGGCCGTGACGTGAAGCTATCCCTATTAACGTCTGCATGGTCATTAGGACCCGCATAGAGGAGAAGAATGACCCGGCAATCCTTGGGGACTTCTTCCCCTTCTGGTTCTCCTTTTTTTCCCTCCACTATAACCCCTGGTTTCCCTTGGTCTATAAAAGGGAAAGCATGGCGTCCCATTAATGGGCATTGAACCAATGACCGGAACTCATCGCAACACACCACAGGAGACTCGAATCCGATCAGCTCATCAAACCCCGAACATACAACCGAGCAGCGACCGAGCTCTCGACACCCGTTCACCCTTTCCATCAAAGACTTGGGACTTGTCCCTCTCTCGCCTGTTTGTAACCCCTACTATGAACTTTTAGTGCTAGTAACGCGAGCAGCAGCAATGAACTAGACATAGGGACGTTCTGCCCGAACTAGTATAAACCTCGTGTCCTCTTAGCACACCAGCCGAGCCAGATGCGCAGTATTAGAAATTTACTTGTTGGTGGCAACTCAAAACACCGACAGTTGGCACACCAGGTAGGGGCCTTTTGCGCATCTCAACATCCACACCAGGCCTCTGATGGCTAATTGCAATGTCAGCTGGGTCTCGGGCATGCACGTGTGCTTTGGTGACCTAGAGTTCATCATCACGACAGAGGAAGAGCTGGTGCCGGCTCCTGCAGCCATCCAAACTCACCACTCTACCAGCCTTGATGCGACCACCGAGGTGCTAGGGGAGCTATAGCTGCACGGGAGCGACCAGCCCCCCGGCTTCAACTATGGGAGGTTAGAGTGCCAGCTCAGCACCTTCCTAGGACCCCGACTGTCCCGGGAGGACCTGTGCCACCTCACTTTTTTGTTGGCCAACATCATGATGCGGTTCGCCGGAGGAGAGCCACTCTCTCTGAAATACCTCATCCAGAGCGCCCCGACAGCGCTCCCGTGCAGACCGTGCACTGCGGTTCTGGTGCATGAGCGTCTCAGCCCCCACCTTGACGCATGCGACACCCTCGACGCCCACAGGCGTAACGTGCCCTTAGAATAACCCGACGAGGACGTGTCAGTCCACTAGGCGCAGCGAGGCGATAGGCCGCACACCGCGGTTCCGGTGCATGAGCTTCTCGGCCTCCACCACGATGCACGCGACACCCTTGATGCCCACAGGCATACCTACAGCGATGCGAGGGAGGGGGCTTGCCGTGGCTACCACACACATCATGGCAGACGCTACGATAGCGGCGAGGACCGAAGCCCGAGCCCTGACTTCTCAGGACCTCAGGCCTTTGGCCGACGCATCCTCAATTACAAGGTGAAGTGGGATGAGGACGCCGGTGAAGGCGCCTCTGACCGTCCCAACAAGAAGAAGAACAAACAGTGGCGCGAGGGCTCTCTCATGGCCACTGCCGACCGTAAGGGAGGCTAGAAGCCCACCGAGGGTACCTCGAACCACTTCGAGAGGCTACTCGAAGGGCCATGCTCGAACCATGCTTTCCCCATTGAGCACCTATACAAGGACTGTGGCCTCTTAAAGCGGTTCTTGTCTGGGGGCTTCAACAAGGGAGAGCACATGAAGGAGACCAGCTAGATGAAGAGCGCGATGTCGCCCTCCTCCACTCGGCCAAGTACCAGCAAGCGTTGTGCCGGTACCATGGCCATCGAGTGCAGGGTTGGGCTTACAACGTTGGGGACCTGCTGCTCCGCTTCGTCCAGAGCAACAAGAACCGCCACAAGTTCTCTCCACCATGGGAGGGACCGCACGTCATCATGGGGGTGCTCGCCCCTACAAACTCAAGGCCATCGACATCGAAGTTTTCATCAATGTCTGGAACATCGAGTAGCTATGTCACTTTTACCCTTAATATATGCACACTTTCTCTTATCAGTTTCGTTATCAACTCCCTGACCTTTAGTAACACCCTACCCTAGCAACAGCGGGGGGTCGGGCCTCACTCGAGGGCTAATAAGAGCATAGCTATCCGGTAGACATTCTCTCTGCCCGACCTTCCCTCAACATTAAGACCCAGAAGCGAAGTTTGCGGAAACAAACGCTGAGTAAAACTGGTCGGACTGCGAGAAACCTACGCCTCAGCGGCTACGGCGCCTTTGCTCACCAGCGTGATTGGAGTTTTTCCCCACACCCCGGGCTTTTTGGCCTTGGCTACTGAATAGGTCAGTGCGCGTCTAAGAGTGTATCCACCTGGCGAGCATTCTCCGTGCCCGACCCCTCTCACGTTAAGACCTAGATGCTAGGGATACAAAAATAGACTCTGAGTAAAACTAGTCGGACCGTGAGAAACCTACGCCTCGGCGGCTACGGCGCCTTTGCTCACCAGCATGATCAGAGTTTGCTGACCCGCACCTCGGGCTTTACGGCCTTGATGATGGAAAGGGTCGGAACGCACTAACCTTTTCATACGAAAAGGGGAGAAGGGCTAAAAATATGTTAGGCTATAACGGAATTCAAGAGCTTGTCCATTTATTACAAGTTCATAGCCTAGCTTATCTGCCTAACTAAATTCTTGTGCAGGATGTTCTCTTCCTCTGTCTCTACATGTAAGTCATGTCCTAGTGGGTCATACAAGTCGACCGGATGGCTTAGACACTGCCGAGGGACGGGTAGCGAGCAGTAGGATGCCCCACGCGGGTTATGCTGACCTCGTCACCAACGACGGACCCGGATTCCATTCGAACAAATCCTGTAAGAACTCTCTAAACCGATCACTCGTGCCATCGAGGTAAGCCCTATGCTAGTGGATCACCCAAGTTGATCGAATGATTCGGGCCGCTGCCGAGAGACGGGTCACCCTTACTTTACACATGTTCTCTCTAATTAATTTTGTTATCAAGCCCCCGACCCCAGCAACGGTAAGGGGTCGGGCCTCCCTAGGGGGCTGGTAGGAGTGTCTATTTGGTTGACATTCTCTATGCCCGACCCTTTTGTCGGTGTTTCGAACAAACACCGGCTAGTAAATTTATATTTATGTGCGTTAGGCCTAGATGGTGCGCTAAAGGACACAAGGTTTATACTGGTTCAGGCTGAATGTCCCTATGTCCAGTCTATTGCTGCTCGTGTTATTAGCACCGAAAATGGTTCGTAGTACGGGGTACAAACGGTCGAGAGAGGGACTGGTCCCAAGTCTCTTATGGAAAAGATCAAAAGGATGCCAAGAGCTTGGTCGCTGCTTGGTTGCGTGCGTGATGTGTTGTGCCTGTGTCGAACTGGCCTTTGTGTGAGTTGTTCATCCAAAGTTGGTCCCTCTAGTGGGGAGCCCTGCCCCCCCTTTTATAGACCAAGGGGGGAGCAGGGGTTACAGATGGGAGAAAGAGAAAAATACTAAGGGTATAGAAGGTCCTTCGAAGGATTTGGGTCTTCCTTTTTTCCTGCGCCTGCCCTGCATAACATGGTAGACCGTGTCAGAAGTGACATGTTTGTTGATCTTCGTAGGCCATGCCCTGGCCTCTTTTAGCAAGTGGGTGCGTCCTGTCCCGCCTCCATGAGCGGCGTGTCGGACAGGGGTGTCGATCTGTGACCCCGTGGGGAGCGGAAGGCGCGGTGACTGCTCGTCCGCCACTGTAGAGGAGGGGAGTCTCCCCTTGGAATGTAGTGGTTGTCGTATGTCTATGTCGGGTTCTTCGCCCGAGGGCTGAAGGCGGCGCGTACAACACTGTAGGGCGAAGAGCACGCGCCTGCAACACTATTCAGGCTCTGCCACGCTTGGAAGGGTCTAAGCGCCCATCCCATCACGCCCTGATGGTACTTTCCTGCAGGGGCGCAGGGCATGGACCTCAATGCCATGGTTGACCTGAACGTCTTGTCTTACCCTGTGCCTATCATCATGAAGGAGCGGGGTGCGGTTGTTTGGCGAGGCGGAGCCAACCTTTGGACATCGGGCGAGGCGAGGTCCATTGGGCGAGGCGGAGCCCAGCCCTCGGGGGTCCATTGAGGCCGAGCCTAGACCTCAGGGTCGGGCGAGGCAGAGTCTATACCTCGGGGGTCGGGCGAGGCGGAGTCTATACCTCGGGGGCCGGGCGAGGTGGAGTCTTGCTTTTAGCCATTGGGCGAGGCAAAGCCTGGCCTCGACCGTCGGGTGAGGCGGACCCCGCCCTCAGCCCTCGAGCGAGGCGGACCTCGCCCTTAGCCCTCGGGCGAGGCGGAGCCTAGCCCTCAGCCCTCGGGCGAGGCAGAACCAAACTCCCGTCGTTCTGGCAAGAAGCGCAGTAGCGCTCTTGTCTGTCTATGAGTGTTTTTATTGTTCAATGGTTATTAGTTCCACCTCCTTGGGTACCCTGGTATTTAGTCCCCGACAGTAGCCCCCGAGCCCCTGGGTGATTCGGACAAAAATCGCCCGGGGGGTGTTTTGATGTCATCGAAGTTAATTCGCCAGAGGGTGCGTGCAAGCGCACCCGGTGGGTGTAGCCCCCGATCCCCGGGTGATTCGAGTAGAATCGCCTGGGGTGTTTTCGATTTCGTCGGAGTTAATTCACCGGAGGGTGCACGCGAGCGCACCCGGTGGGTGTAACCCCCGAGCCCCTGGGTGATTCGAGTAGAATCGCCCGGGGGTAGTATCGGACCCTCCGTGGGTAAGGCCATAAGACTTGGTTTTTCGTTAGCTGGATATTTTTATGGGAATCATGGTATCCCATTCACGGGGATTTCATTCAGGGTTGGCCTAGCTAGGGCTCGACTGCGGATCAAGGCCCTGGTGATGCTTGCATCCTTGAGTCCTGGTCGTTTGTGGGCTCATCCTTCGTTGGGATGGCCCTTGGGCTCTAGAGCCCTAGGTGGGCCGGAGAGAAAGGCTTTGTGACCCGTGTTCCCTCGGTGGGAAGAGAGTCCTAGTCTGCCTGGGGAAGGCAAACTGCCTGGCGCGACTTTTGCGGGAAGGGATAGGTATTGTGTGCGCGTGTCCCATGACGTGACACGGTGGTGTGTCGTGGCGGGCTCAGAGATCAAGGTGGACTGTTGCCCTTTTCGCATTCATCGCCCCTATAAGACCATGGGGTTCGCCCCTAGGGTTTCGTACTTTGCCTCCTTGCCCTCTCATTCTCAGCCTCCGTCGCCAATCGCTTGAGCTTCTCACACCCGTACTGCTCCTGCCGTCAAACTCGCTGCTACTTTCTTCCCCGTGCTGCTCCCGCCGTCGCAATGGACCCGGGGTATAGATCCAACATCTCCCCTCAGCGCTTAGAGGGCCTCATCTGCCGAGGCCTCCTTCGCCCGTTGACCGCCGCCGAGGAGTGGCGGCTACCCGGTGAAGAGGACGAGCCGCAGCCGCCCGAAGGGTACGTCGTGTCTTTCGCCCACTTCCACGTGCGGGGATTCACCATGCCTACCCATCAATTCCTTCGGGGATTGCTGGACTACTATCAGGTGGAGCTATAGCACCTTACCCCCAACGGGATCCAGCACATTGCGGCGTTCGTCGCCCTGTGCGAAGGGTTCTTGGGGATCCATCCCTGCTTTGATCTGTGGCGGTATCTCTTCGCCGTCAATCTTCTGAAGAGGTGGGCCGAGAAGCAAGAGCTGCACACGCCAGTGGGGTGCGCCGGCATCCACCTCTGCCACCACCATGCAGGAGCATACCCGCTAATGCGTTTGTCCGCCTCCAATAAGGGGTGGCATTCACAATATTTCTATGTCAAGAATGCCGCCGCCGGCCCCTGCCAGCTTTCACTGGGCGCTACATCATGGAGGCCCTGGAGTCGTGGGGGTGGGGTGTCACGGCCAAGGGAAAGAAGCATCTCAACGGCCTTCTTGCCGCCCTCCGAACTCTGAAGGTCAGGGGCATGAAGGGGTCGGGGATTATCGGCTCCTACCATGCGAGGAAGGCTGCGCCGCTGATGGCGCGCGCTTCCCCTGTATCAGATGGTGCCTGGAGCATCGTTCGAAGGGACGGTGCTTGCCGACGAAGCGCTCCCTCCCTCTGAAGTGGCGCAGCGTATCAAGGAGGCGATGGAGCCCACGAAGGACTCCATTGGCGCTGTCCTTGACTTCGTGTATCCAATGCCGGGGCATCCCCCGATGAGGCCAGAACCGGGGTTTGTTGACTTCATAAGTTTTCTTTCCCCTTGCTCATCTTTTCACTTGAATTTCCGACCCCCTGATGCTAACCTCGGGATAACGGGATCAGCCGGGGGGACTGTTCTTCAAGGATAGGCCAACTCCATTACCGAAGGACCCAACCCGGACGGCAGCGAACCGCCCCATGGCCGGTTGGGACAAGGAGACGAGGGAGCTCATGAAGAAAAAGGCGATACAGAAGCAGCAAGCTCGAGATCGAGGAGAGGATACTGGCAGTGAAGATGATGACGATGATGATGAGTCTGATGAGGCAGCAGCCGGCGTGGATTGGGGTGACCTGGAGAACTAGGACTCCCTGTCCACGTAGGGACCCTTCCCGTTCCATGTGGGGGGAAGCGAGTCTACGAGGACGGTGGAGCCAGGCCTGCCCCTGGGTCCGGTGGAAGCCGGTGGATCCGCCGTCACCCTCGGGGTGCCGACGAAGGATCGGTGGTTGGGAGGGGACGGATCCGTGGCCGCCCCTGAGGTGTTGATGGAGGGGGTGGTTCTGTCGCTGTGCCCCATGAGCTGACAGAGGGGGGTGGCTCTGTCGCCGTGCCCCATGAACCGATGGAGGTGAGTGGCTCTATCGCCGCACCCCACGAGCCGATGGAGAGGAGCGGCCTCGTTGCCGCACCCTATGAGCCGATGGAGGGGAGCAGCCCTATCGCCGCACCCTCGGGGACAAGGGAGATGAGACCCCCTGCTTCAGAGCAGGGGGTAGGCTCGAAACGGTCCTGCCCACATGAGTTGGAGCAGGGGTCTGGGGGTTCGTCCCCAAAACGTACCCACTGCCCGAAAGCGCCAGATTATGTCACCGATTCCCCTCGTTTTTCCCTTTATTTTTCTATTCCGACCTTATGCCTTTTTCCCTTTTTGCAGATTCTTGCGATGGGGCCATCCTCTGGGGCCGGCGCCCAAGAAGAGCCTTGCCCTTCAGGGTAGCGGATGGTGCTACCCGTCGTCGCCCCTGTTTCGGGCAGGAGCGGCAGTGACATTGCGGCCTCGTTGGCCGGTACGGCGGTGCCCGCAGTGGCGCCCGTGGCCTCGGCGGTTGCCGAGCAGGCGGCTGCGACCGCACCGAGCCAGGAGCAGTTGGATGCCACCGTGGTTGTGTCTGAGGGGGTGGCGCAATCCGTGCCCTCGGTGGCCCAAGTGATGGCGGCCAACGCGGGCCGGGCAGAGTCGGATGCAGCTGCGGTGGCGTCCGAGGGAGCAGCTCAGGCCATGCCACTGGAGGCCCAGGCAGACGTGGCTACGACCGCGACAAGCCCGGCGGGGTCAGATACTGCCATGGTGGCATCTGAGGGAGTGGCGCAATCTGTGCCACCGACGGCCCAGGCCGCGGTGCCCGGGGCAGGCTGGATGGAGGAGGACACGGCCGGAGGGTCTCCGGGCGTCGTGGCGGTGGTGGAGAGTACCCGCAGAAGGTCGTCCCCGGCCCTGTTGTCGGGTGGCAGCTGCTCCCCCGCGTGGGGCGAGCCGCCGCTCCAGTGGATGGCCGCTCAGGACCCAACGTCGGTTCTTTTCTCGCTCGACGATGCTTCCGAGAGCATGGAGCGGGAGAATTTTGACATCGGGTTCTCGACTGTGATGGACGCCTTGAGCTAGGCCAGTGGTGCCCTACGCAAGATCCTCATTCCTACTGGCCAGGTACCCGCTTAATCTTCCCTCTCCATGTATTTTTGTGTTTTTGTATTTCTGGTACCGGTCTTCTTTTCAATGTATCGTTGCTCATAGCCAGAACAAATCCCGGTTCCTCCATGAGGAAAAGGAGGAGTGGGACCGTCTTACCGAGGAGGCCCGGCTGTGAGGAGACATGGGTGCGTAGCTTGCTGCCACCCAGCAGCATGAGGCCGATGCGCGTCGAGACAAGGAGGAGTTCCACGGGATGTTCGAGGACCTGTCGACGAGGGTGAAGGTGGACGAGGAGGCGACCGCCAGACTTCGAAAGGAGCGAGACGAGCTGCTATGAAAGGATGACGCGGCCAATGAGTAGGCCATCGAGCTCCTGGTGGAGCTAGAGATGGAGCGAGACCTCAAGTTGAAGGCTGAGGAGAGGTCCACGGCGTTGCAGCAGAGGGTGGACCGAGACGCTGAGGTGATCGCTCGGTTGCGCGAGGAGCGGGACGAGCTACGCCGGACCAAGGAAAGACTTTGCTCGGAGCGCAGCGTAGCCTAGGAGGATCGCGGCCGGGCCATCCGGGAGCGCGATGAGGCACGTCGGGTGGCCGACTCCCTCCGGGCGGATCTCGGAGTCGCGGTGAACCAAAGGTTGGATGCCGAGAGCATCGCTACCAGGCTGGACAAGGAGCTTACCGAAGTGCGAGGGATCCTTCAGACCGAGAGTGATGAGCATGACCTTCTGTAAGCCATTGTCGGGGTGGTCATTGTTGCCCTGAGGGTGGCACAGCCGGTGGAAACCAGCTCGCTCGTGGCTCGTGCCGCGGGTATCACAACGCGGGTGGGCCAACTTGAGGAGGACGCCTTTCACGCTGGGATCACCCAAGCCTTCGCTGTCACCCATTCCCATTATGATCGGGAGATCAACCTGGAGGTAATGAGCCAAGGCTTCGTGCCTGTCTATGAAGATGCTGAGCTGGACGAGATGGAGAAGGCGGTGACTCCACTTGCGCGGAACCTAGCGAACAAGCTGAAAGAGGCGGTTCTCCCTCCGCGGAAGTAGTTAGTTGAATCTATTTTGATAAACATTTATTCATATCATGTGAACAAGTGTCGGTACTTTCATGTCCTGGAAACGATTTCATGGATTCGTTTCATAATTTTTGTTTCGTTTGTTCGGTCTTATCTTCTTCCCTTTTTGTGATGAAAAGAAGTTTATGTGATCCAACTCTTCTGCTCATTTTAGACCGTAAGGCCCGAGGTGTGTAGGGGAAGTTTTGATTATGCTGGTGAGCAAAAATTACCGTAGCCATCTAGGCGTGAGTTACTTGCAGTCTTACCTATCTGTTCCCCCGAACCTTGCCATCAGTCTTGATGCGAGGAAAGGTCTGTTGTAATGATCGTTATGAAAAAAAGAAAGGAGGTACCCATACCTTTATCAGCCCCCGAGTGAGATCCAACCCCTTGCGGTTGCTGGGGTCGGATGTTACTAGAGACTGGAGCAAGGGAAGCGAACTTACGTTTGTATTCGCTCGTACCCCTTACTGAGGATTTTGGTGATAGCTGTGTGACCGCGCAGTTGGTTTTTACCGCTAGCTCGGCCTTCCCTGAGCCCCCACGCGTGGTGGGGATTTGGTCGAGGGACAGACTATTTCGTAATGTTTGTCCCGTCCGCAATTCTTCACAATTTGGAGGGATTGGGGCGGTGTCATTTGCCTCGGTGGCTCGAATGACGTGCCTGATGAGCTCGCTAACGGAGGTGTTCGGGCGGAATCCAATCCCGTTGCTTTGCGAAAGAGTCGGCAAAGCCCTCAGGTGGCATTCCGTTGCTCCTTGCCCCGCCTTCCAACAGATTCCCCCTCAATGGGGTTTCTATGGGCTCGGCTAGGGGCTGATTTGAACTAGAAGGTTGAGATGAGCCTATCCGCCTCAATGCGGGTTGGGCAAAGGCCGCTGAGGCTCATCCGCGTTTTTCTCCCCTAGCTCTTGTTTGACGCGAGGCAGCCTTGGACCTATTGCAGGTCAGCCTTTGAACCTCAGATCGAGTGGCTCAAGCCCCTGAGCACTGTTAGGGTCTGATAGGGGTTGGCCATGTTTCGCGCATTACCCCATCCTCGGTTTTCGCAACCAAAGGGGCTGAGTTGACTTGCCTCGACGGCTCGAGTGCCGCGCTCAATGAGCTCGCTAACGGGTACGTTCGTGTGGAATCCGGGTCCATCATTTGCTGACGGGGTCAGCAGAGCCCTCAGGTGGCACTCCACTACTTCTTAACCTGCCTCCCGGCAGATGCCCGAACCATTCGATAGGCTCAGGTGGCCCGCTGGCCTCTCCTCGGTGGAGATTCTGTGGGTTTGGCTCGGGGTTAGAATCGAACGAGAAAAGGTCGAGACGCCCCTGTCCGCTTCTGAGTGGGGTCGGGCAGGGCCACTGGGGCTCATCTCAGTTATTTCTCCCTGGCTCTATTTGACGCGAGGTGGCCTCGAGCCCTTTGCGGGCTGGCCTTCGAACCTCGGTCGGTCGCCGCTCATATTTGAATGATTCGGCTGCCGCTTCATGACGCGACACGAAGCGTTGAGATGTAGGGTTTTGCATATGCAATGTTTGGATGTATGGATTTAGTCATATCACTTAATTGAAACGAAAGTGGGGGTTGGCAACGTTACCTCGGATCCTGCTGTTCGCGGTGGGGTCGGCGTAACCTACATAAGCATTGCTATTTTTGTTTTTGTCTCTCGACGGCGATCCAAGCCGCACGATTGATTTAGTCGACCTGACAACTTCTCCTTGAAGGAGGCTCTATAGGGGGACCCTTCCAAACCCTTCTTGGGAAGGCCGGAGCTGAGGTTTGTGGTGTGGGGAACTGTGAGCACGATTACACTAGTGAACAAAAAACACCGTAGCCGTCGAGGCGTAGGGTCTGGCGGTTTGTCCTGTTGTATTCAAAGTTTTATACCCACACACCGCACTTCCGATTTCAAACATAAGGAGGGGTCAGGCGGAGAGGGTGTCTAAATGAATAGACACCCTTGGCAGCCCCCGAGCAATGTTTGTGCCCTTGCTGTTGCTGGGGTTGGTAGCTCGGTGAAGAAATTGTCCCTTGCTGTTGCTGGGGTTGGTAGCTCGGTGAAGAAATTATCACCTAAAGTAAGTAAACAGAGGTACTTATCTTTTCAGCAGTCGTTTGTTCGTTGTTTTACTTGGGCCACCCGATCAGCCCAGGAGGCCCGCTGGGCTCCCTCTAGACGGAGGTTCCGTTGTTGGGTTATTCCATGATCCTGCTTGGGGAAGCGGAGGGTCGCCTGCATGCGGGTGTGCCCTGGTTCTCGCGCCTGGGACGCATTAGTGGTTGCCATGGCCAGGCAACGTCCTGTTTGACCAGGCGACATCTTGTCGACCAGAGAGCGTCCCGTCGGTTCTGTCGCGTCCCCTCAGATTTCTGTCAGCATTGATTTCGCATTTGCATTGAATAGGGGAAGGCGGAGAGTTTTTTGTCCCAACTTTTCACCTTTCCTCAGCTGCTGAGCCCCTTTTTTAAATAGGGGGGGAGAGGAGTTCTCGTCCCACCTCCTCGCCAGCCTTTATGCTGCCACCTCTTCTCCTTCCTTTCCACCGAATGCAGTGGTTCCTAAGTAAGAGAGGGTAATGCCAGGGAGAGAAGAACTCATAAATCCACTAGTGAATCTGGGGTGTGATGTTGAGCTAGAGGTCATCCAATGTAGATGAGATGGTGCGAGCCGCCTATGCTAAGGAGGGTCCACTGCTGCCGAAGGAGGAGGAGTGCTGGGAGGTGCCAAACGTCGTTGGCCTCGCCGTCATTTGTTGCGACCACTTTTTGGCGGGAGGCTCCCCTGTTCAGACGCCGTTGTCGGGGTTGCGGCTGATGACGATGGCGTAGTCCCCAGATGCCCTAGCGGAGGTGCTGTTGTCAGGGTTGTGGTTGATGACGATGGCGTAGTCCCCGGATGCCCTGGTGGAGGGGCACCACAGTCACCGGCGTGGTGCTCGACGTTGTAGATGACGGCAACTTCGAGGATCCTACGGAGCGGCGGGACATCGCCGATGGAGAGCATGGCGCGACGGCCGCAGTAGATGAACTAGCCCGTGTACATGCCAGGATGTTGCCGATGGAGAGCGTGGCGCGGCGACCACAGTAGTACTTGTAGTAAAGCTAGGCAGAGACTGTAATTGAATAAGTTTGTGGGGGAGCCCCCGAGTAAACAGTCTTTTGAACTTAAGAGTACATTAGTCCTTTTCGTGATGAAATCACTTTGTAAGTGGTGAATTTGTGCAAAGAATGAACAAATTTTCATCTTTTGTTATGGCAAACAGCTTTTCAGCTTCCTCTTTTTGTAGAAGTGGTTTCGGTGCCCTCCGACCCTTCCCATGGTTCAAGTTGTAAGAAAGTAGGAGTGCGGGTGAATAGATTCTGATCATGCTGGGGAGCAAAGAGGTCATAGCTGCTGGGGTGTGGGTCTCCCGTAGTCCTACCAGTTGTACTCAGAATTTGTTCCCGAAATCTTAGTCCTTAGGACTTGTTATGAGAAGAATGGAAAACTTAGATAATGTTTGCAAAGATAACACTTGAAGTGTTTGCAAGATAAACGTACTTGTATTATTTGTATCAACCCCCGAGTGAGGTCTGACCCCTAGCAATTTGCAGGGGTCGGATGTCACTAAAGATCGAGGATTTGTAAAGACAAAAACTGATAAGGAAAAGCATGCGTTTATTTAAGGGAAAAAACAACGTAGCTGTTCGATGTTCCAAGCGTTGGTGAAGACCTTGCCGTCGATGGTTTTCAACTTGTAGGCACCTGGATGGAGTACTTCTGTGACGACGTACGGCCCTTCCTAGGGTGGGGAGAGCTTGTGGCGGTCCTTGTTGCTTTGTACGAGGCGGAGAACAAGGTCCCCGATGTTGAAGGCTCTGTCCCGCACCTTCGTCGGCTGTGGTACCGCCGCAGTGCCTGCTGGTACTTGGCCGAATGGAGGAGGGCGATGTCATGGGCTTCGTCTAGTTGGTTCATGGCGTCTTGGTGGGATGCCTTGGCTCCCTGTTCGTCACATGCTCTGATTCTTAGCGCTCCATAGTCGAGGTCCGTCGGGAGGACGGCCTCGGCACCGTAACCATGAAGAAAGGCATGTAGCCATTGGCCTGGCTAGGAGTTGTTCTAAGGGCTCTAGAGCACTGCGGGGAGCTCGGTGACCTAGCGCGCGCCGAATTTGTTCAACCGGTTGAAAATCCTAGGCTTGAGGCCCTGTAGGAGCATGCCGTTGGTGTGCTCAACCTGCCCGTTCGTTCGGGGGTGCGACGACGGTGGCCCAATCGACCTGGATGTGTTGTTCATCGCAGAATCCATTAAACTTCTTGCTGGTGAACTATGTGCCGTTGTCTGTGATGATGGTGTTTGTTTCTCCTAAATGATGGGTGATGTCGAGGAAGAACAACACAGCCTGCTCGGATTTGATCGTGGAGATCGGTCGAGCTTCGATCCATTTCGTAAATTTGTCTATGGTGACAAGTAGGTGGGTGAAGCCCCCAGGCGCCTTTTTGAGTGGCCCAATCAGGTCGAGCCCCCAGACCATGAAGGGCCACATGATGGGAATCATCTGGAGTGCCTGGGCCGGGAGGTGAGTTTGCCGAGCGTAGTACTGACACCCTTTGCATGTGCGTACGATTTGCTCTTCGTCGGCTACTGCAGTGGGCCAGTAGAAGCCCTGTCGGAATGCATTTCCAACCAAGGTCCTTGGCGCGGCATGGTGATCGTAGACCCCACCATGGATGTCGCTCAGCAGAAGTCTTCCCTCTTCGCCAGGGATACAGAGCTGTAGGATCCCGGTGTGGCTCCGTTTGTAGAGTTCGCCCTCTACAAGAATGAAGGACTTGGCGTGACGTGCGAGCCATCGAGCTTCCGTCTTGTCCGTCGGTAGTGTGTCGTGGAGGAGGTAGTCAAGGTAAAGCATTCTCTAGTCGTTCGGAGGGTCGGGCTCTGCTGCTGGATCCTCTTCAAGCTCCATGACCTCGGGGTCGGATGGAGCAGTCGGTGGGTCGGCCCTTGGGGCTGGATCAAATGGGCCATCGTCGGCCCGTTCTGACCCCTCGTAGCGCATCGAGGGCTTGTGTTGATCACTGGTGAAGACACCCATCAGCACTGGCTCTTGGCCGGACACTGCTTTCGCGAGCACGTCGGCCACTTCATTGAGGCGCCTTGGGATGTGATTGAGTTCGAGGCCGTTGAATCTGTCCTCCAACCGTTGGACTTCTTGGCAGTACGCTGCCATTTTGGCATCGTGGCAGCTTGACTCCTTCATGACTTGGTTGACGACCAGCTAGGAGTCACCCCTGATGTCGAGGCATCGGATGCCCAACTCAATGGCGATTCGTAGGCCATTGATGAGTGCTTCGTATTCAGCGACATTATTCGATGAGGGGAAATGGAGCTGGACCATGTACCTCATGCGGACCCCGAGGGGTGATATGAAGACCAGCCCCGTGCCGGCGCCCTTTTACATCAGCAATCCATCGAAGTACATCGTCCAGTACTCTTGATCGACGACCGCCGGTGGTATCTGGACCTCGGTCCATTCCGCGACGAAGTCAGCCAACACTTGGGACTTGATCGCCGTTCGGGGTGCATACGTGATGCCTTGATCCATCAGCTCGAGTGCCCACTTTGCGGTTCTTCCTATGGCGTCCTGGCTATGGATGACCTCACCGAGGGGGAACGACGCCATGACTGTCATAGGGTGTGACTCAAAGTAGTGGCGTAACTTCCCCTTGGTGATGAGTATGGCGTATAGGAGTTTCTGGATTTGGGAGTAGCGGGTTTTGGAGTCAGACAGTACCTCGCTGATGAAATATACAGGGCGCTGTACCTTGAAGGCGTGCCCCTCTTCTTCCCGCTCTACTACCAGGGCGGCGCTGACCACTTGCGTGGTGGCCGCTATGTATAGCAGGAGGGATTCTCCATCGCTTGGAGGAACTAGGACCGGGGGTTTTGTTAGAAGTAGCTTGACCATGTCAAGCACCTCTTGGGCCTCGACTGTCCACTCTAAGTGGTCGGCTTTCTTTAGGAGTTGATAAAGGGGGAGTCCTCGTTCGCCGAGGCGCGAGATGAATCGGCTGAGGGCGGCGAGGCACCCCACGATCCGCTGAACCCCCTTTATGTTCTGGATCGGGCCCATCCTTGTGATGGCTAAGATTTTCTCCGGGTTGGCTTCGATGCCGTGCTCGGAGACGATGAAGCCGAGCAGCATGCCCCTCGGGACCCCAAAAACACATTTCTCGGGATTGAGTTTGATGCCATTTGCCCAGAGTTTAGCAAAGGTTTGTTCAAGATCAACGACAAGGTGGCCAGCCTATTTGGATTTAACTACGATGTCGTTGACGTAGGCCTCAACGGTCCGCCCGATGAGGTCCCCGAAGCAGTTGAGCATACAGCGCTGGTAAGTTGCCCCAGTGTTCTTTAGACCAAACAGCATTGAAATGTAGCAGAACGATCAGAACAGGGTGATAAAAGACATCGCGAGTTGGTCGGACTCTCTCATCATGATTTGGTGGTAGCCGGAGTATGTGTCAAGGAAGCAGAGGGTTTCACACCCTGAGGTAGAATCGACTATTTGGTCTATGCGTGGCAAAGGAAACGGGTCCTTTGGGCATGCCTTGTTGAGACCCGTGTAGTCGACACACATCCTCCATTTCCTGCTCTTCTTTCATACAAGAACAGGATTTGCTAACCACTCTGGGTGGTGTACTTCCTTGATGAATCCGGCGGCCAACAGTTTTGCTATCTCTTCACCGATGGCCCTGCGCTTTTCCTCATCGATGCGGCGCAGGCGTTGCTTCACCGACTTGGAGCCTGGGTGGATTTTCAAGGTATGCTTGGCGACCTCCGTCGGGATGCCTAGCATATCCAAGGGTTTCCACGCAAAGATGTCTTTGTTGTCACGAAGGAAGTCGACGAGCGCGCTTTCCTATTCGGAGGAGAGCGCGGTACCAATGCATACCTTTTTGCCCTCGAAGCTGCTGGGGTCTACGAGGACCTCCTTGGAGCCCTCTGCTGATTCAAATGACCTGGTCGATTTCTTCGCGTCGGGCACCTCTTTGGTGACCTCTTCCCTAAGGGTGGTGAGCTCTCCGAAGGTGACGACTGCTACGGCGTGGCCGCAGCATTCGACTTCGCACTTGTAAGCGCGCTGGAAGGAGGTACCGACGGTGATGACCCCACGGGGACCTGACATCTTCAGCTTGAGGTATGTATAGTTGGGGACGATGAATGAACTTCGCGTAACACGGACGTGCCAGGATGGCGTGGAAGGTTCTAGGGAACCCTACCACGTTGAAGGTAAGGGTCTCAGTCCTGTAATTGGACTGATCCCCAAAAGTGACGGGCAGATCGATCTGTCCTAGTGGTACGACCTGTTTTCTAGGCACGATGCCATGGAAAGGTGCTCGGATCGAGCGGAGGTTCGTCCGGTCGACGCCCATCTCGTCGAGTGTCTTTGCGTACATGATGTTGAGGCCGCTGCCTCCATCCATCTAGTACTTTCGTGAGCCACTTCGGGCCAACAATCAGCTTGACAACAAGTGGATACCTCCCTGGGTGCGGGACAACATCCGGATGGTCGGCCCGGTCGAAGGTTATGGTGGATTCTGACCATCGGAGGAAGGCAGGCGTGGCCGGTCCGGTCGTATAGACCTCACGGCGCGCAACCTTCTGGTGGCGCTTAGAGTCGTAGGCCGTTGATCCTCTGAAGATCATAAGGGCGCCATTCGGCGTTGGGAAGGCATCGTCTTTCTCTAAGACATCATCTATAGCAGGGGGCGGATCCTTCCCCTGCTCCCCTTTGTTGGAGCTTCTAGACAAGAATTTGCGCATGAGGCCACAATCCTTGTGCAGATGCTTGGCCGGGAAAGTATGGTTTGGGCATGGCCCCTCGAGCATTTTTTCGAAGTGGTTCGGAGTGCCCTCTATGGGCTTCCGGCCACCCTTGCGGTCGGCAGCGGCCACGAGCGAGTCACCGCGCCGTTGCTTCTTATTCTTTCTTTTGGTGGAACGGTTGGAGGCGCCTTCGCCGGCACCCTTGTCCCACCTCGCCTTGCCATCAGAACAGTCGAAGATTGCTCCGACCGCCTCTTCTCCTGAGGCATGGCTGGTGGCAATGTCTAGGAGTTCCTCGGTGGTCCACGGGCCCTTGCGTCCCTAGCTTATGAACCAAAGACTCGCAGGTGGTCCCGGATAGGAAGGCTCCTATCATGTCGGCGTCGGCGACGTTAGGGAGCTCGTTGCATTGCCGGGAGAAGCACCGGATGTAATCGCGGAGGGTTTCATCGGCCTTCTGGCGATAGTTCTTGAGGTACCATGGGTTCCCAAGGCACTTGTATGTGCCCTGGAAGTTCCCCACAAAGATTTCCCTCAGATCCGCCCAACTCTGAATGGCGTTGGACAGCAGGTGCTCCAACCACGCTCGTGCCGAATGGGCCAAGAATAGTGGGAGATTGCGAATAATGAAATAGTCATCATTCGCGCCACCGGCTTGATAGGCAAGCTGATAGTCTTTGAGCCAAAGCCCGGGTTTGTCTCCCCATAATATTTTGGGATGTTGGTAGGCGGTCGGTGCCTTATTGGGAAAGCAGCGTTGAGGATGTGCCGACCGAAGGCCTAAGGGCTGGCAAGCCAGGGCTCGGGCCCCGGTCCTCGCCACTGTCGTAGCGTCCGCCACGTCGAGGATGATAGTCGTGGTGGGCTCCTTCCCTTGGGTCGCCGTAGGTGCGCCTGCGGGCATCAATGGTGCTGCGCGTGTCGCGGTTGTGGCTGAGACATTGATGTACCGGGACAGCGGTGTGCTGCCTATCACCTGGCGGCGTCTAGTGAACCAACACATCCTTGGCAGGGCGCACCGAGGGCGCGTGCTGGCTGTCATCGAGCTCATGTCTCTGAGACAACAAGCTTTCCGCCTGCTGCACCACCGCACGCTCGAGCAACGTGTGAATTTCTCGGCGGGCCCTGCGATCCTCGGACATCGCGGCCTCTGGAAGGCCGTGAAGCAAGGCTGTCGCAGTGGCATTGTTCTGGCTTGCCCAAGTGAGGTGAGGGAGGGTCCCGTCGTCGGTGAGGATCCTTTGGTGTAGATTGCAGGCCGTGGCGCGTGCGCCCCCACCGTTTCCGTGGTGTTCGATCTCGCGATGGATCTCCGCGTACTCCCGCATGAGCCCTTGTCCGGCCTCATCGATCTCTAGCTTTGGGCTCTCAGCTGCTCCATCCTTACATGAGATGGGGCCGCTGCCTCCCCTCCGGTCCCACCATCAGGGTTGCCTATCGGGGTAGCCTCCTCCCCGGAGATGTTTTTACGCGCCCCTCGTGGGTTTCTGCCATGAAGTATCCCCGGGAAGGGTGATGGCTCCCCCTGCTGGAGTCAGAGCTAGAAGATGATCCCGGCTCCTCTGTGAGGAGCTTGTGGAGAGACTCTAGGTCATGTTCAATTACCCCCACGAACTTGCTGTCCGTGGGCGGCTGAACCATGCGTAGTGCCACTAGGTGGCCAGCGGTCGCCGTGGCGTTGCAGAGACCGAACGGAAACGCTATTGGGGACCTCCGCACGTGGCGTTCCGGAGATAGGAGCCCCTCTTCGGAAGGCCATGCCACATCATTGTCATCTAAAAGGGCGAGGCGACGCTGGTTCTCCCTGGACTGCTGGGGTCCAAGGGAGACGCCGAGCTGGCGCCCAAGCCTCTCATGGTAGAGGCCAATGGAGGGGAGAGATTGGAGGGCGGTGTGCGCCCGTAACAACCCTCCTCCCACCGTGATGATGAAATCTAGGCTCCCGAGGCGCACGTGCGTGCCTGGGACCTAGCTGACGTTGTGGTTAGCCATCCATGGCCTGGTTTGGAACGTGCAAAGTCCCCTACCTGGCGCGCCAACTGTCGGGGTTTCGAACAAACACAGGCTAGTAAATTTATATTTATGCACGTTAGGCCTAGATGGTGCGCTAAAGGACACAAGGTTTATGCTGGTTCGGGCTGAATGTCCCTACGTCCAGTCTGTTGCTGCTCGTGTTATTAGCACCGAAAATGGTTCGTAGTAGGGGGTACAAGTGGTCGAGAGAGGGACTAGTCCCAAGTCTCCGATGGAAAAGATCGAAAGGATACCAAGAGCTTGGTCGCTTCTTGGCTGCGTGCGTGATGTGTTGTGCCTATGTCGAACTGGCCTTTGTGTCTGTTGTTCGTCCAAAGTCGGTCCCTCGAGTGGGGAGCCCTGCCCCCCCTTTATAGACCAAGGTTGGAGCAGGGGTTACAGATGGGAGAAAGAGGAAAATACCAAGGGTATAGAAGGTCCTTCGAAGGATCCAGGTCTTCCTTTTTTCCTACGCCTGCCCTGCATAACATGGCAAACCATGTCAGAAGTGGCATGTTTGTTGATCTTCATAGGCCATGCCCTGGCCTCTTTTAGCAAGTGGGTGCATCCCATCCCACCTCCATGGGCGGCGTGTCGGACAGGGGTGTCGATCTGTGACCCCATGGGGAGCGGAAGGCATGGTGACTGCTCGTTCGCCACTGTAGAGGACGGGAGTCTCCCCTTGGAACGTAGTGGTTGTCGTATGTCTGTGTGGGTTCTTCGCTCGAGGGCTGAAGGCGGCACCTACAACACTGTAGGACGAAGAGCACGCGCCTGCAACACTATTTAGGCTCTGCCACACCTGGAAGGGTCTAAGCACTCGTCCCGTCACGCCCTGACGGTACTTTCCTGTAGGGGCGCAGGGCATGTACCTCGATGCCATGGTTGACTCAAACGTCTTGTCTTACCCTGTGCCTATCATCATGAAGGAGCGGGGTGCGGTTGTCAGGCGAGGCGGAGCCAGCCGTTGGACATCGAGCGAGGTGAGGTCCGTCGGGCGAGGTGGAGCCCACCCTCGGGGGTCGGTTGAGTCTGAGCCCAGACCTCAGGGTCGGGCGAGGCGGAGTCTTGCTTTTAGCCGTCCGGCGAGGCGAAGCCTGGCCCCGGCCGTCAGGTGAGGCAGACCCTGCCCTTAGCCCTCGGGCGAGGCGAACCCTAGCCCTCATCCCTCGGGTGAGGCGGAACCAAACTCCCATCGTCCAGGCAAGAAGCATAGTAGCGCTCTTGTCTGCCCGGTAGTTTTTTTTATCGTTTGATGGTTATTAGTTCCACCTCCTTGGGTACCCCGGTATTAGGTCCCCGACACCTTTATTACCTTAAAAAACTAGAAGCAAGGATGTACGAAAACAAACTCTGAGTAAATCTGGTCGGACCGCTAGAAACCTACGCCCCAGCGACTACGACGTTTCTGCTCACCGGTGTGATCAGAGTTTTATTCTCCGTACCTCGAGCTTTAGCCTCCACCTTCCTATGAAGGATTTGGAGAGGCCTTCTTGCGAAATCTCCATCGAGGAGAGACCGGCAGGTCAACCCGAGCTGGTCAAACGGCTCATGTCGCGGCCGAGAGACAGGTTGGGAGCAGCGGGATGTCCCATGCAGGTCACATCAACTCCGTCATGAATGATAGACCCGGACCCCATGCGGACATATCTGGTAAGAGTTCTCTGAACCCGTCACTCGAGTCGTCGAGGTAACTTTACCAAACCCCACTTTACTTTCAATACATGAGCATTCATTCATCCATTCTCATGCATGCCTTCATACATTCATTCATACATTCGTTCATACATTTGTTCATACATTCATTCATACATTCATTCATACATTCACTCATTCATTCATCCATTCTCATGCATGCCTTCATACATTCATTCATACATTCGTACATACATTCATTCATACATTCATCCATTCTCATGCTTGCATGCATACATTCATTCATACATTCATCTCATACATACAAGCATTGCATATGCAATCATTGCATCACAACGCTTCGTGTCGCGTCATGAAGCGGTAGTCATCTCATTCGACATGAGCGATAACCGACCAAGGTTCGAAGGTCGGCCCGCGAAGGGCTCGAGGCCGCCTCGCGTCAAACAGAGCCAGGGGAGAAAAACTTAGATGAGCCCCAGCGGCCTTGCTTGACCCAGCACAGAAGCGGATAGGGACATCTAGACCTTTCTCATTCGATCCTAACCTCGAGCTAAGCCCATAGAATCTCCATCGAGGAGAGGCCATAGGGCCACCCAAGCTAATCGAATGGCTCGGGCATCTGTTGGGAGGTAGGTTAAGGAGCAGTGGAATGCCACATGAGGGCTATGCTGACCCCGTCAGCGAATGATGGACCTAGATTCCACTCGGACGTGCCCATTAGCGAGCACACCGAGCGTGACACTCGAGCCATCGAGGCAAGTGTTGTTAGCTGAGCCCCTCCAGTTGCAAAAACCAAGGATGGGGTGACATGAAATCTGGCCGACCCCTACCGACCCCCATGGGGCTCGGGGGCTCGAGCCGCCTGACCCGAACTCGGGAATCCACCTAAACGGGGTTCGAAGGCCGGCCCGCGAAGGGATCGAGGCCACCTCGTGTCAAATAGAGCCAAGGGAGAAAAACTTAGAGGAGCCCCAACAGCCTTGCTCGACCCCACTCAGAAGCGGACAGAGACATCTAGACCTTTCTCATTCGATCCTAACCTCAAGCCAAGCCCATAGAATCTCCATCGAGGAGAGGCCAGCGGGCCACCCAAGGCAATCGAATGGCTCAGGCATCTGCTAAGAGGCGGGTTAAGGAGCAGTGGAATGCCACATGAGGGCTATGCCGACCCCGTCAGCGAATGACAGACCCGGATTCCACTTGGACATGCCCGTTAGCGAGCTCACCAAGTGCGACACTCGAGCCATCAAGGCAAGTGTTGTTAGCTTAGCCCCATCGGTTATGAAAATTGAGGATGGGGTGACGCATGAAATCTGGCCGACCCCTACCGACCCCCACGGGGCTCGGGGGCTCAAGCCGCCCGACCCGAACTCGGGAATCCACTTGACCGGGGTTCAAAGGCCCACACACGAAGGGCTCGAGGCTGCCTCACGTCAAACAGAGCCAGGGGAGAAAAACTTAGATGAGCCCTAGCAGCCTTGCCCGACCCCGCTCAGAAGTCGGACAGGGACATCTAGACCTTTCTCGTTCGATCCTAACCTCGAGTCAAGCCCATAGAATCTCCATCGAGGAGAGGCCAGCGGGCCACCCAAGCCAATCGAACAGCTCAAGCATCTACCGGGAGGCGGGTTAAGGAGCAGTGGAATGCCACATGAGGGCTATGCCTACCCCATCATGAATGGTGGACCCAGATTCCACTTGAACATGGCCGATAGCGAGCTCACCGAGCACGTCACTCAAGTCATCGAGGCAAGTGTTGTTAGCTCAACCCCTTCGGTTGCGGAAACCATGGATGAGGCAACGATCACAGAGATGAGCTGACCCTCGACCGCACCCCTGCTATGCGTGGGGGTTTGAGGAAAGTTGGACTCGCAAGGAGACCAAACGCACGATCGTAGAACGATGGCTCAGAACCTAGGGAGGGGGTATGTGCAAAAACAAGAGACATTTTCTCTTACTAATTTCGCTATCCTCTCCTCGATCTTTTAGTGACATCTGACCCCAGCAACGGCAAGGGGTCAAATCTCACTCGGGGCCTGATAAGGGTATAAATACACTCTTTCTAAAATAGTCACCGTGCCTGACCTCTTCCTCACATTGAACCTAGTGGCAAGGTCTGCGGAAACGAGTGACTGAGCAAGGCTGGTCGGACTGTAAGAAACCTACACCCTAATGGCAACAACACTCTTGCTTACCAGTGTGATAAGAGTTTCCCTCCTGTACCTCGGGCCCTATAGTCTTAACAAATGGAAGGGCCGGGGCACGTGAACCCCTTTTCACACATTAAAAGGGAGGAAAAACAAATTCGTTCGCACCAAAACAAAATGACAAGTTTGTTCAAATGATACACAAGGGTCGGCACGTGTTCGCTGATTACAAGAATGATCGATCTATTTCACTAACTAGCCCCTCCGAGAGAGAAGTATGCTTTCAATCTTGTCCACCAGGTCCTGCGAAAGGGGAGCCACCGCCGCTTCCATCTCCTCTAGCTCGTGGACTTCATAGCCAGGCGCGAAGCCATGGCTCATCGTCTCTAGGTCGATGCTGTCCCCATAATGAGAATGAGCAATTGCAAAGGATTGATTAACCTCGTCATGAAGGGCGTTCCTCTCGAGCTAGCGCACCCGCACCATGATCTCGACGGCACGGGCGGTGAGCGAACTGGTCCCCAACGACCGCACCACCTCAAGGTCATAATAGACCACTTCGAGGGCGACGCTCAGGATACCAAGCTGGTTGCCCTCCGCCTGAAGATTCCTCCTCGCCTCAGTGAGGTCCACGACCAGCTCGGTAGAAACACTTTTGGCCTCCAGCTTCTGGGCCATCGTGTTTCCAAGCTCGGTCTGGAGGGAGCCGATCTTCTATCGCGCGTTGTCGCGCTCCAAGCAGGCCTGGTCACGCTCTCGGAGGGTCCAGTCACGCTCCTCGTGAGCCACACCACGCTCTGAGCGGAGCCTCTCCGTGGTTTGGAGCAGCTCATCCCGCTCCTTGCGTAGCCAGGCGACCGCCATAGCATCCAGACTCATCCTCTTCTCCAAGGCCGCGAGCTTCTCCTCGGCCCCAGCTTCAACTCCCTTTCCTTCTCGACCTCATCCAGAAGGTCAAGGATCTGCTAGCGGGATTTGACATCCTTCTAGAGTAGCTCATCCTGCTCCTTCCTGACCTTGGCGGCCTCCACATCATCCCTCCGTGATCTCGCTGATAGGGCCTCGAATGCCGACTTGGCCTCGTTAGCATGCTGACGGGCCTCGGCCACCCGTGACCGAAGACTGTCTGCCTCCTCGGCGAGGGGAGTCAGCTCGGCCACCCTCTACTAGGCGGCAACAAGCTAAACGGTCACTTCCCCACGTAGCCGCACCTCCTCAATGAGGTAGTCCTAGGTTTCCTTCTGCTTATGAAGGAACCGAGACTTCCCCTGGCTGCGAGCGATAAGGGACTAAAAGGAGACGATGGTCAGAATACAAAAAATATATAGAGAAAGAAAAGGGCAAGAAGTAGGGTCAAGCGAATACCTGCCCGGAGGGAAATGACAATGTCATGCAAGGTACCTCGGGCATGGTCTAGGGCTTCGAGCACGGATGCGACCCCCATGTCAAGGCTCTCCCGCTCCATGCTCTCTGCATCATCGTCGAGAGTCAAGAGCATTGATGTCGGATCCTCTGGAATCACCCACCTGAGCAGGGGCTCACCCCGCGTAGGCGAGTCACTGCCCACCGACATCAGGGCCAGGGATGGCTCCCTGCTGGCTCCGATCGCTGCTGTGCTATCTTGCCGTGACGTCCCCGCCAGGACACTCACTCCGGTGACGGAAGGGGTCAACGATACGAACGCTGACTCCTCTCCTAGCACCATGACCTTCGGAGACCCCTCGGCTGTGTCCCCCTCCATCTAGCCCATGCCAGACGTTGTCACCTGGGCCACCGATGGCGCGGGTCGCGCCGGTTCCTCAGGCGCCGCCACGATAGCGCCCGACTGTGACCCGCCTGTCACAGCCGCCAACACCTCCACCAACATTGGTGGGGTCCTAACCGGTTGCGTCATGCCCACCACGGTCGGCACCACGAGCGTGGTTGGTAGCCCCGTTCGCCCTGTCGTCGGTAGCGGTATTGCCGCCATCGCCGGCTGTTCCATGACCTCCGAAGGCGTCCCTTGAGCCCCCACGTCCGTCCATCCCGCCAAGGGCATGGGCACCACCGTGGGCGACACCTAACCAGCCGGCAACATAGTCACACTGGCACCGCTCCTGCCCGAAATTAGCGTGATGCCAGTCGATGGCTGCCGCCTCGCTTGAACGGCGAGGCTCTTCTTTGGCGCCAGCACCAAAGGATTATGCTACCTCCCAACGCTGCAAGAAATGAAAAGCATAAGTCGCTATGAAATCCAACCAAAACAGGAAAAAACAGAGGACCTGATGACTCACCTCAGCGTTGTAGGGCGGTGGATACGTTTGGGGGGTGAATCCCCCGACCTCTACTCCGCCTTGTCGGGGTGAGGCCGTTTCGAGCCCGTCCCCTGCTCCTGGGCAGAGGGGCTCGCTCCCCTTGGATCTTGGGGCACAATAGTAGAGCCACTCGCCTCCGCTGGCACCTCAGGCGCGGTGGCAGAGCCGCTCGCCCCTGTTGGCTCTTGGGGCAGGCCGACGGCATGGCCTGTCTCCACTGGCTCCACGGACGTGCCCTCCCCTTCATGGAATGGGAAGGGTCCCGACTCCTGCAAGGACAAACCGATACCTATCAGCACATCCTTGTTCTCTAGGTCATCCCACTAGATGTCATCGACTACCTCATCATCGTCTCCATCATCATCATCACCGTCACTATCAGTGTCCGCCCTTCGCTCCCATGCCTGTAGCTTCCACTGCTTCTTCTTCCTCTTGTCCTCCTTTGCCTTCCTCAGCTGCTCGCCCTCGGCGTGATTCACCACCCTCATGGACGAATCCCTCGGCAACGGTGCCGGGTGATCCATGAAGATGAGGTCCCTCAGCTGGTCCCATCTCTCTCAAAGTTAGTATCAAGGGGTTAGGAAATCAATTGAAGAGGAGGTATAAGGAGGGGAAACTTATAAAGATGACATGGCCAAGTTTTAGCCGCATCGGAGGATGTCCCAGCACCGGGTAGATGAAATCGAGGGGGGCACCCGTGTCATCCCATGAAGGCTCCATTGCCTCCTTGATGCGTTGAGCGATCTCGGAGTTGGGGAGCACCCCCTCGGTGAGCGCTGTTCCATCGAACAATGCCTCGGGCACCATCGCGTATAGCGAGAGCGCACACGTCATCAACGGCGCCACCCTCCTTGCATGGTAGGCCCCGATGATGCCTGACCCCTTTGGGCCGTTCTCCTTGAGGATGTGGATGGCAGCGATGTGGTCTTGGATATTCTTCTTATCCTTCTCCAGGACGCCCCACTTCCTCCATGACTCTGGGGCCTCTTCGATCAGGCGCCCGGTGAACTTCGATAGAGGGGCGGCGGTGTCGTTCTTGAGGTAGAACCACTATAAGTGCCACCCCTTGTTGGACATCAAGAGCCGCATGGGCGGGTACTCGCCGACCCGATTGTTCCAGAGTTGGATGCCGGCGCACCCCATCGGCATGTGCAGTTCCTGCCTGCCACTCTTCTCCCTCTTCTTCTAGAGGGTGATGGTGAAGAAGTACCTCCACAGATCGAAGTGGGGGCTAATCCCCAGGAATCCCTCACACAGAGCGATGAACGCCGCCATGTGCTGGATTCCATTGGGATTGAGGTGCTGTAGCTCGATCTTGTAGTAGTGCAGGAGCCCTCAAAGAAATCTGTGGGCGCGGGTCACAAACCCACACTCATGGAAGTGGGCGAACTACATTGCATAGCCATCAGGTGGCGACAGTAGATCCTCCTCATCGAACAGCAGCCACTCCTCGGCCGAGGTCGTGCGCAGAGAAGACCGCGACAGACGAGGCCCTCCATACGCTGGAAGGTGATGTCGAGTGGCACCACGAATCCATTGGAGGTGGGGACGGTTGGATAAGGGCTCGATGGTGGCGGGGATGCGGAGATGGGGAACCCTAGGTGATTGGTGGTGGTCATCATAGCTGTGGAGGCAAGGATGCAAGGTATAGAACCCGGGGGGTGAACCCATTGGTTTTATATGGACGATGGGTGCGAGGAAACCAACCGCCCGCCTAGATCTCCGTGCCTACCACGATTCGCCACAACGTCTCACCGCGGGAAGTGTGCACGCAATATATGTCCGTTCCCTTGAAAAACTCACCGGAAGTTTCGTCTCTCCGGACGGGCCATGACTCATCACAAGTAAGAGGAATATGGATAAAAAAACACGTCTATGGCCCGCCTGGGCCCAAGAGTTCGAAAGTTGGCCCATCGATAGGTTCGACAACCGCTCTAGGCACCCTTAGAGTAAGAGATGGAAAGGGATGGGCCCGCAAGCGGCCAGTAACCAGGCGCACGAGTGCCACGGGCATCCTAGCCCATGATCGAGTCTTGGCCAGGTATGATGCATGGTTTTTTCCCTAAAGAAAGGTAGAGAGCTCTCGAGACCGGTCGAACGGACCCGAGAACTATATGGATTGACCGCTGAGAATCTAAAGTCGGTCACCAAGCTGACCCTAACCGGATCCCTATGAATGGGATGCTGGGACCCCACTCAAACTAGCTAGCTAACAACTCACCGAGCACCCTGGCTCCTCCATAGATGAAAATCAGGGCATGGCTCACCCCTCCGGTTGCGGAAACCATGGACGGGGTGATAATCACAAAGGTGAGTCGACCTTCGATCGGACCCCCGCTACGCGCGAGGGCTCGAGGAAAGTTGGACTCGCAAGGAGACTGGACGTGTGGTCACAAGACGATGGACCCCCATGGGGGTCGAAAATCAGGAAAGACCTTTTCCAACCCACCAAAATCTCATGGCCATACCCGCGAAGGGTCCGACCTCAACGAGAGGGAATCACCATCCACAGGACATGCTATAGGCAACAAAAGAAGGCCAAGGCCCTCAGAGTCCTCCCATTCTAAAAAACCTCCAAAGGAGTATTCTACTCCTCCGCAGGCTCGGGGGCTACTATCGGGGACCAATACTAGGGTACCCGAAGAGGAGGAGCTAATAACCATCAACATTGATTCATCCAAGCAGTCAAGAGCGCGACTACAGCTCCAACCGACCCCCAGGTGCATGGGCTCCGCCTCACTCGACCCCTGAGGGTGGCTCCACCTCGCCCGACACCGAGGCCGCGGGCTTCGCCTCGCTCGACCCCTGAGGGTTGGCTCTGCCTCGCCTGACACTGAGGCCGCGGGCTCTGCCTCTCTCGACCCCTGAGGGTTGCTCCTCCTCGCCCGACACTAGGGCCGTGGGCTTCGCCTCGCCCGACCCCTGAGGGTTGGCTCCGCCTCTCCCAACACTGAGGCCATGAGATCCGCCACGTCTGACCCCTTAGGGTTGGCTTTGCCTCGCCTGACCTCTATGGCTGGCTCCGCCTCTCCCGACCCTGGATTTGGGCTCTGCCTCGCCCGGCCTCTGGGAAGGAACTCCGCCTCGCCCGATCCCAAGGCTGGGGACTCCGTCTCGCCTGACGGAGACTCATACCACCGCCGACCACTCTAGGTCCAAATTCATGGGCCTGGGTCAAAGCTCTGACACCAGGTAGTTCAATTTTGTTATTTTCTGACCAACGTTGATGATGACAATATTATAATAAATTTAAGTTTGAAGTTTAAATCTCTGATAAATTTTACACCAACATGGTCAATTTTTTAGAGAGTTGATAAGGACCAAGAAATGCTCCTGAACTAAAAGAATGTATTTTATTATCAAGTTTCCGCTGCAATGATGGTGATTATCTTCTAATTAAAATTGAACCAATGGGAGAATTTAATTTTGAAGAGTAGTTATATGTATTTCAAGTTGATTTATGAGTTTTATGCATTAATTCTATTTTCTGCCCAACGATGATGTATAATTGATGCGGAAGCACCTTGTTTATTTAACCGACGAAATCACTCGGCTGCATACCAACGGGCTGCAATGCTGGGCTATGTGAATGAAAAGGCTTGAGTCAAGCCAGTTCAAGATAGATTTTTGCTAGTTTATTAATTTTTTGATTAAATTGGAACCAACGGGAAGATTTAATTGGAAAATGAAGTATAAGTGAATGTTTTTATGATAAGAGTTGCAATAAGTAACATGCATGTCTAATTTGACCAACGTTGGATTAAGCATGCGTATTTGTGTATGGATTTATCCCGCATGGGAGAAGTTTTGGTATAGTACTTATGCTAGTCCATCATGCATGGTGGGAGAAGTTTTGTGATGATTCACATGTTTTGTATCCCGCATAGCGAGAGAAGTTTGGGTAGCTCTTATGCTGTCCTAGTATTGACCGTGCCCAATAGAAATGCATCGTCATGGTCAATACTAACCAAAAGATAAGAAAAGATGCAAGCGTGACATGCAAAAGTACTGCTAATGAAAGATCTCATTGAGTTCTTGAAGTAAAATAAGGAAAGTGTACTCCTAAACAGATCAAGAAATAACTTTATTTACATGACATAATCATGTGAATGAAGTAAGTTATAAGTGTCTCCTTGTTCATAGGTTTTCTGAATAGTTCTCAAAATTATGGCAGTAAAGTTGATGCCATATTTTGAGGGGGAGAATATTAAGATCAATTAAGAAAGATACTCTTCATTAAGAGTGAGATAATGATTAATTAAGTTGAATGCGATCATTGGAGGAGTACAACGGTCACAACAATGATACCCCTAAGCTGAGAAAAAGGTAAATTCCTGGACCTTTTAAAGTTCCGACAGGAAGATAGCGTAGTCAGCCTCAAAGATGTTAAGGTGGTGCTTAAAGCGCCATATGAGGTTTTAATAGATTAACCCAAATAAGATATTTGAAGATACACTATCTTTAGAAAAGATAGAAAGATCTAGGGGAGCATGGTATGTAGAGGTATGTAGAGACCTAAGACTTAAAGAGAAGAGGGACTGTGTGCCCACTCCAGTGACTCAGGAGCAACAAGTTTCTCAATACCTGTTGATGTTGTATGACTAATACAACACCTGTTGTTAGCTCTTTGAAGAAGATGAATAATGTAAACAAGAATATTGTTATACAGGAGCCTGTAGAATCAATTGTCTCTTGGCAATGATGAGCAACAACGGTCCCATATGAAAGTGCTAGTAGCTAAGGCCCCAGAAGGTCTCAAAGAATTAGTAAACCAGTTTTCTGATGACTATGAAGTCTATGTTAGTGAAGAAATTCAAATAGATGGTATCGGGGACCAATAGCAGGGTACCCAAAGAGGAGGAGCTAACAACCATCAACATTTATTCATCCAAGCAGTCAAGAGCTCGACTACAGCTCCAACCGACCACCAAGTGCACAGGCTCCGCCTCGCCCGACCCCTGAGGGTGGCTCTGCCTTGACTGACACCGAGGCCGCAGGCTCTGCCTTGCCCAACCCCTAAGGGTGGCTCCACCTCACCCAACACCGAGGCCGTGGGCTCTGCCTCGCCCGACACCGAGGCCACGAGCTCCGCCTCACCCGACCCCTGAGGGTGGCTCCACCTCGCCCGACACTGAGGTCACGGGCTCCACCTCGCCTAACCCCTAAGGGTTGGCTCTGCCTCACCTGACACTGAGGCTGTGGGCTCCGCCTCACCTGACCCCTGAGGGTTGGCTCCACCTTGCCCGATACCGAGGCCACAGACTCTACCTCGCCCAACCCCTGTGGGCTGGCTCTGCCTCGCCCAACACTGAGACCATGGGCTCTGCCTCGCCCGACCCCTGAGGGTTGCTCGACCTCACCTGACACCAGGCCACAGGCTCTGCCTAGCTCGACCCCTGAGGGTTGGCTCCACCTCGCCCGACACCGAGGCCGTGGGATCTGCCTCGTCTGACCCCTGAGGGTTGGCTCTACCTCACCTGACCTCTAAAGGCTGGCTCCACCTCTCCTAACCCTTGCGTTTGCGCTCCGCCTTGTAACACCCTAGGTGTTTGGCTTCCACATTTGCACTGCATTTCATGAACATGAGCATCATGCATCCATTCGTGAACTTATATCACATGAAACATGATTTCGAAACATTGCAACATGTTGTATATTTCATGTGTATTGTTCCTTTTATGAAATGTAAAGTGTGCAACACTCAAGTGCAACATGTGTAACTCACTTTAGTGAAACATGGTTAGTAGTACTATGCAACACACTCATGAAACATATGAAACATGGCCTTGAAACAAAAGTAACACTTCACTTGTTCGTCCTTGTTTCAATGTCTGTGATGCTTGATTTTGGTGTGACCAATGTGTGGTGTGGCTAATAATGCTCTTAAGCAACTTAGTTATACTTAGAATGTCATTAGGAACAAGGTTCATGTTGATCATTTTGTCTAATTAGGTTTCCAAGTCATGGTTTGACCAATTTGGACCCCTAGAGCTCCTGCGTTTGACTGTTTAAAAAGTGTAGCTTAGAGTGTTTGCATGTCTGAGCAACCTAAAGAAAAGTTGTAGCAAATTATATAACGAACAAAAGTTATTTTATGACCATCTCATGAAAATGTGCAGAACATGCTAAAAAATGGCCCACAAGTCAGTTTTGAGATCTATTTAGAAACTCTGAAATTTTCTAAGTGTTGTAACTAAGTTTCAGTTTCATGACCTCAACTTTGGCTTGATATAACTCGTGATCCGTTGTGAATTAGATGTTGATTTCTAAATCAAAGTTGTAGCCCTACTATAGCTGTACAACTTTCATGTTCATTGTTTCCTCTAATACGTCACGGATTAGGAGAATGAGGGCCATCAAGTAACGCTGTCAAGCTGATCGTTTTCACTGAATCGATGCTACAGTGGTCTGACCGGTTACAGAACTTCACCGATGCGTGTGCACCGCGTGTCACCGACTGCCTGACCGGCCAGGCCACGTCAGGCCTGAGCTCGGCAATTGAAGCCTCTGCGCGCGTCTGTGAGCCCCCACCAGCGCCACATTTTCCTTTGCTCCTCCGCTCGCCCGAAGCACAGCAGCAGAGCCACAACGCCCCGCCATTGCTGCCGAGCAAGCTCCGCCGCACTCGTGCCTGCTCGCCGCCTCCTCTACCCCGTCGCCCTTCTAGTTGAGCCAGACGTGCCATAGGTGAGGGCCATTGGCTATTTTTCCGCCGCCGTCTTCGTGGCCGCGTCTCACCGGAGCGGAGCTCACCGCGACCACCCACCACCGAGACCTCCTCATCCTCCTCTCTCTGCTTGGACAGCTCTGTAGTGACCTCGTGGAGCTCGTACCAAGCTCGGATGAGGCAGCAAGGGCTTGCCGTCGCCGGCACCTCGTGCCGGAGCTCTGCCGTGCCGCCATCACCGGCGACGAGCCACCTCCGCTAGGTCTTAGGTCGCGCCACTTGCACCAATCGGTTCCCCTCGTCACATAGAGCACGTAGGTAGCCTTGGTGTCGCCGGAGTCCTCACCGTCGGCGACCAAGACCACCGCAGCGCCATCAAACGCCGCCTCCTCTGTTCTGTTTCGCTGACCGGTGGGTCCGGCTGACAACCGGGTCCCACACGTCAGTGGCTGTGTATTCATATGATAGTTCAAAAATTCTAGTTTTAGTGCTGTTTTGTAAATTTTGTAACTCCAAATTGGTAGATCCCAATTGAGTACTTCCAATTTTGTTAGACTCAAAGGGAGGTCTAGTATTTAAGAAAAATATGACATGAACACTTGTAGTGGAAAATTTGGATGAATTAAATAGGAACTTGAAAAGTGTTTTTGAATGCATGCAAACTTGTTTAAATCATATCTGGAGTTTCTGTGATCCAAAAATTATGAAATTTTGTGGGTACGCTAGTCTTGTATAGTAGAAGCTCTGGTTAAAATTTGAGAGTCATTGCATGTGTAGTTTTTGAGTTATAAATTTTCCTTTTATCATTGGTAGATACTTGTGTGAATTTTTGTAAATTATCTAGGAATCCTATGGCCATGAAACTTGGTAGGTAGTATCTTAGTACCTTAAGGATGCTAGTAAAAATATGAAATCTGTTGCTTGACACTTTTCACTAAGGTTTCCTAATTATGCCATTTTAAGCCATTCTGTCTTACCATTTTTGTGTAGGTTGTTATACTTACTCAAATGGTGTGAAATTTTTATGGTAGTCTACTTAGGGCATGTAGTGTCTACAGTAATTTTTTGTAGATTTAATGGTATAGTTTTCATATATGTTTACTATTTCCTCTAATTAATTAAATAAATTAAGAAAGGTATTAAAAGAAATATTTTGGGGATGAACACCCTAATTTCTGGTGTTCTTGTGATATGTGAGTAAAGTTAGTTTTGTCCAATTAAGTGTTTATATCATAAGTTAATAATTATGTGTTTGCATTATGTCCTTCTGGACAGATATGGGGACTTTGGAAAGTTTCCCATGATATTTTGATTTGCTGTGAATGTGATGAATACAAAAGTTGTAGATAATTTATGTATCTAGCTCCTGTCAAAATTTGAGGGCATTTGGCCTAGTAGTTTAGAAACTACAGCTGTTTAAAGTTAGGTTCCAGTTTTGCTTACTCTCTGCCTTGTGAGGACAGAGTTTTGTTGATTTATGAATTCGACTTGGTAAAGTGTTGAATCATGCTTTGAGGTCTAAAAATGAATTGTAGACAATTTCATAAGCTTTCCAGATTGTCTTGTTGCAAGTCATTTGGATTTATAAATCTCTAGTTATGGCTAGTTTACTGTACCGCTACATAGTCTTCATTTTGCTGAAATACAAATGCTTGAGTGTATGCTTGATGCAATGTTTCCGTTGATTGTTAGGGGTTAGCCTAACTTGAGAATATGCTTAGGTGCAGGTGCTAGGTCATTAACTGAAGATGAGCAATTATACATTAGGTTGTATAAACTTGGTGAGTAAAGTGATTTGAATAGGGCTTAAGTTGGAATATGCAAACTATAGCGAACATATGCATTCCCCGAGCATCCCTGACATTCGTTCATGTGCATCCATGATATTTATCTTGCGCATTCATGCAATAGGTGTGCCGGAGGGAGTGACGTTGCTAGAGTTCGAGGGAGCCAACTAGGAGGAGGAACCCGAGGTGCAGGAAGCCGACGAAGCAGTCGCCGCAGAGGAATTGCCCGAGTGCCCTGACCACCAGCCTTCCTCGTTCCTGAAAGGCAAGCCCTGGAGCATATTAAGCCTCCCATGTTTTTACAAATACATTGAGTATCTTTTATTGTTGATGATGCATTAAGTATAGGAATTGGTGGGAACCAATTGCTGCATTATATATCCTTCCTTGTCCAGATATCACACTGGAATCCTATTTAAGTTCAGGAACGGGTTAAAAGGTTAGCCATGCTTAGTGCGGTAGAAGTCAGGTGATTTCCTGTCACCTGCGAGCTTTAGGATGAGGTGGATCACGGTTGGCTATATTTGCTATCGTGGAAAAGAACCATGTGAATAATGAATTAAGACCGGGCGGGGTCTTGTGTAGATTTGAACATAGTGACTCCGTCTGAGTCGTTTAAGGACCGATACGCTGTACGTCCTCATGTCATGTTGAACGCAGCCTAACACTTAGCTGGCCGGATAAGTCGTTCCGACCGCGAAGCCTAGTAGCTCGACTCAGGCCGGGGACGTGAGCAGTGGCGGCATTCTGGAGGTAGTAAGGATGTGCGGAGAGACATTGGCATAAGTCCAAGGCGGGTTAGAGACCCGAACAACCTTGGCAGAGTGGTTCTCTGAGAATGTCGATCTATTCGGACTCGCGACTCCTGAATCGTACCAAAGGTGACTTGTTTGCGACCCTAACAGGGGAAGCAGGGTTTGTGTTTAGGAATACCCCTCCAGCTGGATAGGAATCGATTCGAATCGCCGTCTCTCCTGGATAGTGAGAACTTGACTGAGCAGCGACAATGTAGATTCAATTAATTTAACGATATGGTTAAATGGATGATGATGATAAGGTTGCCACAATGAATACCTGATATGGTTATTAATGTTTGCACCCTAATAAAATGATTGCTTAGTATAGGTGCTAATATAGATGACAGGTTAATGGCTAAAAAGTCACTGCTAGTCAGGCTAAGAGTTGATCATTATTACTTATGCTTTTCTGCAAAAAGAAAGTGTCAGCCAGATCCACTACATTAAGCTATGCATAATCCTTGGTGTCATTTATTTTGGTTTTCGACGGGTAAGTCTAGCTGAGTACATTCAAGTACTCAGGGTTTATTTTCATCTTGTTGCAGATGACCTTCTATATCAGGGATTCTGTAAGTATTGTCTCCACTCGGCGGGTGATGAAGACTAGATCATGGGCATGATCTCTGTTCTCTTATCTGAATGCTTTTGCGGGCTGTGATCAGTGAACCAGTATGTGTATTTGAACTTGGGTGTGTAAGTTAAACTATTTGCTTCCGCATGTTTTACAAGACTTGTTTTGTAATAACGATGACTCTGTGATGATGTAATCTATTTGCGAACGTCTGCGAAATGTTGTAACGTACGATATGTTATGTTGAATTACTGTGATCTTGGTTGTATGCAAGTTAGTTTGAAATCCTTCGAGATTTCAGTTGACTACCGGGTTTATATGGGCTCAAGTTCGAGAATTTGATCGTTCCGGCGATTGTTTTTGTACTTGTGCTCTTATAAATTGGTCGGTTCTGTGACAGCTGGTATCAGAGCTAGATTCAACATTAAACATGTCTTACGGCTATTTAAAACAAAAGCTTTTATTGTAAAAACGGTTTTCCAACTTATAGTTAAATATAAGTGTTCAAAAATAAAAAATTTTATGGTATACTGGTGATCACATCCCTTATAGCCCACTTAAGGACTTCTAGGTGGCTTATATATAATTACTAACTTGGGGGAATTGATTGTTTCTATTTCGTCGTCCATGCGGCGTGATATTGTATGGATACCATTCGTTTGAATGGTAATGTATGGATCAATTGCCTCTACGCTAAGGTAAGTGTGAGTTGTGAGAGCATGACCGTCCAACCGTCGGTCTAGGGGAGAGCTAGTTGTGGTTACTGGAGTATTTACATGTTGCATACATGTATATATGAAGGTACTTAATTATGGGTAAATTTGTCGGGTAGTTTGGATACCGAAGTATATATATCGGGGGATGTATATATGGAGAGTATCTTAGTTACTACTTGTGATAATTAGCATTATATCTTGTTGGGTTGGGCTGCAATGAATTTGTTTGCAGGTACACTAACAACGCAACGTGTAGCTCGACTAGATACGTATATGAGAGAACGTATGTATGCCACTGTCTAGCCGTTAGAATTCTCAAATTCTAATAGGGTGAGAGAACGTATGGAACGAGCATGCATCATATTCACTCATGTCATTCATATTGCATTACTCCCTCCCTTATAAATTGCTTATCCGGTTATTCATGCTTACCTTGAAAGATAATCCCTCTTGTCAATCATCAAATTGTGATATAGATGGCCGAACCTGCGTTCCCTGTTGGCAGCAGTGACTTTCTGAACCACTTTGGCACTCCCACTATCCTATGGAGGGTGTTGAATTCAGTGGGGTACACGGAGCCACCTCGCTACCACTGGCGGGAAGTTGAGCCCGCAGGTACCAATCAGTGGTACTATGTGGACATGGAGATACCCAGGCACGAAGGAAGGACAATATGGTGTGGTTGGGTGATTGAGTCCGATGGGCAAAGCCCATGGGAAGGTGCATAGTGTGCTGCTCTTACCGCGCTGATTGACATTTGTCAGAAGCATGGAGATGAGTTGGCAGGTGGACCTGCTGCTGTATTCCCTCATGTCCAACCCGAGGAAGCTCAATGGAGTCAGGCTCAGGGAAGCGTTTTGGTTGGGGGCCATGGGGAGCGTGCCGAAAGCTCTAGTGCAGCCATGAGTGCAATGATGGCTGTTCTAAAGATCTACTAGTCGAGAGATGGGAGCAACTCTACTATCATGGCCGCACTTAGAGAGGCTTCAGATGCTCAACACAAGGCCAAGAAACATGCTCGCAAGAATGGCAAGGTGTTGGAAGAAGCTCGGCATGAAGTGGGTCAGTTGACGGAGGCTTTGAACACTCTCAGGCAGCAGTTCGTGCGGGCTATTCATGAGGGGGAACATAAGCATGAGCAGATGATACAGCTGGCTCGCGAGAAGGAGTCGCTTCAGGCATAGATAGTGCAGTTGACTCATGAGCGGGATGATGCTCATGAGGCAGCTAAGATTAGACATCAGGGATGGATCATGGCAAACAACAATGCAAATTATGTTGTTTCAAAGAATCATAAGAGAGCCTACGAGGCGGGTGCCTCACAGTCCGAAGCTCTAGTCAAATCTAAGGCTCCATTCTAGGGTTCATTCCGTCCTTCAGCATCAGCTGCTAAGTTCCGCCCACCGCAGAAGAAGAATCCAGGGAAGACTGTATTTCGCAAGGCTTTTACAGTTGCTCTTCTAAAGGGCACTACCAGTTAAGGCAGCTCCAGGGTTCCTCCTAGCAACATGCCATGCTTTAACTGCAACAAGCCAGGCCACTGGTCAAGGGAGTGTCCTTATCCCAAGAAGAATAACTACCAAGGTGGCCGTCAGGGGCAGGTGAACTACACTAATATTGCTGATATTCCTTCAGACAAGGTAGTCACTGCTGGTAAGTTTTGGGTTGATCAAAACCCTATAGTTGTACTATTTGATTCAGGTGCTTCACATTCTTTTATGAGTCCCGCATTTGCATCCAAGTTTAAGCAGAAAACGTACACTATCGAGGGTGAGGGTTATTGTATTAGGACTGCCAATGGCGATATCCCAACGAAGCTAGTAGTCTGGTGCAATGCTAGTCGCTATCCACTCTGGCTTTGGAACCTTTTTCCTCACATATCAGATCATTAATCCCTAGTGAGTGCTTTGGCCCTATTCCTCAAATCTCGTGTATTTTGTCTCCAACTCTTTCAAATCTCTAGGTGTTTATCAATCTTAATTCCATGTTGCTCTTGATAAGGCCAAATCTCATGTTAATATTTACCTGGTAATCACCTTAGTGGACATAAGGCGTGTATGGAATTTAAGCAAGAGTACACTGCCCAGTTGTCTTCGGTAATTAGTCTATATTCTCTTGCGCTGTGTTTTGATCTTCAGATCGTCTACTTATGACTCCTAACCTTGTGACTACCTTTACTTGCTATTCCTCCTTTGCATAGTGCTTGTTCTTATGACCCAATCTTTGCACTTGAAATTTCACTTTGGGTGTGTGATCAGTAATGGTGTTATGAGTAGCAACTATGGTGCCGCGACGAAACCGAGAGCCTCCTGTGGCGCGCGACACAAGGTTGCGCTGCTCGGCACGCGCTGGTATCGAGGTTTCTAGTTATGATCCCTTACCGAACTACACCGATGTGTTATCTTCACGTGAACTTTTCCTTGATTATCTCTCTATCTCTACTCTAAGGATACTTATATCTGACCTAACATGGTAGAGTTTCCTTCTGAGATTGTAAAGAGGATAACCTTTGAAGAACAGGTCACTAACATGAACTTAATAGACTACAAGAGATGGTAGACAAGTGACTCTACATGCCTATCCCTGTAATGACATCGATCACCTAGTGAGCAACTTATGTCATCCCCGTTGGATCAGAAGGCTACACCATAATTAAAAAGTTGGACAAGTTATCACTCGAACAATAAATAGGCTAGGATATTATGTCCTACGTGGGTCACCTGGTGCATATGAACTTTTAGAGAAGGGCCTCATTCGCCCTAGTTCATCACTGTGGGATTGTCCAGCCATATTTGTGAAAAGGAAGGACATATCGCTGTGCATGTTTGTGGATTATCGTCCACTCAATGCCATGACAATCAAGAGCAAGTACCCATTGCCCCGCATTGACATTTTGTTTGATCAGTTGTCTAAAGCAAATGTGTTATCCAAGGTTGGTTTGAGGGCTGGTTACCATCAAATCAAGATTTGGCTAGGAGGCATACCTAAGACAGCCTTTTCCACTAGGTATGGCCTTTGAGAGTAGTTAGTCATGTCCCTTTGGATTGACCGATGCTCCTGCCTACTGCATGTACTTGATGAACTTGGTGTTCATGCCCGAACTCAAAAAGTTTGTGGTTGTGGTCATCGATGATATCTTGATTTATTCTTAGACAGTAGAAGAACATGTCGAGCATCTGCTAGTTGTTTCATCCAGGCAAGGCAAACTTCATCGTGGATGCCTTAGGCAGGAAATCTCATTGCCACTCATGGAGTGAAAGTGACTTCCATTTGTCACATCTCCTACATCCTACAGTCCTTCACAACATCACTGTTAGTTGTATTCTATAGAGTCGAATTATTGAGCTACAGAAGACAGATCCCGGTGTGTTCCACATTAAGCACGAGATGAAAGAGCTTAGAAACCAAAATTTAGAGGAAGCTCACTCATCTAAGTTATCTATCCACCCGAGAAATAGGAAGGTGTATCAAGACTTGAAACCTCGATTTTGGTGGACCGAGATGAAGAAAGAAATCGCAGCGTATGCTGCAAGGTGTGACAATTGTTGTAGAGTCAAAGCAATTTACTTGATACCTGCTGGACTTCGTCAACCATTGTCTATACCAGTGTGGAAATGGGAAGAGATTAGTATGGATTTTATTGTTGGACTTTCCCCTACCCAAAAGAATTTTTAATTCTAATGGGTAATAGTGGATCGTTTAACGAAGTCTGCTCATTTCATACAAGTTAGAACTGACTATGGACCAAATGACTATGCTGAGTTGTACTTCAACCAGATAGTCCGACTTCATGGGATCCCTCGTACTATTGTCTCGGATAGAGGACTACAATTTACTGCTCACTTTTGGGAGCACTTACACGGATTATTAGGAACTAAGCTAGTAAGAAGTTCTGCTTATCATCCGCAAACCAATGGGCAAACTGAGCGAGTGAATCAAATCTTAGAAGATATGTTGAGAGCATGTGTCATCTCGGCTAAGGGCTCATGGGAAAAATGGTTGCCCCTAGCTGAATTCTCGTACAATAACAGTTATCAAGAGAGTATAAAGATGACACCGTTTGAAGCTTTGTATGGCCAGAAGTGTAGAACCCCGTTGAACTGGGTGGAAGCCGGTGAAAGGAGATATTATGGAATTAATTTTGTTCAAGAAGCCGAAGAACAAGTCCGTACTATCCAAACTCACATGGCCGCAGCTCAAGCTAGGCAGAAAAGTTATGCTGATCGACGTAGAAAACCTATTGAGTTCGAAGTTGGAGACTTCGTTTATCTGAAAGTCTCCCCTATGAAGAGTGTCCAACGCTTTGGTGTGAAGCGAAAGCTTGCGCCGAGATATGTTGGTCCGTTTGAAATCATTGGACAAAGTGATAAGGTGGCGTACAAGATTCAATTACCTCCAGAGATGAGTGCTATCTTCAATGTCTTTCATGTATCCCAATTGAAGAAATGTCTTCACGTCCCTGAAGAGAGAGTTCCATTGGGGGATATCGAGTTAAAATCTGATTTGACCTTTGAAGAAAAGCCGGTTCTAGTGATTGACACTCGTGAGCGAGTGACTCGGAGTCGGGTGGTCAAGTTCTACAAAGTCATGTGGAGTAATCAGGGTAGTGAACGCGATGCAACGTGGGAAAGAGAAGATTATTTGAGGGACGGTTATAAGGAATTCTATCAACAATGGTATGCTTTTCAAATCTCGGGACAAGATTTTTATAAGGGGGAGGGCTGTAACACCCTAGGTGTTTGGCTTCCACATTTGCATTGCATTTCATGAACATGAGCATCATGCATCCATTCGTGAACTTATATCACATGAAACATGATTTCGAAACATTGCAACATGTTGTATATTTCATGTGTATTGTTCCTTTTATGAAATGTAAAGTGTGCAACACTCAAGTGCAACATGTGTAACTCACTTTAGTGAAACATGGTTAGTAGTACTATGCAACACACTCATGAAACATATGAAACATGGCCTTGAAACAAAAGTAACACTTCACTTGTTCGTCCTTGTTTCAATGTCTGTGATGCTTGATTTTGGTGTGACCAATGTGTGGTGTGGCTAATAATGCTCTTAAGCAACTTAGTTATACTTAGAATGTCATTAGGAACAAGGTTCATGTTGATCATTTTGCCTAATTAGGTTTCCAAGTCATGGTTTGACCAATTTGGACCCCTAGAGCTCCTGCGTTTGACTGTTTAAAAAGTGTAGCTTAGAGTGTTTGCATGTCTGAGCAACCTAAAGCAAAGTTGTAGCAAATTATATAAGGAACAAAAGTTATTTTATGACCATCTCATGAAAATGTGCAGAACATGCTAAAAAATGGCCCACAAGTCAGTTTTGAGATCTATTTAGAAACTCTGAAATTTTCTAAGTGTTGTAACTGAGTTTCTGTTTCATGACCTCAACTTTGGCTTGATATAACTCGTGATCCGTTGTGAATGAGCTGTTGATTTCTAAATCAAAGTTGTAGCCCTACTATAGCTCTACAACTTTCATGTTCATTGTTTCCTCTAATACGTCACGGATTAGGAGAATGAGGGCCATCAAGTAACGCTGTCAGGCTGATCGTTTTCACTGAATCGATGCTACAGTAGTCCGACCGGTTACAGAACTTCATCGACGCGTGTCCGCCGCGTGTCGCCGACGCGCTGACCGGCCAGGCCACGTCGGGCCTGAGCTCGGCAATTGAAGCCTCTGCGCGCATCTGTGAGCCCCCACCAGCGCCACATTTTCCTTTGCTCCTCTGCTCGCCCGAAGCACAGCAGCAGAGCCGCAACGCCCCGCCATTGCTGCCGAGCAAGCTCCGCCACACTCGCGCCTGCTCACCGCCGCAAAAACACGAACCACAGCTCGACCAAAGCTCCGCCGTGTCCTCCTCTACCTCGTCGCCCTTCTAGTTGAGCCAGACGTGCCATAGGTGAGGGCCATTGGCCGTTTTTCCGCCGCTGTCTCTGTGGCCACGTCTCGCCGGAGCTGAGCTCACCGTGGCCACCCACCACCGAGACCTCCTCGTCCTCCTCTCTCTGCTTGGACAGCTCCATAGTGACCTCGTGGAGCTCGTACCGAGCTCGGATGAGGCGGCAAGGGCTTGCCGTCGCCGGCACCTCGCGCTGGAGCTCTGCCGTGCCGCCATCACCGGCGACGAGCCACCTCCGCTAGGTCTTAGGTCGCGCCACTTGCACCAATCGGTTCCTCTCGTCACATAGAGCACGTAGGTAGCCTTGGTGTCACCGGAGTCCTCACCGTCGGCGAGCAAGACCACCGCCGCGCCATCAAACGCCGCCTCCTCTGTTCTGTTTCGCTGACCGGTGGGTCCGGCTGACAACCGGGTCCCACACGTCAGTGGCTGTGTATTCATATGATAGTTCAAAAATTCCAATTTTAGTGCTGTTTTGTAAATTTCGTAACTTCAAATTGGTAGATCCAAATTGAGTACTTCCAATTTTGTTAGACTCACAGGGAGGTCTAGTATTTATGAAAAATATGACATGAACACTTGTAGTGGCAAATTTGGATGAATTAAATAGGAACTTGAAAAGTGTTTTTGAATGCATGCAAACTTGTTTAAATCATATATGGAGTTTATGTGATCCAAAAATTATGAAATTTTGTGGGTAAGCTAGTCTTGTATAGTAGAAGCTCTGGTTAAAATTTGAGAGTCATTGCTTGTGTAGTTTTTGAGTTATAGGTTTTCCTTTTATCATTGGTAGATACTTGTGTGAATTATTGTAAATTATCTAGGAATCCTATGGCCATGAAACTTGGTAGGTAGTATCTTAGTACCTTAAGGATGCTAGGAAAAATATGAAATCTATTGCTTGACACTTTTCACTAAGGTTTCCTAATTATGCCATTTTAAGCCATTCTGTCTTACCATTTTTGTGTAGGTTGTTATACTTACTCAAATTGTGTGAAATTTTTATGGTAGTCTACTTAGGGCATGTAGTGTCTACTGTAATTTTTTGTAGATTTAATGGTATAGTTTTCATATATGTTTACTATTTCCTCTAATTAATTAAATAAATTAAGAAATGTATTAAAAGAAATGTTTTGGGGATGAACACCCTACTTTCTGGTGTTCTTGTGATATGTGAGTAAAGTTGGTTTTGTCCGATTAAGTGTTTATATCATAAGTTAATAATTATGTGTTTGTATTATGTCCTTCTGGACAGTTCTGGGACTTTGGAAAGTTTCCCATGATATTTTGATTTGCTGTGAATGTGATGAATACAAAAGTTATAGATAATTTATGTATCTAGCTCCTGTCAAAATTTGAGGGCATTTGGCCCAGTAGTTTAGAAACTATAGCTGTTTAAAGTTAGGTTCCGGTTTTGCTTACTCTCTGTCTTGTGAGGACAGAGTTTTGTTGATTTATGAATTCGACTTGGTAAAGTGTTGAATCATGCTTTGAGGTCTAAAAATGAATTGTAGACAATTTCATAAGCTTTCCAGATTGTCTTGTTGCAAGTCATTTGGATTTATAAATCTCCAGTTATGGCTAGTTTACTGTACCGCTACATAGTCTTCATTTTGCTGAAATACAAATGCTTGAGTGTATGCTTGATGCAATGTTTCCGTTGATTGTTAGGGGTTAGCCTAACTTGAGAATATGCTTAGGTGCAGGTGCTAGGTCATTAACTGAAGATGAGCAATTATACATTAGGTTGTATAAACTTGGTGAGTAAAGTGATTTGAATAGGGCTTAAGTTGGAATATGCAAACTATAGCGAACATGTGCATTCCCCGAGCATCCCTGACATTCGTTCATGTGCATCCATGATATTTATCTTGCGCATTCATGCAATAGGTGTGCCGGAGGGAGTGACGTTGCTGGAGTTCGAGGGAGCCAACCAGGAGGAGGAACCCGAGGTGCAGGAAGCCGACGAAGCAGTCGCCGCAGAGGAATTGCCCGAGTGCCCTGACCACCAGCCTTCCTCGTTCCTGAAAGGCAAGCCCCGGAGCATATTAAGCCTCCCATGTTTTTACAAATACATTGAGTATCTTTTATTGTTGATGATGCATTAAGTATAGGAATTGGTGGGAACCAATTGCTGCATTATATATCCTTCCTTGTCCAGATATCGCACTGGAATCCTATTTAAGTTCAGGAATGGGTTAAAAGCTTAGCCATGCTTAGTGCGGTAGAAGTCAGGTGATTTCCTGTCACCTGCGAGCTTTAGGATGAGGTGGATCACGGTTGGCTATATTTGCTATCATGGAAAAGAACCATGTGAATAATGAATTAAGACCGGGCGAGGTCTTGTGTAGGTTTGAACATAGTGACTCCGTCTGAGTCGTTTAAGGACCGATACGCTGTACGTCCTCATGTCATGTTGAACGTAGCCTAACACTTAGCTGGCCAGATAAGTCGTTCCAACCGCGAAGCCTAGTAGCTCGACTCAGGCCGAGGACGCGAGCAGTGGCGGCATTCTGGAGGTAGTAAGGATGTGCGGAGAGCCATTGGCACAAGTCCAAGGCAGGTTAGAGACCCGAACAACCTTGGCAGAGTGGTTCTCTGAGAATGTTGATCTGTTCGGACTCACGACTCCAGAATCGTACCAAAGGTGACTTGTTTGCGACCCTAACGGGGGAAGCAGGGTTTGTGTTTAGGAATACCCCTCCAGCTGGATAGGAATCGATTTGAATCGCCGTCTCTCCTGGATAGTGAGAACTTGACTGAGCAGCGGCAACGTAGATTCAATTAATTTAACGATATGGTTAAATGGATGATGATGATAAGGTTGCCACAATGAATACCTGATATGGTTATTAATGTTTGCACCCTAATAAAATGATTGCTTAGTATAGGTGCTAATATAGATGACAGGTTAATGGCTAAAAAGTCACTGCTAGTCAGGCTAAGAGTTGATCATTATTACTTATGCTTTTCTGCAAAAAGAAAGTGTCAGCCAGATCCACTACATTAAGCTATGCATAATCCTTGGTGTCATTTATTTTGGTTTTCGACGGGTAAGTCTAGCTGAGTACATTCAAGTACTCAGGGTTTATTTCCCTCTTGTTGCAGATGACCTTCTATATCAGGGATTCTGTAAGTATTGTCTCCACTCGGCGGGTGATGAAGACTAGATCATGGGCATGATCTCTGTTCTCTTATCTGAATGCTTTTGCGGGCTGTGATCAGCGAACCAGTATGTGTATTTGAACTCGGGTGTGTAAGTTAAACTATTTGCTTCCGCATGTTTTACAAGACTTGTTTTGTAATAACGATGACTCTGCGATGATGTAATCTATTTGCAAACGTCTACGAAATGTTGTAACGTACGATATGTTATGTTGAATTACTGTGATCTTGGTTGTATGCAAGTTGGTTTGAAATCCTTTGAGATTTTAGTTGACTACCGGGTTTATATGGGCTCAAGTTCGAGAATTTGATCGTTTCGGTGATTGTTTTTGTACTTGTGCTCTTATAAATTGGTCGGTTCTGTGACACGCCTCGCTCGGCCTCTAGGGAGGAACTCTGTCTCGCCCAACCCCGAGGTCGGGGGCTCTGTCTCACCTGACGGAGACTCATACCACCGCGCGACCATTCCAGGTCCAAACACATAGGCCTAGGTCAAAGCTCTAACAGCCGGGAGGTGACCGGCATGCCTCGATATTACCCGTGACCGTGATGGGCCATACCTGAGGATTCACATCAGGAACATCGTCGGGTGAACCGGTGCTGTTCTACCTAACCCTCGTACGAAAACTGACAGGCATGTTAGTTCACCACGACGTCCGCTAGGATGGAGTGGAGCACCACGACTGGGGGACGACGCCTGTGAATGGCGCCAGTGACGGACAGGGCCGTGACGTGAAACTATCCCTATTGATGTCTATAGGGTCGGTGGGACCTGCATAGAGGAGAAGAAGGACCCGACCATCCTAGGGGACTTCTTCCCCTTCTAGTTCTCCTTTTTTCCCTCCACTATAACCCCTGCTTTCCCTTGGTCTATAAAAGGGAAAGCAGGGCGTCCCGTTAATGGGCATCGAACCAATGATTGGAACTCATCGCAACACGCCATAGGAGACTCGAATCCGATCAACTCATCAAACCCTGAACATACAACCGAGCAACGATCGAGCTCTCGACACCTGTTCACCCTTTCCATCAGAGACTTGGGACTTGTGCCTCTCTCGCCCGTTTATAACCCCTACTATGAACTTTTAGTGCTAGTAATGCGAGCAGCAGCAATGAACTGGACGTAGGGATGTTCTGCCCGAACTAGTATAAACCTCGTGTCCTCTTAGCACACCATCCGAGCCAGACGCGCAATATTAGAAATTTACTTGTTGGTGGCAACTCGAAACACCGACAGTTGGCGCGCTAGGTAGGGCCTTTTGCGTGTCTCGACATCCACACCAGGCCACGGATGGATAATTGCAACGTCAGCTGGGTCCTAGGCGTGCACGTGCACTTCGGGGACCTGGAATTCATCGTTACGATGGAGGGAGAGCTGGCGCTGGCTCCCGCAGCCATCCAACCTCACCACTCTGCCGGCCTCGACGCGACCGCCGAGGTGCTAGGGGAGCTATAGCTGCACGCACCATAGGCCCACGCCCCTGGGAGCGACCAGCCCCCCGACTTCGACTATGGGAGGTTAGAGCGCCAGCTCTACAACACAAAACATGACTCCAAAGGGAATGTAGAAAGATATGAAGCATGACTTGTAGCAAAAGGCTTTACGCAAAGAGGATGAATAGATTACGATGAGAGTTTTCTCTCCAGACTCATGCAAGGATTCTTTAGAATAAAAATGGTGTTATTGGCACATTACGATTTAGAGTTACATCAGATGGATATAAAGACGGTATTCCTCAACGGGGATTTGTATGAAAATGTTAACATGGCACAACCCAAAGGTTTTGTCGTGGAAGAAAAAGAATGTATGGGATGCCGCTTGTAGAAATCCATTTATGGGTTAAAAACAAGTCACAAGACTGTAGTATTTGAAGTTGATGAAACAATGAGAAAGTTTGGGTTTTAAAGAAAATGAGAAGGACAATAGCGTTTATGCAAAGTTCAAGAATGGAAAACTCATTTTCCACATCCTGTGAATGACATTCTACTCACTAATAGTGATGTTAATATGTCATTAGAGAAGAAAAAGTTTTTGTCCTTAAGTTTTAATGGAAATGATCTTGGTGAAGTGTCATTGGTTCTAGGAATCGAAATTCACCGAGATAGAAGAAAATGGGGTATTAGGACTATCACAAAGACATACTTAGAAAAGATTCTAAAGAAATAAAGTATGCATGCGAGTAAACCTACGCCTGTTCCTATAGTCAAGGGTAATAGATTTGGGAACTTTAAGTGTTTCAAGAACCGATATGAGATCGATCAAATGAACATGGTTCCATATGCTTCAGCTGTTAGAAGCTTGATAAGTGTACAAGTACAAGTAAGAACTTACCCTGACGTAGTTTACGTATCCAGGATATTTTGGTAGAAGTCCAGTCCAGATATAGATCACTGGAATGGAGTTGAGAATGTCTTGCAATTTTACAAAGTGTCATAGGCCTGATGCTGAGTAAGAAAGAACAAGTACTCTCAAATAGTTGAGGGTACAAATGTTAAGTCTTGGCGAGATGTGTAGTGAAATCCATAGTAGTTGCTAATACTCACAGTTGGAGTATTATTGTGGAAAAGCTCCAAAGAAACAGTTGTGGTGTCATCAGTGATGCATACCATAGTATAGCTTGACATGAGGCTTAAGGAACAGGCAAAAGTGGTTAAGGGAATATGTACCCGGACTTAACAATGGTAGTCAACAACAATAACCATTTAAAGTAGTTAACTCCTAAGACAGCAGGTCAAGTGTGCTGCCAAACACATTGACATTAAGTTATATGTTGTAAAGAAGAAAATCCAGAATCATTTTGAAAGCATTGAGCATATAAGTACCAAGCAAGTACTTGCGGATCCGCTTATCAAAGGCTAACCACCCAGTGCGTTCAGAGAACACACAGTCGACATGGGTTTACGGGAAAATCTACGATTTCTAGATACTAAGGGCTTAGTTGAGTATCTGTTTCAAAACAGAGAGGTGCATTGTAGCTGTTAAATCTAATGGCAACTGACCGTGATGATGAGACACGCTCTACGCACTGATCTGTGATGGAATAGGAAAAAGAAAAATGAAGTTAAGTTTAAGTCATAAGGTGATATCAAGGGGGAGAATGTTAGGTTGATCTCCACCAATTGGCCCAATTGGGCCCTTGATTCACGCCCTGATTGGGGGCGCTCAGTCTTTCTACTGGCTGATGGGCCCCTGTCGCGCAGCGCAATAAATAGGAGGTGGGGGCTGGGGCTCGAGATAAGAGGTTCACCGCAGCCGCCAGTGCCCCACCATGTCCTAGCCCTAGTCCGATCTAGAAGGGTGCGCTGTAAGCGACGGGAAGCGCCATCGCCTTCGCCGTCGCCTCCAGACCCCGCATGCACTCCTGTTTTCTTCGAGACTCTAGCGGGCGCATCAAGCTACTGCTACTTCCTCGCCGGCGCCATGGCCGCGACTTCACTGGGTGAGGTATATCAGCAAGTCATCATATCTAAGTCAAGGCTTACCCACTGATCTATGCACCTAGATGGTCCTAGAAGTTCATCACATGTCCCTTCTTTCCTGCAACCAAACACCGTGAAAAAAGTTTCGCTCCGTCCTCTTCACATACTCTGTCCCTCCAACCAAACACACTCTTCCATATCCAAATGCTCTCAACTTAAACTCCTATATCAAGTTGCATGTCTTAGACCCTTTATGATATATCAGTTTAATTCCAATCAACTGCAAATATATGTGTTGGTTTGCATGTCTTGACATGGGGTAAAAGTATTTTGACTAAAACTCGAACCAACCCACTGAGTTTGAGTTTTTTTTTGAAACTCACTGAGTTTAGTATTGACTAGACTATGGTCCAGTTGGTCCAGACATAGGGGCCAGTGGCCAGCCCAAGCTCAAAGTTCTCCGGATCAGAAGGCATGAAAGCAAGGCCCACGAAATCTGATAGGCCCACATGCTTTTTGACAACGCCTTGGAGGACAGAGACGGCCACCGCCAGTCTCGCCGCGTCCGGTTCCAACCGCCGGCCAGCGCCAGCTCCGAAACCGTGAAGCCGGAGGACCGAGACGGCGAGACGGAGACAGGGGAGTCCTCCCAGGTTCGGCGACCTAGAGCTCCGCTCGTGCATTCCTGGAGCGAGGGCAGAGCGGGGCGGTGGCGCTACAGCTCGCGCGAGAGGAGGGCGAGGACGTCGAGGCCTCGATGGTCCGCCGCCTCTGATCCGGGTATCCACATAGTGAAGGCGTATTCTGGACTGGTTCCGTGAGTGTCCTCTCTTGCTCGTAGAACATGCAGTGACTACTGTGATTTTTTTGAGTCAAATGTTTATTCTCTGACGCCGGTGGCGGATCCATAATTTATTGGCTGGGCATTCGAACACAGAGGTAGCACGAAGGGTTTAATAGAAACACGTGAAAAGATTTTGCAATAAAAAAGTTCATAATGCATAAAGAAATTCATGCAAACACTGACTCAAATAGTAAAATATATCCAGTATATTTAACTTCCGGTCTTCAGCAGTTCAGTCTAAATCTTTATTCTTAACCTACATGTATATTTATTTTTATAATTGTACAATGGATGTAAGCAGTCCAAATTCCATAGAGTTCAGTATTGCTAGTTCGCTACTACCAATTTTCATAGTTCAGGAAGCTACTATGGGAATACATTCTTTAGTACTGCTGAAGAGAATTAGGAGAGGGGAAAACTTTCTTCAGTGGATCAGTAGCATATGTTGAGTAATATGCTGAAAAATTTTGTGGATGCAAATTGGCCGCAGATAAATTGCTATGTATCTGCTTTCGAGCTGTGCTGATCATATCCCGCATAGCACCTCCTGTTGTGTCACTGCAGCTCGTGTCCATAGCTGATGGAGCAAGGAGGCGGTGATGAAATTGAGTTTTAAGCAGCCTTGGTCATTGGTGGCTGGACACTGCATAAGATGTAGGGTATGGAGGGCATGAAAAGAATCAAAATAAGCCTTCTTTAGGGGAACAGTGGCTCGGCATGCTGTATACTTATATATCTATATATGTTTGCTTATGTGCAACAATTTTTGGCATTAGATGAATGCCCTTGAATCAAGGCAGGTCCACCCCTGTCTAACACTTTGGATTTCAGTTCACGATGGTGCTACTGGTCATGCAATGTTCATCAAGGATGTGGCTTAGGTTGAATCACCACACTGTTCTGCCGGTAGTGTTAAGTTTTTGTTGACCTAATTGGAATTAGGATCCCATTCTAGGGCAATTTGATGTCTACATTACTGAGCTATTGCACATTACTCATGACGTATAAGCTCCACCTTGTGTTTTTTAAATAACTGGCATGAAGTTGGCCAATTTTTTAGATAGAGAAGAAATACCTTGTCGGTGTAGAAAGTGACCAACACGAAAATATTTGTAGTTTTGCTGTATGTTGTGATCGAAGGTGGCCTAGCACTCAATGACACATGGTTTATACTGGTTCAGGCAACGTGCCCTACGTCCAGTTTGAGTCGGTCGGTGACTTTAATCCTGAGCCTAGGTGCTCGAAGTTTGCTGTGGGGTTACAAACGGAAGGGAGAAAGATGGGGGTACAAGAGGTCCGGTCGGACTCCGATATGAAGGGCCGAGAGTGACGGGAGCTCCGCTATGCGGTAAGTGTTCGAGCATGTGCTCGAGGTTTGAACCTAGTGGTTTCTGCTGTTGTGTGCTAGTGAACTGATCGATCTCTCTATTTGGGAGAGAGCGCATCCCCTTTATAGATGAAAGGGATGACCTTACAAGTGAGAGGGAGAGAGTGCACGTATGCTACTAAGTCTTGTTGCCCACGCCAGCGGGTATAAGATGATGGTAGGCGTCCACAATACTGTTTAATGCCAGATACACGTGGGAGGTTGCGTCGTCTTCTTCTGATATGGCAGACGTCGGTGCCTGCCATACTGTTGATGCCTAGAGGCATGTAGGGGGTTTTACCATGTTCGCCTGGTATGGTAAATGCCGCGCCCACTACACTATAGGAAAAATATCGGCGCCCACAACACTGCTTGGGTTCTAATATGTCAGGAAGGTCACAGGGTACCCTTCTGACATACCCTCTTGGTACTGTCCTGCAGGTGTACAGGGCACGGTCCTTGGTATTGCGGTTGACTTGAGTGCCCTACCTTACTTTCTCCATCCGTTTCCTGGCCCTTACGGAGCGGGCGTCCCCGGTCGGTTGGTCCTAGTCGGCTCTGATTGCGCCAGATGGAGAGGAGCTGTAAGTAGGGTTCTAGCGCATTCCTAGTTGGAGAAGCGGGTCGGAATCGAAAATGGTGTTTTGGCCAGGCCTTCCGGTCGGAGAGGACGTCCGGAGGCAGGCTGGGGTCGGAAGCGAGCGATGTTCTTCTTCCGGTCGGAGAGGCGGGTCGAGAGTCGGAAGCGGGCGTCGTTCCTTCTCGGCCAGGCCTTCCGGTTGGAGATTTGGATCGCCCTTCCGGCCTGCCGTTTAGGTTTTTTGGGCTGGCCCAGGAGTTGCGTGTCGTTCACAATGCCGCCTGCTGGGCCGAGCCTTTGCTGGGATGCCGGTCCTTGAGGGACCCCGGGTTTATGAACCCGACAGGAGCCCCCGAGCCCCCGGGCGATTCAGGTAGAATCGTCTGGGGGATTTTTGTCTTGATGGCGGGTGCGTGCGAGCGCACCCACGGGTGTAGCCCCCGGGCGATTCGGGCAGAATCGTTTGGGGAGTTTTTCGTGTCGCCAGCGGGGGAAGTTTTGCTTCGTCAGCGGGTACGCGCGAGCACACCCGTGGGTGTAGTCCGCGAGCCCCCGGGTGATTCGGGCTGAATCGCCTGGGCGGTTTTGTCAGCGGGCAGTTTAGGGATCGAGGTAGTTTTCAAGGATCGGATGAGACGGAGCTCGCGGATCTTGGCGTCGGACATTTTTAGGGATCGGGCGAGACGGAGCTCGCGGATCATGGCGTCGGGCACACGCGTCGGGCGCAGCCGAGGCAGTTTAGGGATCGGGCGAGACGGAGCTCGTGGATCCTGGCGTAGGCGACGCCGGCGCACGAGGCCAGGCGATTTAGGGATCGGGCGAGACAGAGCTCACGGATCCTAGCGTCGGGCGCACGCATCGGGCGCAGTCGAGGCAGTTTTTAGGGATCGGGTGAGACGGAGCTCTTGGATCCTGGCGTCGGGTGGACGCGTCGGGCGCAGCCGAGGCAGTTTAGGGATCGGGCGAGATGGAGCTCGCCGATCCTTGCGTCGGGCGAGCGCGTCGGCGCTGAGGCGCTTTAGGATCGTGCAAGACGGATCGATGGCAAAGGCAGACTCGCGGATTTATGTGTCTTGAGTGTCTTGAGGCGCTTTAGGTGTCTTGAGCCCCCGAGCCTGTTGGGCTGGGCTTGATAGGGTCGGTTGAGTTTGTGCGCGTTACCCGTCCGTGGTTTCTCCCAGGGGAGGAGGGGCTGAGCTAACGTCGCTTGCCTCGATGGCTCGGGCTCGAGTGACGCGCTCGGTGAGCTCGCTAATGGGTATGATCGAGTGAAATCTGGGTCCATCGTTCGTGACGGGGTCGGCATAGCCCTCATGTGACATTCCACTGCTCCTTAACCTGTAACTCGGCAGATGCCTAGGTCATTCCGGAGACCGACCAGGGTGGCCCGCTGGCCTCCCCTCGATGGAGATTCTATGGGTTTGGTAGAGGTTAGGATCAAACAAGAAGGTTGAGATGACCCTATCTGCTTCGGGGCAGACTGGGCGAGGGCCGCTTGGGGCTCATCTGCATTTTCTCCCCTAGCTCTGTTTGACGCGAGGCGGCCTCGAGCCCTTCGTGGGTCGGCCTTCGAACCTCGGTCGGTCGTTGCTCATGTTGAATGAGGCAACTGCCGCTTCGTGACTCAACACGAAGCGTTGTTAGGCGTTTAACCTCATATGCGATGCCTTGGATGTATGGAATGAATGAATGCGTGTATAGATGTATGAATGATTATATAAAGAAATAGTGGGGCTTGGTAATGTTACCTTGATGACTCGAGTAACGGGGTTTGAGGAGCTCAATCAGAAATATCCGACCGGGATCCGCGCTTGTCGTTCGTGACGGAGTCGGCATGGCCCACCTAGGGCGTCCATCTACTCCTTACCTATCTCTCGGTGTTTGGCTGAGCCGTCCGATCGACCCAGGAAGCCCGATGGTCTCTCCTGGGTGGAGATCCGTGGTTGGGCCTTTCCAAGTCCCGCTTGAGAAGGCGGAGGGTTGCCTACGCGTGGTGACGCTTTGGTTCTCGTGCGGGTGTGTGGTAGTGGTGGGCCATACCTAGGCCACGTCCCGTCTGACCAGGCACCGTTTTGTCGGGTAGGGTGCATCCCATCGGTCAGGGCGTGTCCCGTTGTTTCCCATCCGCATTGAATGGGGGAATGGAGAGGGTTCTCGCCCCAATCCTTTCGCCTTTCCTCAACTGCTCCGCCTCTTCTTTAAATAGGGGAAGTGAGAAGGAAAGGAGAACTCACAGACCAGTTCGTGATTCCGGAGCGCCCCAACGTAGATGAGATGGTGCTGGCCGCCTTCGTCAAGAAGGGGCTGGTTCCGCCGAAGGAGGTGGCACACTAGAGGGTGCTGTTTGTCACCGACTTCGTCACCATCTGCGAGACTTTTGTTGAGATGGAGCCGCACGTGGACTCCTTCCGGTGAGTCTTCTCCAGGCAAGCCATGTCGGAGAGGAAGACGCTTGGGACTGCGCTGATGGGAGGTTTCACCCTTGTAGCTGCTCAGGTTGGCCATTTCATAAAGTTTGATGAGATATCTTCCAGTCACGGCGGCCATACCTCGGTGGGCAGGGTCCCTGCCCCAGTTGCTGCCTCGACTGCATGAGAAGGTCAGGAGCTCCATGCTCTTCTGCTGAGCATCTATGGGTGCGACGCCCTTGAGGTACCCATTGCGCTCGCCGAAGTCGAGGGAGCGGAACCGGGCGGGGTCCTTGAGGTACCCGTTTGCGCTCGCCGAAGTCGAGGGAGCGGAACCGGGCGGGGCCCTTGCAGCGATGGTTATGTCCGGCGGTATGTGCCGTGGCCTCTCCTTTGACATCAGCTGATGCCGCCGAGTGGCCACAATAGTATTTGGAGTAGAAGTAGTCAGCAAATGTAATCGTTAAGTTCACGGGGGAGCCCCCATATGAATAGTTTATGTATCAATGAATACATCAGTTCTATTTTGTGATAGAATCACTATCCGTTCTTTATTTTTTATCCTAGCATAGCTTTGTTTTTATCCCTTCTTTTTCGCACCTGCTCGTTCGTTCCGTAGGCTGCAACTTTTAAGAACCATGGTGGAGAGAGTTTGTGTTTCTCCTTCGTTGATTGGGTCCTCCAGAGTACGAGATCACCGACTTTGAGGATCCTCCCCGATCTTCCTTTCGTGGTACCTGCGGAGAGTTTGCTGGTAGCGAGCGAAGCGGATGACGGTCGTCTCGTGGGCCTCCTCGAGTAGGTCGATTGCGTCTTGCTGAGCCTTCGTGGCTCGGTCGCGGTCAAAAGCCTTCACTCTTGGGGCGCCATGGTCGAGGTCGGAGGGCAGCACTGCTTTAGCTCCGTAGGCTAGGAAGAAAGGTGTGAACCCTGTGGATCGGTTCGAGGTCATTCTCAGGATCCATAGGATTGCTGGGACCTCTGCGACCCATCGCCCGACATACTTGTTGAGTCAGTCGAAGATGCATGGCTTAAGTCCTTGGAGGACCATGCCATTGGCACGCTCGACCTGACCGTTAGTACGTGGATGTCCGACAGAGGCCCAGTCGATCCTGATGTCGTATCCATCACTGAAGTCCAGGAACTTCTTCCCGGTGAAGTTAGTCCCGTGGTTAGTGATGATGCAGTTAGGAAAGCCGAACCGGTAGATGATGTCGAGGAAAAATTTGACCGCCTCTTCCGAGCGGATGTTGGTGATGGGCTTGGCCTCTATCCACTTGGTGAACTTGTCGATCGCTACGAGCAGGTGAGTGAAGCCACCCGGGCCCTTTTTGAGGGGTCCTACCATGTCGAGGCCCCAGACTGCGAATGGCTAGGTGATGGGGATTGTTTGAAGCTCCTGTGCCGACAAATGAGTTTATCGAGCATAGAATTAGCATCCCTCACATCTGCGGACGACCACCTCTGCATCTCGTAGTGCGGTGGGCCAGTAAAAATCTTGGCGAAAGGCTTTTCCGACCAGCGACCTCGAGGCCGTGTGATGTTCGCAGATCCCGGCATGGACCTCGAGGAGGAGCTGCTTCCCCTGGTTGGTAGGGATGCACTTCATGAGTACCCCGATGGACTCCGTTTGTAGAGTTCGTCACCGAGCGTGACGAAGGTCTTGCATCGAGCGATCCATCGGGCTTTAGTCCTTTTGGGTGGGAGAACCTCCTCGAGGAGGTAGGCGAGGAGCGGCGCTCGCCAGTCGGTTTGATCGAGTGCCAACACGGCGACGTCAGCGGGTGACGTCGTCACGGAGGCACTGGGGTCGGAGCCCCCAAGCGCCGGCTTGGCGTCGAGGTCGGAGCCCTTGGGCACCGACTTGGCGTCGGGGTGTGTCTGGATCGGACCTTCCAGGACGCGGGCGGACGGTTCGTAGAGATCATTGATGAAGATCCCGCTCGGAGATGGATCCCGCCTGGCGGCCAATTTTGCGAGAAAATCGGCGGCATCGTTGTCCTTTCGGGGGACGTGATGTAGCTCAATCCCCTGGAATTTGTCCTCGAGCTTGCGCACCTCCTGACAGTATGCTGCCATGAGGGGGCTTTTTCTGGAGGACTCCTTCATGACTTGGTCAACGACCAACCCTAATTCGCCGTGGACGTAGAGTCGCGTAGCGCCGAGCTCGATGGCGATGCGCAGCCCGTTGATGAGGGCCTCATATTCCGCAGCGTTGTTTGAGGCCGAGAAATGGAGGAGGATGGCGTAGCGGAGCCTACTCCGTCCGGGAGATCATAACCACTCCAGCCCCCGAGCCGGGCGCCATTACGGACCCATCAAAGTACATTGTCCAATACTCGTGGATGATGTTCGGGGTCGGTAGCTGCACCTCCGTCCATTTGGCGATAAAATCCGCGAGAGCCTGAGATTTAATAGCGGTACGGGGGATATACCTGATGTCGTGGCCCATGAGTTCGAGTGCCCACTTGAAGATCCGTCCCGCAGCGTCGCGGTTGCGAACGATGTGGTGAAGTAGTGTAGGAGCTTCCGGGTCACCATCAGCACGGCGTATACGAGTTTCTGCACCTGTTGGTACCGGACCTTGGGATCGGTGATTACCTCCCCGACAAAGTATACGGGCCGCTGGACCTTAAGGTGGTGTCCCGGCTCCTCTCTTTCGATGACCAGGGCGGCGCTCACCACATGGTTGCTTGCCGCGACGTAGAGGAGGAGGGGTTCTCCCCGTTCGGGAGCGACGAGGATTGGGGCCGACGTCAGTGATGCTTTGAGGCTCTCTAGAGCCTGCTGAGGTTCCTCAGTCCAGGCGAAGGCATCCGTCTTTTTGAGGAGTTTGTAGAGTGGCATCCCCCGTTCGCCGAGCCGGGAGATGAATCAGCTCAGGGCAGCCAGACAGCCAGTGAGCCTTTGTACGTCCTTGACGTTGCGTATAGGGCCCATGTTGGAGATGGCCGTGATCTTTTTGGGGTTGGCCTCGATGCCGCGCTCGGACACAATGTATCCAAGCAACTTTCTCTTCGAAACCCCAAAAACACATTTCTCGGGATTCAATCTGATGTTGAACCTTCGGAGGTTCACGAACGTTGCGGCCAAGTTTGCGATCAGGTCGCAAGCTTGAGCCGTTTTGACCACTATGTCATCAACACAGACGGCGATTGTTGGTTTCGGCCACTCGGCTTGATCAGGCTGATCGTGCGGGTTGATTTGGTCGGTGAAGCATTGCTGCATGTACCTTTGGTAGGTGGCGCCAACGTTCTTCAGGCGGAAAGGCATGGTTACATAGCAGTACGAACCATACGGGGTGATGAACGAGGTTGCGAGCTGATCGGACTCTTTCATCACGATCTAGTGATAGCCAGAGTAGGCATCCAGAAAGAAGAGGATCTCGCAACCCGAGGTGGAGTCGACTATTTGAACACGCTTTGTTGAGGCCAGTATAATCAACGCACATTCTCTATTTCCTAGTCTTTTTTCTAATAAGAACGGGATTGGTAAGCCAGTCGGAGTGGAATACCTCTCTAATGAGTCCGGCTGCTTGGAGTTTGGCGATCTCTTCGCCTATGGCCTTGCGCCTCTCGTCATCAAAGCGATGCAGACGTTGCTTAGCGGGCTTCGAGCCTGGGATGAGACACAGTGTGTGCTCGGCGATGTCCTGCGGTATGCCCGGCATGTCAGATGGCTTCTATGCGAAGACATCGCGATTAGTGCGCAGGAAGTTGACGAGCTCGCATTCCTATTTGGTCGGGAGCTGGGTCTCGATCCGCACCATCTTGGTTGGGTCAGTGGGGTCGATCCCCACCACCTTGGTTTCCTCGAGTGGGCGGAAGGCCATCGAGGAGGTTGGTTTGTTGCAGTCTGGGACTGTTGGGGTCGATGACTCCATGAGCTGTGGGAGCTCGGACGAGTTGATGACCGCGGTGGCGAGCTCGAAATGCTTGCTGTCGCACGTGAAGGCGTGTGAGAAGGCGCTGCTCACGGTGATGACGCCATTTGGTCCCGGCATCTTCAGCTTGAGGTAGGCATAGTTGGGGATTACCATGAATTTGGCGTAGCATGGCCGCCCCAAGATGGCATGGTAGGACCCTAGGAAGTCCACCACTTCGAAGGTGAGGACATCCGAGCGGAAGTTGGCTCGGTTGCCAAACATGACGGGCAGGTTGATCTGCCTGAGCGGGTATGCCTACGCTCCCGGGATCACTCCGTGGAAGGGAGAGCCCGCTGGGCGATGTTTCGACCGGGGGATGCGCATGGCGTCGAGGGTGTCGACGTAGAGGATGTTGAGGCCGCTGCCTCCGTCCATCAACACCTTGGTGAGGCGCTTCTTGCGGACGATGGGGTCGACGATGAGCGGGTAGCATCCGGTCTCGCGACGTGGGAGGGATGGTCCCTCTGATCGAAGGTGATCGGAGATTCCGACCAGCTAAGGAAGGAGGGGACGACCATCTCGGCGACACATGTCTCCCTGTAGCGTACCTTGTGCTGGCGCTTGGAGCAGATGGCGTCGGATCCATGAAGATCATGATGCATTCCTCGGGGTTGGGGAAGCCATCCTTGTCCTTACCACCGCGTCTCCTTTCTTGGCTGTCGCCTCTTTGCCGTCTCCTTCTTCGGCCCGTCGGCTTGTCGTAGGAAACGTTTGAGGAGCTCGTAGTCCTTATAGAGGTGTTTGACGAGGTAGGCGTGGTTGGTGCATAGGCTATCCATGAGTTTGTTGAGGTGGTGAGGCAGGCTGCTGGGGCTGCTTGCCTGCGCGATTAGCTATGGCGACCAACGTGGTGTCGGCCGGTCGGCGTCGACCCTTTTTGTTCTTCTTGCCCCTCTGCGTGGAGGGGCCCATGTCTTGGTTCTCGCGCTTGACCTTGCCTTTGTCCTAGCCTCCATTGAAGACCGCTCGACCGCCTCCTTGCCGGAGGCATGGTTAGTGGCGACGTCAAGCAGGTCGCGGGTGGTACGGGGCTTCAGATAGCCAAGCTTATGGATCAGGGACTCATAGGTTGTCCCAGAGAGGAATGCGCTGATGACGTCCGCGTCGACGACATCAGGGAGGGAGTTGCATCGTTGGGAGAACCTGCGGATGTAATCCCGCAGTGACTCACTGGGCTCCTGTTGGCAGCTCTTGAGGTCCCAGGAATTATCAGGGCGGACATACGTCCCCTAGAAATTTCTGACGAAAACCCTCTTGAGGTCCGCCCAGTCGCGGATGCTGTCGTGTGGGAGGAATTCAAGCCACGCCCGAACATGTTTCCCCATGCAGATGGGGAGATATTGAATGATGAAATGGTCATCATCCACACCTCTGGCTCGGCTGGCGAGCCGGAAATCTTTGAGCCAAATATCGGGGTTCGTCTCCCCGGTGTACTTGGTGAAGTTGGTGGGCGGTCGAAAGCACTGCGGGAACGGCGCTCTCCGGATACGTTGGCCAAAGGCCCATGGTCCCAGGCCATCCAGGCTAGGACTCCGGTCGTCTGGCCGGCAACCATGCCTGGGGCGCGCTTCACCGCTCCCCTCGATGGTCTGGCCGGGGCCCATGTCACCTGCCCTCGCCGTTGCCTGAAGGACGTCATCATCATACCGGGCCTGATGCCGGTTGTTGATGGCGCTGCGGGCGTCTTGGTATGGACCGAGCCGTTAGCGTACCGGTGGTCAGTGTGGAGCAGGCGCTAGGTCGGACCGCGGCGTAGCCGTGGCCTCCCGAGCCACGCTTGGCGGCTGTAGCGGTGAGCGGATGGAGCGATCCGTCCGGTGCGTCCCCACTCCCCCAGTGGGGAGAGAGGGCGCGAGTCAGAGTCGCGATGCGGAGCTTTCCGCCTATTGAACGGCGGCGGCTTCCACCAGCGACTGGAGGTTCCGGTAGACCGCCCGCTCCTGAGGGTCGACGGGCTCGGCAACGCCGCGCAGAAGCATTGCCACAGCGGCGATGTTCTGGCTAGCCCGAGCAAACTGTGGGGGATCATTCCCCTCGTTCATGATGTCGCACGGGACTTGACGGGTGCGACCCCGGGCGCTGCTCGCCGGGTCACGCGCATGGGGCGCAATGTGCTGCACTGAGCGCGCCGGCGTGGGCGGTGGCTGGTTTTGCCGCCGCTGTCGTAGCTCCTCGGCGTGCTCTTGTGCGAGCGCGAGGGCCCCCACACGCGGGTCCAGAGGGGTGTGAGTCTACAAAGACTCCGCTACCACCGGCGGCTGTCCCGGAGCGTCCGCCATAGCGCACTCCCGAGACAAACGGTGGCTAGGCGCCACGTCGCCGATGCTGGAGCCGTTGCTCTCGACCTCGTCATCCAGGAGTTTGTGGAAAGTTGTGGGAGCGTAGCTCGCCATTCCCACGAATTCAGATGTGAGAGGTGGCGGCGCCAGCGTCCTTTGGAGCCCCCGAGCGTACGCGTCCGCGGGGGACGCGAGGCCGCAGGGGAACTGGTCGTACGGTGTTTGCGGTGCGGACAATATGGTCCCTCCGGATAATCGGCGGGAGATAGTAAATAGCGAGTAAATAACAGTATGTACATTACTCACAGCGAGGTTTGAGCAGAGAGTTTGCTCGGAATGAAGCGCAGGCGCCTCGTCGTTGAAGTCGTCGTGTGTCCCGGAGCCGATGGAGGGCGCCCCTCCGACGAGTGCCGGAAAAAGTGTCTCCTCGCGGAGGTGTAGTACGCCGAGCCGGTCGGCAACGAAGTCCAGGTTTCCAAAGAGGAAGGCCTGGGATGGCTCGAAGACGGGTGGAGCCCACATCCCAACAGGTGGGAGTGCGGGAAAGTCCAGCGAGCCGAAGCGAGTCGTATACCTCGAGCCTGCCATGGTGGAGATGGTAGAAAAGTGTGCCATCCGATGACTAAAAAGTGTGAACGTACAACGTCTTCCCCACGGACGGCACCAACTGTCGGTGCAGAAAATGACCAACACGTAAATATTTGTAGTTTTGCTGTACGTTGTGATCGGAGGCGGCCTAGCACTCAATGACACAGGGTTTATACTGGTTCAGACAACGTGCCCTACGTCCAGTTTGAGTCGGTCGGTGACTTTATTCCTGAGTCTAGGTGCTCGAAGTTTGCTGTGGGGTTACAAACGGAAGGGAGAAAGATGGGAGGTACAAGAGGTCCGGTTGGACTCCGGTCTGAAGGGTCGAGAGTGACGGGAGCCCCGCTATACGGTAAGTGTTCGAGCGTGTGCTCGAGGTCTGAACCTAGTGGTTCTGCTGTTGTGTGCTAGTGATCTGATCGATCTCCCTATTTGGGAGAGAGCGCATCCCCTTTTATAGATGAAGGGGATGGCCTTACAAGTGAGAGGGAGAGAGTGTACGTATGCTATTAAGTCTTGTTGCCCACGCCGACGGGTACAAGATGATGGTAGGCGCCCACAATACTGTTTAATGCCAGATGCACGTGGGAGGTTGCGTCGTCTTCTTCTGATATGGCAGACGTCGGTGCCTGCCATACTGTTGATGCCCAGAGGCATGTAGGGGGTTTTACCATGTTCGCCTGGTATGGTAAATGCCGGCGCCCACAACATTGTAGGGAAAATGTCGGCGCCCACAACACTGCTTGGGTTCTGATATGTCAGGAAGGTTGCAGGGTACCTTTCTGACATACCCTGTTAGTACTGTCCTGCAAATGTACAGGGCACGGTCCTTGGTATTATGGTTGACTTGAGTGTCCTGCCTTACTTTCTCCGTCCGTTTCCTGGTCCTTACCGAGCGAGCGTCCCCGGTCAGTTGGTCCCAGTCGGCTCTTATTGCGCCAGTCGGAGAGTAGCTGTAAGCAGGGGTTCGGCGCATTCCCGGTCGGAGAAGTGGGTCGGAGTCGGAAGTGGTGTTTTGGCCAGGCCTTCCGGTCGGAGAGGCTGTCCGGAGGCAGGCTGGAGTCAGAAGCGAGCGTTGTTCTTCTTCCAGTCAGAGAGGCGGGCCGGAGTCGGAAGCGGGCGCCGTTCCTTCTCGGCCAGGCCTTCTGGTTGGAGATTTGGATCGCCCTTCCGACCTGTCGTTTAGGTTTTTTGGGCCGGCCCAGGAGTTGCGTGTCGTTCGCAATGCCGCCTGCTGGGCCGAGCCTTTGCTGGGAAGCCGGTCCATGAGGGACCCCGGGTTTATGAACCCGACATACCTTGTGTGAATTGCAAAGCCAAGATACCGCTACCAACTGGAGTATGGATTATATTTTTGTGTTATTTGCCAACAATGATTGTGCTAATCCCAATGGAAAAGCACTGAAAAAAAATCTCGACTCGACCCCTTAGTGTAGAAAGGATGATTGCACAGGCTTTCCTCCATGTTTCCATGGACAATGTTCTTAGGTTCTTTGTTTCCTTCTCTTCACAACATGTGTTCATGTATGCATGTGTTTTGTTTTATCTACCGAAACAGTCATGTAAGCCAAAAGGAAGGGGAAGGAGAAACTAAGAACAATAGGCATGGGAGGCATTGGGAAAGAACAAATCTAAACCCCTAGTTCCAGAACTACAGAAGAGAAGAAAAATATGTGCCTTCCCCCCACTGCTCTTTACTCTTAGACACCCGTTTCTTCCCCTTCCCAACTTACTTTTAAGACCCCAGCTCCTGAGCCTACACATGTGTATATTTTTTGAGGCAACTACCCATGTGTATATTTTATTCTTCACTAGAACATGGTTAGAAGCCAAAGGAAGAGGAAGGAGCACCTAAGAACAATAGGAATGGGAGGCACCAGGAAAGCAATGAGACAAATGCCCACTTCCAATTTTGGAGGTGCAACCAGCTGATAGCTCAAGCTTTCCTCCATGTTCCCATTCCCACTGCTCTTAGACAGACTCTTTCTTCCTCTTCCTTGCTTGCCTGGGTCTAAGACAACTCGATAAGAAGCTGAACTGTTGACAATGCCTAAAGTATTCAGATGCTATATATAATACCTGTGGTGCAGTGGTCTACTGTTCTTGTGACTTAAGAGTGAAAGCAGTGGGTACACCTACTCCATGTCACATCATCATTCCTATCATTCAATGAAAGTGTATAGGACATCTTTTCCATATGCACATCTAATAGGTCAGCAGGCAAGTCCTGATTTTTAGAAAGGCATTACAACATCAGAAAGAAAAAGGGGACTATGGTAGTATTTTAAAGAAGGTAGGTGTATGGAGCTGAAGATTGCTAGAACCAAGGAAAAAAATTAGAATGAATGTTCTCCACTGTGCAATATATGTGGGCCTGATATTATCCCATGGGCTTATGAATAGTCTAGGAACATGTAAGCGATGATTTACCATGTAAGTTTAAACAGTAAGAATTCGGGAATATGAAGAATTTAAACTTTCTTGTTCTATTTTTGTGTGTCACTGTGTTTTACCTCATTTGGTAATGTGTGTTAACAAGGGCTCTGTCAATGAGGAACTTAATTTTCATGCGCTTCTCACCATGTGCATCAGTATATAGTTTTAATGAATCTGGATGTTCTTTATGTTCTCATTTTTATTTTGTGGACGTATTATGCATACGTTGTTTGATCTACCTTGTATGAGATGGTAGACATCATATCAAAGTATATGTGCGTGTTAGTTTTAAACTTCCCAGATTTGAGATATTTATACAAGTACGTGTCGCTGCCTTTGAATCCATCAGATAGGCATCAAATCTGACTATAGTCCACAAACCAATCTTCATATGAACCAAAGAGTCACAAACACCAACTTGTATTAAAAGTATGAGGTAACTTACATATAGAAAAATAGGTATATTGATTGATTGATACATTAGTTGATTCGACTTTTATCCCTATACTAGTGCATGTACCTTCGGCAGAATGCTACCGCCAAAGGTGCATACAACTATACAGCCTTACCTTTGACTTAGGTTGAATCTCTGTAAAATTCTAAAACTATTCTTAAATTAACTGAGATAGTTAGGAGCCAATTCCTGGGAAATTTGATGCCTACATCTAGTTGGTTATTTAATTTTACATTAGTCATATGCTGTAAATTTAACCATACCTTGACTAACTGAAACCATGTAGTTTATCTCTTGTGTTCTATTTGTCAACAATGAGCCAGAAGGTGGGGGGAAAACAGAGGAGCACCTAAGAACACTAGTCATGAGATGCATCTGAAAAGTACTGAAACAAATATGGGCGTTAATTGTAGTGAGAAAATATTGTTATAGGCTTCCCCCCACGTTTCCAGTGCGTGTGTTCTTAGGTTCTTTGTTCTTCATTTTGATCTGTGTTAATGAACTCTGTATCTAAACCTCTGTATGCATTTGTTGTGTTAATCTACTAAAACAGTTGCGTAAGCCAAAAGGAAGGGGAAGGAGTAACTAAGAACAATAGGCATGGGAGGCATCGGGAAACACTAATCTCCACCCCTAGTTGTAGAGGTAAAGAAAAGTTTGGCTTTCCTCCATGTTCCCATGCTCACTGCTCTTAGACACTCGTTTCTTCCTCTTCCTGACCATGCCCACTGCTCTTAGACACTCGTTTCTTCCTCTTCCTGACTCACTCTCAATGCCTCACAATCTAAACTTATATGTGAGTGTATACTGTTTTCTTCACTAGCACTAATTTCACAGGCCAAAGGAAGAGGAAGGAGCACCTAAGAACCGTAGGAATGAGAGGCAACAGGAAAACATTCAGAAAAAAAACATAGTTCATGCTTTCCTTCATGTTCCCATTCCCACTGCTCTTAGACATTCTCTTTCTTCCACTTCCTTGGTTACCCACTCAAGATCTCATCATTTAATCCTTCACGTTGGCATTTGTTTCCTTGACTGGAACAATTTTGCAGGCCAAAGGAAGAGGAAGGAGCACCTAAGAACTGTAGGAATGGGAGGCATCAGGAAAACACAGACAAATGTCTGTATCCAATAGTTTTCATGCTTTCCTCCATGTTCCCATTCCCACCGCTCTTAGATATTCTCTTGCTTCCTCTTCCTGGCTTACTGGCCTAGTACAGCAAGAATAGAAAGACTGATCTGATGAAGGCTATGGTATTCTGTGGTATATATAAGGTCGCAGTACTTTAGACCATACAGAATCCTTGTGAGGGAAATAAGTGTATGCACCTACTTGCTACAGCATGGTACACTGCTGCGCATTCTATTCAATGAAAGTGGGCCTGGAAGCATCTATTAGTAAAATGATAGGTGACACATTTGTAGACAGGGGATTATTATATCTTATTCCTTGATATTTCTAGAAGGCCAACAGCTAAGTCCTTGACACTAATCAATGCAACTACAGCACAGGGGAAAACAAACTGTGATTCATTCATGTTTTCAAAGAATGAGAGATCAGTGCATGCGATTGAAAATCATTAGAAACAAGACATTACTAACTTAGCACTAGTGGCGCTCTGCGCGATATATCATATGCCAGCTTGATATGATCCCATGAGGTCACGAATATTAGAAGAATTCACATATACAAGAAAAACACATTTATCATGTATTCATGTAAGTGTGCACCAAAATGACAGGCAGATTGAAATTTGTACAAATTAACAAAGAAAAATCAAACTTTGAACCAGACCATTAATTTCACAATTGGTGTGATAAACACAAATACGTTGTCATTAACTGATGATCACAATCTCCTAGAAGACTAGTTTTCTACTCTTACATGTATTCTTCTTGAATTCAATTTTAATGTTGATTTAGCATGAAGGTATTGATTTCAACCTGATGTGTGTATGTTAAGTCTCACTGTTATGCACTGCCTTGATATTGGTTCATATCATCATATGCCTGCCAATCAGTAAAGTAACATGTACATCAGAATATGAGACAAACTGCATCCTGATCATTCTATATCAACTGAACTTTTTTGTTTTGTTTCTCTCTGTCTCTCAACAGTTACAGAAGGCTTGAGTCAAAATGGAGCCTGAGTAACAAAGGACTCAACTTTCATGTGCACCTCGCCATTTGGTATATCATTTTACGTGTTATTTCTGTTTCATTCTCAACTCTTTTATGTATGCATTAGGATCAGGTGCTTCCCCTTGTATAAGATTGGGGGTATCATCTCAAAGTATGTGTGTATGTCTGAAGCTTCCTGCTTCAATATCTGTGTCAAAGTACATGTCAATGTCTTTTAATCCATCTGATCAACATCAAACCAGACTGTGGCACACTTAATATGGGACCAATAGTCAAACATTGACCTTAACCTTACTTAGATATATATAAGAGAACATCAGGTAACTAACATGAAGCGTAGGTATCTTAATACAAAAAAATGATTATTATTTATCTCTGCTGAAGCACGCATCTTTGGCAGAATGCAAGTGCCCCTACAAGTGGTACGAGCGTGGTTATTGTTAGAATTGATCTCATCCGTCTTGACAAAACGGTCGAGACGGACCCCTTGACCGCGTCCTGATCGGGGACGTCCAGCCATCTACTGATTGGTGGGCCCCCGTCGCACAGTGCCTATAAAGAGGAGGTGGGGCAAACAGCTCAGGGAACGAGGTTCACCGCCGCCACAGCCCTACGGTCCTAACCCTAATCCAATCCAGAGGGTGGCACTGCCAGCGGCGGGAAGCGCCACTGCCTTTACCATCACCGCCGGTCTCCACCGCTACTTCATCGCCCGTCGCTGCCCTAGCGCAGATCATCACTGGCGAACTAGCCGAAGAGAGGGAGCTCCTCTAACCACTCCGACGGTCAGATGTTCCTATATTTCCCTTTCTCTCTCTCTCTGTCTCCTACTCCCTCTGAATCTCTAAGTCACTAATTATCCCAAATAGAAAAGAACTCACCCACTGGATCTACACCTAGACGATCTAAAGAAATATAACATTGGTATCAGAGCCAGTTCCCTAGGCGTGTGATCTAGATCGGGGCAAAGAAAAGAAGAAAGAAAAGAAAGAGAAACGAACTTCGGTTCGGAGAAAATGTAACCCTAACCCTAAAGAAATTGGACGGTCCGGGGAAGTCTTACCAGGGCTTCCCCGCTGCTGTCACTACCGCCTCACGCGGGATGGGGCACCCGCCGTTGGCTTGCTGACGTGTGGGAAGAGAATCAAAAGAATAGAAAAGAAAAGAACGGATTAAATCCTTTCGGATCTGAGCATACAGACTAGGGTTTTCACTAACCCTAACCCTAATTAGGTGAAGATGGAAACAGAGGGCTCGGATTCAAGAAAACGATGAGATCCGAACCCTAACCGACTACAGACTCAGGGAAGAAGAAGAAAAGGGTGAATCCCTAACCCGAAACCCTAACCCTAACTCGATCCCCATCCCAATCGGTCAAAACCGAGAAGAGCAAGCAAGATCCAAACAAGCAGAAACGGGGAAAGGGAAAAGCAAGGCCGGTGGCTTACCTCACCGCTACCATCTCCACCGTCGTGCGGGAAAGACCGGACCGCGCCGGTGTTCGTCGCCGAGATACATCCGCGCGGGTACGAGTACAGGGCGCCAACACGGAGCCGCTTGACGGCGGCGCGCTCTCCCGACGGGGAGCGCGCTCGCCGGCAAGAGGGCCCGCTGTGGCGCCGTCTTCGTTTTCTCCTCCGGTGCGGCTCGCTGTTGCTCGTGTGCTGCACGCTGCTGAGAGAGAGAGAGACGCGCGAGAGAGAGACGCGCGAGAGAGAAGGGGAGAAAGAAATGAGGCTAGGGTTCAGAGGGAGGCCGGCTACGGCGGGGTTTTGATCAGGCGAAACGGCCGGACGACCGTCGGATTTGATCCGACGGTGTGGAATGACCGGGCCACTCAGCGGCCCAGGCGGGATGCCACTTTCCCGGCCCAGGCCCAGGTTGCGGCCTGGGCGCGGGTGCGCGCTGCGCGAGTGGCTGCTGGGCCGAACAAGCGATCAGGCCTTCGGGCCAAGCAGGCCTCCAGGCCAAATGAACAAGGAGATGTTTTCAGTTTTTTTTTCAGAAGCTATTTTGAATGAATAAAGTTAAGTTTAAATGTTTTATCTCTACTCAAATTTGATCCAACGTGATAATTTGTTTAGAGAACAGATGAGTAAAGTAAAAATGCTTCTGAATTAGTATTATTTTCAAGAACTTTTCATGCTACCGCTACAAAGTTAAAGAATATTATCTTCTCATTAAATTCAAATCAACGGGAGAATTTAATTTGAAGAGCAGTTATAGTTATTCAATAAATGATGAAAAGTTGATCCTCCGGTTAAAATTGGAACCAACGGGAAAATTTTAATTGGAGGAATAGTCAGTTGATAGTTTAAAGTTAAATTATGGTATTGTTATTTTCTGACCAACGTTGATGATAACAATATTATAATTCTATGAGTTTTATGTTTAAAGTTTAAATCTCTGATGAATTTTGCATCAAAGTGACCAATTTTTCAGATAAAAGATAAATATCAAGGAATGCTCTTAAACTAGAGAAATGTATTTTCATGTTTCTGCTGCAATGAAGTTGATTGTCTTCTAATTAAATTCGAACCAACGAGAGAATTTAATTTTGAGGAGCAGTTCTATGTTTTCAAGATTATTGAATTTCTATACGTTAATTCCATTTCTGCCCAATGGTGATGTGGAATTAATGTAGAAGAATGATGTTTTATTCTATTTCTGTCCAACGGTGATATAGAATAGAACATAAAGATTTCAAAGTTTAATGAGCATTATTGTTGAATATGTTTTTAGACAAAAGACCTCCATGCTTTCATTCTTGAAGGCAATAAAAGAAATGAGATGGGTACTTATGACTCAGATGATGAAATGCCTAAGGGCAAGTTATGTATGAAAGAATGTCATTGCTTAAGGGACTGTGTTCTCTTTAAAGAATGGCTTCAAAAGAAAAGAATTCTAGGATATTGATCCAAGAAAAGAAATAGATCAATGAGAATCTTCATTGAGAAATGTCTTTTATGTACTCTCTATGAAAAAGAATTTATTTTCAGTTTCACTTATGAGAGTTGTAAAAGTCATATAAATATTTAATTTGACTAACATTGGGTTACACATGTGTGTTAAAGAATATTCGGATTTATTTCTGAATTTGATGATTGAACACAAGCCAATCCTGGCAATTATGTCTGTTCAAGGGAATTATCTCGCATGACGGAAAAAAGTTTGTGATAGTACCCGCATGGTGGGAAAAGTTTGAGAAAATACCCGCATGACGGGGTAAAGTTGGCATAGTACATATGTTAACCAATCCTGCATGGCGGGAGAGTTTGGCATAGTACTTATCCTGCATGGCGGGAGAAGGATGTGATGACTCATGTGCTCTAAAGAAATATCCCGCACATGGAGAGAAGTTTGTGATAGCTCTTATGCTATCCTAGTATTGACCGTACATTCTGATTGTGTCATGGTCATTAAGTACTCAACGAGTTTAAGAACAAAAGAAAGTTGCATGTGAACCAAAAAATAAGAATGATATGCAAGTGTGACTTGCAGAAGTATTGATAATAATAGACTATATTGAGTTTTGAAGTGTAATGAGGAAAATGTACTCCCATACGAATTTTGTTTGCATGATGTAATCATGTGGATGAAGTAAGTAATCAAAGTTTCCTCATTCACAATAGTTCTGAATGTTTCGAAATTATGGTAGAAAAGTTCATACCACATTTTGAGGGGGAGAAATGTAAGATTAATTAAGAAAGATACTTCCCCATACTTCAGATAATGCAATGCATACTATGCATTGAAGGTAAAAGTGATCTATAAAAGATGAATGTGATCTATGAGGGAGTAAGACGGTCATAATAACGATACCCCTAAAGTAAAGAAATAGCTAAATTCCTGGGCCTTTTACAGTTCCGATAGGAAGATAGCATAGTCGGCTAGTATTCATACTGGACGAGTCTCAAAGTTATTAAGGCGGTGCTTAAAGCACCATTCGAGTTTTGAAAGATTAAACCCAAAATAAGAAATTTGAAGATACATCATCTTTAAAGAAGATGGAGTAATCTGGGGGAGCATGGTATGTAGATACCTAAAGCTTGAATAGAAGTGGGATTACATATCCACTACAGTGTTTTAGAGCAACAAATTGCTTAATACATGTTGATGTTGTATGACATACTTAAAGAAGATGAATAAGTAAACAAGGATCTTATGATACAGGAGGCTATAGAACAATTGCCTTTTTGGCAATGAAGAGTAAAAATAGCTCCATATGAAAGAAGTGCCATGAGGCCCCAGAAAGTCTTAAAGAATAAGAAAATCAGATATTTCTGGTGACTAAGAAGTAAAAGTTAAGAAAGAAATTCAAATAGAGAGTGATTCCACCTCATTTGAAGAAGCCATGAGAGACGTTCACTCGTCTAAATGGCAAGAAGCAAAGGAAGATGAAATGAAATCGATAAATACCAACGATGTTTGGGACTTAGAAGAAATTCTCAATGGAGCCAAAGCAGTAGGCTGTAATAGGTCTGCAAGACAAATGTGACTCCAAAAGGGAATATGGAAAGCTATAAAGCGCCACTTGTGGCGAAATGATTTACTAAAAGAGAAGGAATAGATTATAATGAGCATGCAAGGATTCTTTTAGAATCATAATGGTGTTAGTGGCACATTACGATTTACAGTTACATCAGAAAGATGTAAAGACACATTCCTCAATGGGGATTTGTATGGAAAAGTTTACATGGCATAACTCAAAAGGTTTTGTCAGAAAAAAACGTAAGGGATATTGCCTAAAAAATCCATTTATGGATTAAAGCAAGCTTCAAGACAGTGGTTCTTGAAGTTGGACAGTACAATAAGAAAGTTTGGGTTTTAAAGAGAATGTAGAGGACAATTGTATTTATGCAAAGTTTAAACATGGGAAATTTATTTTCCTAATCCTGCATGTGGGTAGCACCTTACTCACTAGTAGTGGTGTTAATCTACTGTTGGAGAAGAAGCAATTTTTGTCCTCAAGTTTCAATGAGAATGGTCTTGGTAAAGCATCATTCGTTCTAGGAATTGGAACTTACCAAGATAAGAGAAAAAGGGGTATTAGAACTATCTCAAGTGTATACTTAGAGAAGATTCTAAAGAAATAAAGTATATATATGTGAATAAACCTACGCCTGTTCCTATAGTCAAGGGTAATAGTTTTCGGAACTTTCAGTGTTCCAAGAATAAATGTGAGATCGATCAAATGGACATCATATATGCTTCAGCTGTTGGAAGCTTACTGAATGCTTATAAGCAAGAACTTACCCTGACATAGTTTATGTATTCGGGATGTTTTTGGCAGAAGTCCAGTCCAGATATAGATCACTGGAATGGAGTTGAGAATGTTTTACAATTGTGCAAAGATTTATAGGCCTCATGGTGAGTAAGAAAGAATAAGTACTCTCAAATAGTTGTGGGTACAAAAGTTAAATTTTGACGAGATGTTTAGTGAAACCCACATAGTAGCTAACACTCGCAGTTGGAGTTTTATTGTGGAAAAGCTCCAAAATAACAGTTATGGTGTCATCAAAGATGCATACCCATGGTATAGCTTGTTATGAGGCTTAAGGACAGGCGAAATGGTTAAAAGAACTTACATCCGGAATTGATAATGGTATTCAACAGCAATAACCATTTAAGTAGTTCGCTCCTATAACAACGGTCAAGTGTGCTGCCAAACACATTGACATTAAAGTTATACGTTGTGAAGGAGAAAGTCCGGAATCATACTAAAAGTATTGAACATAAAAGTAACAAGCAAGTGCTTGCGGATCCGCGTACAAAAGGCTTACCACCCAGTGTGTTTGGAGAACACACAGTCGACATGGGTTTATGGTATAGCCTATGATTTCTGGACAATAAAGGGCCCAAAAGTTGAAGAATCTGTTTCAGAACAGAGACGTGTATTGTAGCTGTTAAGTCTATCGGCGATTTACCGTGACGATGAAGCATGCTCTATGCACTAATCCGTGATGGAACAAATAAAAGTGAAAGGGATTAAAGTCAAAATTTAAAGTTAAAGTATGAGTTGAGATAAGGGGGAGAATGTTAGAATTGATCTCATCCGTCTTGACCCAACGGTCGAGACGGACCCCTTGACCGCATCCTGATCGGGGATGTCCAGCCATCTACTGACTGGTGGGCCCCGTCGCACAGTGCCTATAAAGAGGAGGTGGGGCAAACGGCTCAGGGAACGAGGTTCACCGCCGCCACAGCCCCACGGTCCTAACCCTAATCCGATCCAGAGGGTGGCACTGCCAGCGGTGGGAAGCGCCACTGCCTTTACCATCACCGCCGGTCTCCACCGCTACTTCATCGCCCGTCGCTGCCCTAGCGCAGATCATCACCGGCGAACTAGCCGAAGAGAGGGAGCTCCTCCTAATTTCCCTCTCTCTCTCTCTCTCTCTCTCTCTCTCTCTCTCTCTCTCTCTCTCTCTCTCTCCTACTCCCTCTGAATCTCTAAGTCACTAATTATCCCAAATAGAAAAGAACTCACCCAACTGGATCTATGCCTAGACGATCTAAAGAAATATAACAGTTATATCCACTTTTTTACTGTGATAAGGATATTAATCCCAAAAGATATTATGAACAATATTATTATTTATATAAACTTGTGCTCGTGCAGTTGTAGACTTGTACTTCAATGACCTGTAGGTTTATCTGAAATCTGAAATTTATGAACTACCTCATTTGAATTCATCTCAATACTCGTATATTTTATCTAATATGTTATCAATTAGAGTCACTTAATCCTTCAGCCGTTATACAAGCTTTGTTTACATTACGTACAGATGAAAGCTAAGCATATTAACAACACTGAATACCAAGTCCGATGTTGGCCGGACTTGGAGATCGGCTATCCCTTCTAGTGTGATCCTTCTAGATGAGACAGAAGAGAAAGGATCCAGTTCTCCAAAAGAAGTAAAATAACTAGATAGTAGCAATCTGGCTCAGTGAGTGCTTGTTCAGCTCTTGCTCTTCTTTTTATGCAATTTGTTTAGATAAACTCTTATTCTATTACGAACTGTGATATAGTCACTGTGTGGTAGTTTCTTAGTCTGTAGTACCATATTTTGCTAATTAATGCTCAGTTCACAGAAAAATCATTGGCCACATTATAATTTTCTAAATTCTCTGAAATCGTTTAATAATAGGCCATTGGAAATGGAAATTTCTCAGATCCCATTAACGATTTGACATGTGTATGAAGCTTAATATTGCATGTTATCCGCAATCTATGCTCTCAAGCTTGTATAACAATGTCCTAGTTCGGCCACTAAGATCTAGAAACCATATTATTTTTTGCCATTTATTTGTTTCCTTGATTGCAAGCATTTTGGCAAGTTCACAGGAAGAGGAAGGAGCACCTAAGAACAATAGGCATGGGAGGCATTGGGAAAGAAAAAGAACTTGCCCTTATTCTAGAGGGTGTTCATAGCTTATTCTTTCCTCCATGTTCCCATGCCCAACGCTCTTAGATGCTCTTTTTCTTCATCTTCCCAACTCACCCTCTAGCCCATGATCATACTCTTCCTACTAACTCTCAAATCTGTATGTACTATTAAAGGAATCGAGTGAGATAAACGGAAGAGGAAGGAGAACCTAAGAACGATAGGAATGGGAGGCACTGGGAAAGCAAGATACAAGATTCACCTCCGGTTGGGGAAGTGTACATGCTTTTCTCCATGTTCCCATTCCCATTGCTCTTAGACTATCTCTTTCTTCCTCTTCCTGGTCCACCCTCACGGTCCAGGACTCGAAAATTTTCAGAATGAAATGGATGCATGCATTGCTATGAAGCACATATATATAATCCCAGGGAGCAAAAGCACTGAATAGTGAACAAAGTCACCTACTACAGCATCTACATGGTGCACAAAAGTAGACTTCATTCAATGGCACTAATATATTGGGCTATGTGACATCTACTATTCAATAATAAAGATCATGTGCCCATCAAACGCGAGGACAACAGACAGTTTGGCAAGTTCGGTTGGCCGGCTGGCTGGCTTGTTCCGTTTTTTTTTTTTGCAGTGCTTTTTTTCTCACAAAATTTCAATATGAACTGTAAATTCTAGCATGAACAGTATCGGATTCATACCAGCCGAACACTCCCTAATCCTTGACTTAATAAGCGATGCAAAATTACTTCTTGGCTTTGAGTAGTGCTTTTAGGGAAAGAAAAGGAAATCATGTTCTCATCATCATAAGATACATATGCAAACATGTATTAAGTATCATTCGCAATAACGCAAGTGTTAATGGGTCCAAAGTCTTCCCAGTTTAACAGGAAATTAAAATATATTCTATACTATAAAGGAGCGAAGGAATTGATAAATACCTGTTACCTAGAATCCTTAGCCACCTTAGATCTCCTCCGTTAGATGTATATCTAACGCATCTGATTTAAGTGCTAAGACTATCTTCAATAGGTGACCCATATGGCTACCCAGACCCAAAATTGATAGTAGAAGACCTAAAATTAGCCTTCAATATAGTACCTATACGGGAGACCTATTTTAGGTTATCTGAGAGGCACAACCTAACTATGAGTATCCTCTCTCCTGAAAAACCATTTGTAGAAAGAATTCTCTTTTAGGCTCCGTTATTGGAGAGGATGTCGAATGGTTATTAAACCTTTTGATTGTAGCGCTACCAAAATGTTGAATATGTCTTGTATTTTATGTGTTGCTGTTGGAGATAGTGGGCCCAAGCGTTTCCTCACGTCCTGACATATGAAACGCGTGTTTTCGGTGGACAAAGGAGCACCTCCGATCCGAGTTTTTTCACTGAAAAACTTTCTTACCCGCCCGCGTACCCGCGCCCTCTCGACACCGCCAACTGCCCCGCGTAGCCACACCTAGGCGGTTCCAGGCCTTCTCCATCCCCGACCGAGAGTCCAGACATCGACGATGCTGCTCGCGGAGGCGGAGGGCGCGACGAGGCCGAAGACGTGGAGGGCGACAGCCAGCAGCGGCCCCTCAGCACCCGCTCCCTTCTTCGGGCGCGGCTTCCTCAACAGCGCCCCCACCCCCACTTTGACGTGTGCGCTCGCCCCCCTCCACCCATGGCGTGCGGTGGCGGAGGCTGGTCCGGATCGATGGGTGCTGTGGCAAAGGCTAGTCTGCAGTCTCTCTCTGGCTTTGAGATCCACTCTGTACGTACCTCTTTGGATCTGCATCTCTCTTCCTTGATCCATGGCGTATGTGACTATGTGAGATCATTCTCTCTCTGTAGATCGGGTCTGGATGTGCATAAGCCTGCTGTTGGAAGGCTTTGGCTTCCCAAATCCCATTTCGAGCAAGTAGCAATTCCGGGCGGTCATGTTGTTAAAATTAAGGGTAAATTCAATTCTCCAACTCTCGTCAAAGTTCGGATTCCAACCTCGAACTTCAAAACCGGATAACTTTGATCCTCCACCTCTCGAAACCGTTACGTTTTTAGTGTATGAATAGTAACTTTTGATATTTTCAGCGCCGAAATTTTATATTATTTTTTAAACATCTTAACGTCTTCAAATGAAAAAACTCAAAACTACAAAGTTGTAGATGTCATTGAGAGCTACAACTTTGGTATAAAAAGTATTTTCATTTAACTCCATACAAATAATATATTAGTGCTCTAATGCGGCAAGCGCTAGTAGGAGATTATTATGGTGCTGAAATTTTATATTATTTTTTAAGCATCTTACTGTCCTCAAATGAAAAAAATTAAAACTATAAAGTTGTAGATCTCATCGGGGTCTACAATTCACATATAAAAATTATCTTCATCCGACATCGTATTGAAGGGTTTTCTATTTTTTAAAATTTGAGTCTCATCACGGATAATCGCCTACTAGCGCTTGCCGCATTAGAGCACTAATATATTATTTGTATAGAGTTAAATGAAAATACTTTTTATACCAAAGTTGTAGCTCTCAATGAGATCTACAACTTTGTAGTTTTGAGTTTTTTAATTTGAAGACGATAGGATGCTTAAAAAAATAATATAAAATTTTAGCGTCTCTCGAAAATATCAAAAGTTACTGTTCATACGCCACAACCGCCCAAAAGGTTGAAAGTTGAACGGATTCAAGAGTTGGAGGGCCAAAGTTATCCGGTTTTGAAGTTCAAGGTTGAAATCCGAACTTTGGCGAGAGTTGAAGGGTGTAAATTGGACTTTACCCTAAAATTAATCATGTTTCAAAAAAGTGTATGGTATTCCGCTGAGAAGAGACCTATCTTGGAGATACGAGATGTAGAAAATGGTCTCTTGCTTGACTGTAGTTGATTCTTTAGAAATTGAATACTCATGCAGATGCCTATTTTTTGTAAAAACTAACAACCACATTTGTCATGTACAGATTACAACTCATCCTAGTATTTCTGTGCTTGATACACATGGATTCTTGTGCCAAGCATACAAGATATGATTTAAAGCTTGCTTTGACAGGTAATATTTTAATTCAATTCAATGGAGTAAACTGGCACACTTGTTTTTTCTGTAAATTCTTGTTGTACTAATGGTGTTGTTTTAAGCTCTATATATTTCTCTCCACCTTGATGTATACGAAACTAGCTGCTTGTTCATGTACATAGAAACTTGAACGGGCTCTAAATATTTCATTCTTTTTACTGAAAGACTGTACACAAGAGTGTAAGAAACTTAATTTTTGTCCATGTGTAGATGTTTGAAAATTGAACCAGCATCGACTGAAGGAAAAGTTCAGGAAAAAACATCGGATTGCTCAGCATCTACTGAAGGAAAATTTCAGGAGAAAAATGGATTACTTTGCCTAAGGTGAAGATGCCCTTTTTTGTATAATTGTTTTTCTTCTTCCTGTCAATGCATGATCATGTGCAAGAGTCATATTTGGCTTTAAAAGAGAATTTTATCGTGTCAGTTATAAGATAGCAACAGATCTTAACAAGTTAAGGTAATATATGATCAATTTAAAATGAATTACATGCAAAAAATTATGTACCAACATATATTTATCTCAGCAGTATCAAACTTGAAGTGAAATAAAAGGAGTTCGAAGTAAAATAATAGGCTGAATATCTGTTTTCCATAGTCCAAAATAAGCAGAGCATTGACATTGTCTCTTGGTGGATTTTAGTAGTTGTCTCTTGCTACATTCAATTTCTCTGAATTTATTTCCATTTTCCAATATTTAAAATACATTCTGTAGTAGCTAACTTCGAAGTGCAAGTACACATCCCTCCCTCATGTTCTGTTCCTATTTGTCTCTAATTTACATCAAAACAAGTGCAAGAGGTTGGTCTGAGTCTGACAAAGATGTTTGTGTTGGCATCACGTTTCTAATCTCCAGGCAAAGCCGGCAGCTTGCTGTGACAAATTTTTCCATGGCCCATGGCTTTCATTTTGAGATAGATTAGTGTACTGAACTTCAGATCAGTACTAAGATTTTAGCCTTGTATTCTGTATAATACTATTAGCATTTTTTAATAACAAACCAGAAGTGTGTTGTGCTGCACAACAGATCGAGCGCGGACTTTTTTTTGGATCAGTCCTCATAGGCTTCTCCTCTTCGGTCTTTCGTGGCTGTCTGCTATGCACCATTTGTGGGACAGATTCGTACCTTGTGTTCGTACCTTGTGAGGACCATAGGCTACAGCTAGCATGTAAAGAACTCTGCTGACACATTTTTTTTTTCTGCAGTCCCTTCTGGCATCCAAACTACTTCCTTCATTTTCGTGAAAATCCAATAAAAAGAATTGGTGTTTTCCTTTCTGCAAACAAGGAAACTTATTATGTGCTTATTTAGTCCAAATATTTATATTTATACAGTTCCTCAAGGCAATACATTATACATATGAGCAACAGTTGCTTATTTCACATTCTATTGGTGCAGACCAAGGACCCCTTGATTTCGATACCAAGAATCACTTGTGATCGCTGAGAAAGGCGCCTTAGCAGGAAGATTCGATGTTAACACTACGGACACACTAGACACAGGAGGGAGCAGAAGTGATGTATCAGTTGGGTTGAATTGTGAACTATCCAACCATGATGTTGACGGATATCTCCTATATAGATTGCTTTCGTGTCGAACAATTTTTTGTGTGACTGTTAGCACTTCCAAAGTCTGTTCCAAATTGATATTGAGTTGTAGAACTGAAGCGAATCTGGTTTCTGAATTCTGATTTCCTATGACATTGTAACGCTATCAGTGTACTTTCATGTTTGTGGCGGACCATGACTCCAACAATCATGGTATATATGGATTTGTTCTTGTAGCCATGCACGGATTGCTTCGACTAGAGTAGGATTTGATATAGTTCTTGGGTGTCATCTGCCACAGGGAACTCCAGTGGATTCTGTTTGCTTGCCTCCTCTATCTTTATTTAACTTTGTAATCATACGGTGTAGGGTGATTCGAATTGCTTGCTTCCTTTCTTCAGTTATGATAAGTTGAGATCCTTGCACTTCTGCCTAAGCTCATCGATAGCAAGCTCCAATTTGGCTTCATATCTCATTAAAAAGTAACTTAGAAAACAAATCTTACAAGTACTTTTAACGGTTTTGAAAGCATCTAGGCCCCTAGTTGGGTTTCGATGATTAATGACAATACGTGATTACTATGACTAACGTGTGTTTTGCAGAGGCAATTAAGTTAGGTTAGGGTAATGATAATTGAATGGGCAATCATGGTTGTCATGCCCCTACGATGGAAATCGTTTCAGTTTTCAAAGGATGGACGACAAGGTTAAGGATGGACTAGTTCTAAGTGTCGTTTGGAGTTGAAAAGACACTTAGAGTAGTTTAGGACTTTATTTTTTCTTTGGCCGTGCTATAAAGGAGGGTATGGACTAGTAGCTTGACCTAGGTGAGTCTAGTGGGTTAGGTGTGGTGCACACTTGTCGAATCTAGCACTAGATAGCTTCTAAGTAGCCCTAAGATCAATTGGAGCAAACTTCATTCACATATGATTTCGAGTTGGAAGTGAATGGAGGGTCAAATGTTGACCGGACGCTGGTTCCGGTGTGACCGGACGCATGCAGTAGAGTCCGATCAGTTCATTTGATCAAGGTGAACCCGTCTGATTGCGATCGGACGCTGAGTGAAATATGATCGGACGCTGGGTGCCAGAGTCCGGTCAACATCAGTAAGGTTCTAGAGAGCAGTTTTTGTGACCGGACGTGTCCGGTCAGTGCTGACTGGATGTTGGTCAGAGTCCGGTCACAACTTAACGGCTCAGTGGCGGGGAGAACTGACCGGAGCATCCGGTCACCCCGCAGAGGCACATAACGGTTCGTTTTGAATGACGGTGTATAAATACTTCCTCTATTCATTCAAGGGAGCACTCTTGCCCATTTCAACAGCTAAGAAACACCCTTGAGAGTGCCAAGGAGAGCAGGAGCCTAGTGAGGTGATTGAGATTTGAGAATCCAAGATTAAGGCCTCATTAGCAAAAAGAGAGTAGCAAGTGTGCATCCACCCTTCTCATTAAGCTTGTTGTGGTCAAGTGAGAGTTCTTGCTTATTACTCTTGGAGATCACCATCACCTAGACGGCTTGGTGGTGATTGGGAGTTTGGTGATCATCTGGTGGAGCTTGTGGGTGACCCAACTCAAGTTGTGAGTGGTTACTTGTCTTTACATTCATAGAATTGCCATGCTAGAGTAGGATTGAAACTTAGGTTGCTAAACTTTTGTGCGGTAGAACAATAGAATCACATTCTGGCACAAGGGGTGAAGTGGGCTAAGTGTAGGGTTTAATTATTATAAAGAATTTTAGAATTAGCCTAATTCACTCCCCTTTTGGGCATCTTGATCCTTTCAATTGGTATCGGAGCCTTGTGCTCACATATTTAGGCTTAACCGCCTAGAGAAAGATGTCCCACGGGGATGGACCTCCTCCTATCTTTGAGGCAGATGATTTTCCGTATTGGAAAATCCGCATGGAGGCGTATTTAGATGTTCTAGATGTTGGAATTCTTAGAGCTGCCTCTCAAGGTTTTCCAAAACCTAGGGATCTCACGCACCTTCAAGACGATAAAGTGAACTACGAAAAATGGAATGCAAAGGCTAGAAACACCATCTTTAGAGGCCTTTGCAAAGATGTGTTTAATCGGGTGATGAACCACAAGGACGCCCATACACTATGGCCGAACATTTATGCGCTCCATGAGGGAACTAAGAGTGAGCGTGAGGAACGCTATCATCTCGTAATAAAAAAGCTTAATTCTTTTGATATGCTTCCTAAAGAGAGTGCTAATGAAATGTAGTCACGCTTGAATATTCTTGTAGAGGAAGTCAATGGACTCGGACTTACACAAATGCAATCATCTGATGTTGTAAGAAAGATCTTGAGTGTCCTCCTCATTGACAAATATGGGCACATTGTGACCGTGCTTCATCAAGGTGATCTTTCCACCGCTACACCAACTCAAATCTTGGAAAAGTTCAACGCTCATGAGATGTACGTGCACATCACACCACAAGATGGCTCATCCTCTACCAAGAAGAAAGACAGACTTAGCATTCAAGGCTAGCCTAGAGTAGGGCAAAGCAAGAATTGAGTATGAGAGCTCAAGTGATAATAAAGTTGATGATGCAAGTCTTGCTCTTATGGTGAGAAGAACCGCCAAGATGCTAAAGAAGCTCAACAAGAATGGCGTCAAGTTTCATGGCAAGAAAAAGAAGTTCTTCACTAGCACTAGGAAGAAGCCAATCTCTGAGATGGATTGCTATAATTGTGGAGAACTTGGTCATCTAGCACATCAATGTACAAAGCCCAAGAAAGACAAGTACAAGAAGAAGAACAAGGGCAAGAAAAATGACTCAAGTGATGAAGATAAAGATGAGAAGAAGAAAAACAAGCCATACAAGAAGAAAGATGGCAAGAAGGACTTCCATAAGAAGAAGAAAAATGGCAAGGCATATATCGTCGTTGATTGGCTCACGGATAGTAATTCATCAAGTTGCTCATCCGATGATGATAATGAGAATGAGAAGGTGGCCGCAATTATGATTGACTCTTCATCATCTTCACCGACACCTCTGCTACCATCCTCTACACACCTATGCCTTATGGCCAAGGGTGAACGAAAGGTATCAAATGATGATGATAGTAGTAGCGATGATCATGCTAGCAATGATGATAGTGATAGTGATGATGATGAATTTGAATCACCTTCATATGATGATCTTGTTAAATTACTAAATCAATACACTAAGATCATTAGAAAGTCAAGAGCTAAGAATGAAAAGCTAGAACTTAAGAATGACTCTCTTTTAGCTAAATGTGACATAGCGGAAAAGGCTAGTGTTGAGCTTAGAGAAGCAAATGATGCTATGTCATCCAAACTCAAGGAGCTCAAATCTTCTAAGAAAGAGCTTAAAGAAAAACATGATAAACTTGAGGGGATACATAATGAGCTCATCACTAGCTACAATATGCTAAAAGAAGAGTACACCAATCTCAAGATCAATCATGATAATCTTGTTATCTCAAATAAGTTTTTATCCAATAAGCCACATGATGCTACTAACGATGTTGTTAAGATTGATATAGCTACACCATGTGATGATTTAATTGTTGAGAGCATTGAGCAAGGATCTAGTGGCAAAGGCAAGCAAATGGTTGAAACCGACAACTATGATGAGTATGTCAAGCTCAAGCATGATAATGAAAAGCTCAAGAAAGATCTTGAAGAGCTCAAAACCACCAACACTATAGTGATAGAAACTCTTGATCATGATGGTGATTTGATTCTTTAGAATGAGAAGCTCAAAGAAGAGAACAAGAGACTCAAGGAAGAGAAAAATGATGATGCACTCAAAGAAGAGAATAAGAAGCTCAAGTTGGAGAAAGAACATCTGAAGATTGGATTGAGCAAGTTCACAAGAGGCAAACATCTTCAAAGTGAGCTACTAATGAACACCGTCATGAAGATGGATAGAAGTGGCATTTGGTATGTGGCAAATCAAGAGAAGAAGGCTCAAGCTCAACAACAACAACATAAGTCAAAGCCAAAGCTAAAGAGATGCTTTGAGTGTGGACAAGAAGGCTATTTTGCCCATGAGTGTCAAACCCCACCACCACAACCCTTGCCCAAGCATGCTGGACCCTTTGCTTTCAATGCTCATTATATGCTTAGGAAGGACAGTGATGGACCTAGGTTTTTACCTCTGGTTATGCGCCGCAAAAAAATTTCTTATGCAATTCGGTAAACCCCAGCAATTTTTTTACATTGAAAATTTCTACCTATCTCTATGACTGGCGGACCCCAGGGTATGCGGTGGCCCACCCTGCATACCCTGTGGGTCCATCCCTAAGGAAGGACTCTAGTGGAAAAATGAAAGTCATGTTCTTAAGACCTCCCAACAAGAATAGGCTTAAGAAAATTTGGGTTGCAAAGTCACTTGTTGAGAAAGTGAAGGGCCCTCAACAAGTTTGGGTCTCTAAACAAGCTTGATCTCTTGTGTGTAGGTGAACTACAAGACCGGTGGAAGTCATTGGATAATTGATAGTGGTTGCACACAACATATGACCGGTGATCGTCGTATGTTCACCTCACTAAATGAAGAAGTAGATGGCCAAGAAAGAATTACATTTGGTGACAACTCAAAGGGAAAAGTCAAAGGATTGGGCAAAGTGGCAATATCAAATGATCATTCAATCTCAAATATGCTATATGTTGCTTCTTTGAGTTTCAACTTGCTATCCGTTGGACAATTGTGTGATCTTGGCTTTCAATGCCTATTTACCGAGAAGAAAGTGGTTGTATCCAAGAAAGATGATGATCAAATGATATTCAAGGGATTTAGATACAACAACTTATATCTAGTGGATTTCACCTCCGAAGATGCTAACTTGAAGACATGCTTATTCACCAAAACATCACTTGAGTGGCTATGGCATAGAAGACTTGCTCATGTTGGGATGAGCTCACTCAAGAAGCTTATGAAGAATGAATTGGTGAGAGGGTTGAAGGATGTGAAATTTGAGAAGGACAAGCTTTGTAGTGCATGTCAAGTCGGCAAGTAAGTTGCAAACACTCAACCTTCAAAAGCTTTCATGTCAACAACAAAAGTGCTAGAGCTCCTTCACATGAACTTATTTGGACCAACAACATACAAGAGTTTGGGAGGAAATCTTTATTGTCTTGTGATTGTTGATGACTACTCTAGATATACATAGGTGTTCTTCCTTTATGACAAAACCGAAGTGGCATTATGTTTCAAGAAGTTTGCCAAGAGAGCTCAAAATGAATTTGAAGTGAAGCTAAAAAAGATTAGAAGTGATAATGGAAAAGAGTTTGACAACACAAACATTGAAGCCTATTGTGATGAAGTTGGAATCAAGCATGAGGTTTCCGCAACATATACTCCTCAACAAAATTGTCGCAGAACCGACCAATTTATAAGAATTCAAGTACAATTGCAATCCGCAAGGGGTCGCACTGTCATACTTGAACCCATATAAACCCGGTAGTCCGTCGAGTACCACGACGGGTCTCGATAAACGATTTACAACAACCAAGATCGTACAGGATTCAACGTACATGCCACATATTACATAGAGTTCACAGATACATTTCGTCATCAGAGTACGAATAAAAGTTATTACAAACCGAGTTTGATAAATAAAGCGGAAGCAAATAAGTTCGAAGATAAAGTTTCCAACATAGTTTGATATAGTGCCAAGCCAGATCACGGTCCACAAAAGCAAGGATAGGAATTAATAAAGAAGCCTGCCCAAGGCTTACTCCTCATCCACAGCGGGATAGAAGCAACTCTTGCAATAACCATGATACACAGTGCCATCTGCAACAATGGGAAAATAAACCCTGAGTACGAGAAGGTACTCAGCTAGACTTACCCGTCATGAACCAGAAATAAAATGACTCCAAGGATTATGCAAGGCTGTATAAGTGGACGTAACTTGACAACATTTTTGCGTAAAAGCAATTGAATCATGGTACAGTTACAAGTTCTTTACCAGATTATTTATAACTATCCATTTCTAGGTTAGCAACTATCCTGTGCCAAACATGTGGTATATCATTTAGAAGCATACAATAGTAACCATAGCAGGTATTGTAATTCCATATTCATCCGAACCATCATGTTTCATAACACAGTTGCTACGATGTTGGGACTAGCCAAGTTTCTCACTATCCGGGAGAGACGGCGATTCGAATCGATTTCAACCAGCTGGGAATTTATTCCTAACACAAACCCAGGTCTACCAGCCACGATAGCCTTAGGTCACCTTTGGTACAACTCCGGTACACATTTTGCGGGTTCGTACTGCGTCGCACAATCTGGAACACCAGATGCTAGGATGCTCAGGCCAAGCCTGCCCTTGGGCTCAGTCTGATCGTTCCCCGGAAGGAGCGCACAACAGAATGATTCTCGGCCTGAGTTGAATTACTCGGCTTCGTGGTCGGAACGAGTTATCCGGCCAGCTAAGTGAGAGGCATGCGTTCAATCTTGTCAGAAGCGCCAACAACGGTACGGTCCTTAATCGACACAGACGGGGATAAATCCACACCCAAGACCTCCATGTCTTGTTGCTTCTCTATCGACTTCCCGTCCGGTCTCGATTTACTTTTACCTCATGGTTCTGTTCCACGATAGCAAATATAGCCAACCATGCTCCGGTATCCACCTATATCTCGTAGGTGACAGGACATCACCCGACTTCTACCGGTCTAAGCATGGCTAAGCATATATATTCGATCCTGGACCTATACCGGTTAAAGGTGTAATATTTGGACAAGGAATGTACATGCATCAAGTGGTTTCATTCAACTCTTATAACCTAATGCATCGATCATAAATACGTAAGTAAACATTTGTAAATTATCTTTGGGAGACTTATAATGCTAAGGGCTTGCCTCGCATGAGAAAGGAAGTAGGGCGGTGGTCGGGACACTCCGGAAGCTCTTCGTGGTTCTGCTCCACACCTTGGGAGGCTGCGGCTTGCGGATCCTCCTATTTGGTTCCTTCTCGGCTTCTTCAATTCCAAAGCAACGTGATCTCTTCCTCCGATCCTAGATGCATGAGTATGGCATAAGTATTACGAATGCATATATGTTAACAAGTGCATCATGTTTATTGAGTAGGTGCATATCTCTTCTCGGTTATTTAATTATCTACTTCCATAATGCATCGATTATACCATAAAATAGCAGCTACTTGTTTCACTCATAAGCTGAGTTCTACAAATCCAAATCCAAGTGATCTGGACTTTTCGGAAAGCTTATCAAATTCTCTACAACTTTGTTATTAACCATTTTTACAGTCACATCAGTTTCAACATGCAACTCATCAAACTCTAGAATCAGCCGGAAACTATTTAATATGCAATATAAAGTAATAATACTTCTACTTCATGTAATCATTCAAAATTTGACAACATAAAATATACCAACAGTTTAAGCATACTAATTACATTTAATGTATTATAATGGTGAAGCCCAAACTATTTATTTAATTGCCTTTATTATTTTATTTAGATATCTAGGTTAAATAATAAACATATATCAGATATACTTAATAAATTCTCAAAAATTTACAGTGCCTTACTAATGCTATCAAAGGACTACTATAAAAATTTCATGTCATTTTACTAAGTAGAACATTCTATACAAAAATGACAAGGAAGCAAGGTTTGAAATAGCATAAAATGGAAAATCCTATTGAAAAGTGTCAAGCAACAGATTTCCTATTTTTCTTAACATCCATATGGTGCTAGGATTACCTCCAACAAATTTCATGAATTTTGGAGTCATAATTAATTTATAAAAATTCATGCAAGGATTAACTATTCATAAAAGAAAAATCTATAACTATAAATCTACACATGTACTGGTCCTCAAATTTTTACCAGAGTTCATATATGCTAAGACTAGTTTACCACAAAAATTTCATAATTTTTGGAGTACAGGAACTCTAGATATAAAATAAACAAATTTGAATGCATTCAAAAGCACATTTCCAATCCCTATTTAAATCTCCAAAAATTTCTACTGTACAAGTCAAGAATATATTTTTCCTAAATACTACATTTCCTAAGGAACACTCACAAATTTATTTCACAATTTTAGGAGCTATCAAACTGAAGATACAAAAATAACAAAACACACTTGAATCTGGAATTTTTGAACTATCTTTAAAACCTAGAGTCATCGATGCCAGGACCCCTACGCGTCGATTGGACCCACCGGTCAGTGAGACCAAAACAGAGAGCCGCGGCGCTGAGCAAGCAAGCTGGCCATAGCTCGTCGACGGCGAGTCCATGGCGGTGACATCATCTTGAGTGATCCCGTGACCTAACGCGTCGATTGGTCTACTTGGCCGCCCTATCGTCGACACTAGTGACAACGGCGGCGGCCATGGTGGCTCGGCGAGGCGGGACATCGGCGGTACGCCGATGGAAGCCATGGTGACTCAAATTAACGCGTGGACAAGCATTAGTGGACTAGAAGGAAGCTATTGCTCACGCTATCGTGGCCTGCGGTGGTCGAGTTGGGCCTGGCCACGGCGACGAAGGGTGGCGGAGGAGCTCCCGGCGAGGCGCGTTACGGCGGCGCCGGGCTTACCGAGCTTGAACAATGAGCACTATTGGACGTGGTAGGATCTTTGGGGAGCTGGTGGTGCTGCGGTGGTGACGAAAAAGGCGGCTCGGGTGCGAGTTTACGGGCTATGGCGACGGCGAGACTACGGGAGCTTGGCGGATCTCTTCCGCGGCGGTGCTCGCGACAAAGCGGAAGGAGGAGGCGAAAATGCCAAAACGGAGGTGTGGCTGAGTGCGGGCGGGTACGGGGGAGTTGAAGGCGCGCCCAGGTGCGTCGTGGCCTGCACGGACAGACCGGGCGGCGCTGCACGGCCGTTTTCAGCGCCACGCTGTGGCCAATGTAAGCTGCCGATGTCGACCCATTGAGCGGCTTCGTTCGGATCGATTGAGAGAATCAAACCGAGCTCGACGACGCAGCGTTTTGACGGTGAATTAATCGTTAAACCGAAGCTCAAAAGTGCAAACGATCTGAACAAAAATCATAGCCTTATGTACCAGCTACAACTTTTGTTAAGGGATCATGTGCCAACTCTCAACTAAACTCGAGTTATATCATCACAAAGATTGGTTTGTCAGGCTGTCAGTGAACTTGACTTAGAAAAATTTGTTAAGTGTTGCAATGAGTGTTTTACTGATTTTTGTGACCCAATTTCAAACATGTTAGGAGCTGAATCAGTCAAAGACCCAAAAATCAAAGTTGTTCCTTATGTCAAACACTACAACATTGCTTTAGTGAACTCCTCCATGCAAGGTCTCTAGCACCTAGTTCCACTTTAGTCAAACATGTCACTTTTTAAATGATGAAACACATCAAAGCATGGCTTAATGACCAAACTAGCCCTAGCCCTAAATACCAAAGTTGTTCATGATGATACTCTAAGCATATTTAAGCAATTTGCAAGGTCATTTAAGCATTTCATGCAGTAGTCACTCATAGAGCTATTTAAAGTAATCACATGAAATATGCCTTAAAGGCTTGATTATGGAAAGTGACTTTCATGAACCATGCCCTAATTGCTAACCCAAGTGTGGTTACATGTTTTTGTGACCCACATCTACCAAGTACATGTTTTCATTCATGATTATTTGCATAAGTACAAAGAAACATGCAATAACAAGCAACGTTGCCTATGTTTCAATTCAATGTTTCGAGTGTAAATGATGATTTATGAATGCTTGATGCTCATGCTCATGTTATGCAAGTCAAGTTATGCAAGGCTAACACCCGAGGTGTTACAGCCCCTCCCCCTTATAAAAATCTCGTCCCGAGATTTGCAAGACCTACCATTCTTGGAAAAAGGCGGGATAAACTTCTCGTAGATAATCTTCTCTTTCCCACGTAGCATCTTGTTCACTATGATTGTTCCACACCACCTTATAGAACTTAATAATCTTACTCCTTGTCACTCTCTCCATCTCTTCTAATACTTGAATTGGCTTTTCTTCATAGGTCAAATCCGATTGGAGCTGCACATTGGTGGGTGCAATAGCTTCTTCAGGTACTCGAAGACATTTCTTTAACTGAGAAACATGGAACACATCAAAGATTGCACTCATCTCTGGTGGAAGTTGTAACTTATACGCAACATTTCCTTTTCGTTCCAAAATTTTGTATGGCCCTACATATCTTGGTGAAAGCTTCTTTTTCATCCCAAATCTTTTCACACCTTTCATGGGTGATACTCTCAAGTATACATAGTCACCCACTTCAAAAGTTAGTGGCCTTCTTCTTCTGTCTTGATTGAGCTGCCTTCATATGTTGTTGGATGATACGTACTTGCTCTTCGGCTTCATTGACAAAATCAATACCAAAGTATCTCCTTTCACCGGGCTCAATCCAATTCAATGGAGTTCTGCACTTTCTGCCATACAAGGCTTCAAATGGAGCCATTTTGATACTCGCTTGATAACTGTTGTTATAGGAGAATTTAGCTAAAGGTAACCATTTCTCCCATGAACCTTTTGAAGATATAACACAAGCTCTAAGTAAATCTTCTAGGATTTGGTTCACTCGCTCTGTCTGTCCTGAAGTTTGCGGATGATAAGCTGAACTTCTGATTAGCTTGGTTCCCAAAGCCTGGTGTAAGTGCTCCCAGAAACGAGCTATGAACTGTGGTCCTCGATCTGAGATTATAGTCCTAGGTACTCCATGCAGTCTCATGATCTGGGAAACATATATCTCAGTGTATTTTCCAACTATATACAGTGTGTTCATGGGTATAAAGTGTGCTGACTTGGTGAGACGATCAACAATGACCCAGATTGAATCGTGACCTTTTGGCATCATTGGAAGGCCTATGATAAAGTCCATGCTGATTTCCTCCCATTTCCATCCTGGAATAGGCAATGGCTGAAGTAATCCAGCAGTTTTCATATGGACGACTTTTACTCTACTACAGTTATCACACCTAGCAATATAGGCTGCGATCTCTTTCTTCATCTTAGTCCACCAAAAATGGGTTATTAAATCCTGATACATTTTACTACTACCCGGATGGATAGACAATTTGGATGAGTGAGCTTCTTCTAAAATTTGATTCCTTAGCTCACGGTCTTTTGGTACCACTAGTCGGTCCTCAAACCATAATACACCTCTTTCGTCCAATCTAAAATGTTTGGTTTCTTGCTCTTGCATTTTTCTCTTGATGTGACTTATTCCCACATCTGCCTCTTTGTAGCTCTATGATTTTGCCCTCAAGTGAACAAGCGATTGTGATATTGTGTAAGTACAATGAGGATGTAACAAGTTGAATCCATCTTCCAGCAATGCTTCCACAGTGTTGCAATGGGACTTCCGACTAAGTGCATCGGCTACTACATTTGCTTTACTCGGATGGTAATGCACTTCTAAATTATAGTCCTTAATCAATTCTAACCATCTTCGTTGTCTCATGTTCGGTTCATTTGGTAAAGATATACTTGAGACTTTTGTGGTCGATATAGATGTGACATACATTGCCCAACAAGTAATGTCTCCATATCTTTAATGCATGAACAACTATTTGCAAGTTCCAAATCATGTGTAGGGTAGTTGACTTCATGTTTTCTCAATTGCCGAGAGGCATATGCAATTACTCTCCTTCTTGCATAAGCACACATCCCAAACCTATTCACGATGCATCACAAAATACATCAAAAGGCTTTTCAATGTCCGGTTGTGCTAACACAGTCTTTGTAGTCAACAAAGTTTCGAGGGTGTGAAAAGTCGTTTCACATTCGGTGTCCATTTGTACTTCTTATCTTTTCGAAGTAGTCGGTCATAGGCTTAGCTATCTTTGAGAAATCTGGAATAAACCGACGATAGTATCCTCGCTAACCCTAGAAAACTCCAAACTTCATGAACCGAAGTTGGGGCTTTCCAATCCATGACCTCTTGTACTTTGGATGGGTCTCACCGAGATTCCATCTCTTGATAAAACGTGACCTAAGAAAGGTACTTTGCTCATCCAAAATTCACATTTGCTAAACTTGGCATATAGCTTATGCTCCCTCGGTCTGGATAGGACAATCCTCGGATGCTCTTCATGATGATCGACTCATTTTTCGAATAAATCAATATGTCATCGATAAACACGACCACGAACTTGTCAAGTTCGGGCATGAATCCGAGTTCATCGTGTACATGAAATAGGCTGGAGCATTTGTTAGTCCGAAAGACATAACCAAATACTCGTATAAGCCGTATCTAGTAGAGAAAGCAGTTTTAGGTATATCCTCCGGTCTGATCTTTATCTGATGGTAGCCTGATCTTAAGTCAATTTTGGAGAAAACCCTTGCCTTCGCTAGCTGATCGAACATGATGTCGATGCGGGGTAATGGATATTTGTTCTTGATGGTCACAGCATTGAGTGGTCTGTAATCTACACACATTCTCAGTGACTTATCCTTCTTTTTCACAAACAATGCTGGACATCCCCACGGAGATGAGCTGGGTTGGATAAGACCCTTGTCCAATAGATCTTGCAATTGAACCTTAAGTTCCGCTAACTCATTGGGTGGCATTCTATAGGGCCTTCTGGATATGGGTGCGGTACCTGGCACTAATTCGATCTTAAATTCCACGTCCCTATCCGGTGGTAGACCTGGTAATTCCTCTGGAAATACATCCGGAAACTCACAAACCACGGGGATGTCACATATTGTGGTGGTTTGGATAGCACAGGCTAAATGTTGGGGTTCGAAATCGCGGGAGAGTGGGACTAGAAAAGCATTCCCTCCCGTGGGTTCTCTCAACATAATAGTGCGGGTGCTAGTGTCAATAAGAGCACCATGATACTTCATCCAATTCATGCCTAAGATTACACTTATCGACAACCCCGGCAATATTATCAAATATGTTGTGTACTCCCTCCCTTGTATCGAGATGAGTACATTTTTGACTATCTTTTTGGTAGTAACAGTTCCCCCTGCTGAACTTATGTTAAAACCCCCTTTGCTTACTTCAATTATTTCTTGATCATGTCTAGATGCAAATGCTTGACTCATAAATGAATGAGAATCTCCTGAATCAAATAAAACAACCGCGGGATGCTTGTTGATGAGAAACATACCAGCCGTGACAACTTCTCCGGTGGGCACTTCCTCCACAGCGGTATAATGCACTTGTCCCTGACGTGCCCTGGCATTCACCTGCCTCTGATTGTTCTGATTTGGGTTGCCATTCCTCTTGGGGTGGGGGCATTCCTTGGACCAATGACCCAGATGGTTGCAGTTGAAACATGGTTGATTACTTCTGAATCCGGTGGAGCTGTCCTGATTGCCATTTCCTTTTGGTAAGGCAATAGTGAACGCCTTACGGAATGGTTTCTGTGGCCTGTTATTCTGAGCTTTCGGTGGTGGAGGCCTAAACTTGGGTGCAGGTGGATGGAATTGTGGCCTAGCTATGATAGGCGCTTTTGACTGGAAAGATCCGGATGCACCGGCCTCATATGCCCTCTTGCGACCTTTAGCAACTGCATGCATGTTGTTGTGGTTTTCTTGGGTCAAGGCATCGCTAATAAACTCATTGTACGTGGCACATCGAGAATTTGCCATAGTCTTCATCAGTTTGGTACCCAAACCTCGCTTGAAACTCTCTATCTTTTTCTCCTCGGTATCCACGAAACCTGGAGCATATCTGGACAAGTTGTTGAATGCGTGCATATACTCTGTGAGTGACTTTGTCCCTTGAGTGAGCCTCATAAATTCGGCTGCTTTCATGCGCATCAGGCCCGGGGGAATATGGTGTCCTCTAAAAGCCAGCTTAAACTGTTCCCAGGTCACTCGCGCATTAGCAGGCAAGGATGACAGGAAATGTGTCCACCAGATCCCTGCTGGTCCTTGCAATTGATGAGAAGCATACTCTGCTTTCAGATGCTCCGTGACCCTCAACAGATGGAATTTCTACTCAATGGTATTCAACCATTCATCGTCCTGCAGTGGTTCCTCAGCCACCTTGAAGATCGGAGGCTTCGTGTCCAGAAACTCCTTGAATGTACTGTGCTAATTTGGCTCGGCCCCTGGTTGCTGTGGGTGGCCACGAGCAGTGTTTTGCGCGATAAGGCGCAAAGCTTCTTCCATTGTCCTCTGGCTCCCCAAGAACTGAGCAAAGAACTCCTGAGCAGACGGCGGCGGTGGTGGTGGCAAGTCATCATGGTTGCCATCCTGGCTGCTACTAGCTCCTGCACGGGTGCGCGTCATCTGCGAAGTTGCAACAATAAGCGATTATTGGTTGAGGCCAAGAGATTGCAGAGGAATTATGTACTCATGCCAAACTAAAATTACTGGAGAAAATTCTCAAAATCACAATAAAACAGAGGCATAATAATTCATTCTCGCAACATGACATCACCAATTTGACCACTTATTGCGCTCATAACGCATGCAAATTTAAATCGTGATCACCAACAAAGGACTGGAATAACATTGATGTTCAACCAAACATGCACTTAATCAACATTACATGATAGTCTGGTTACTAATGCCAAATTCGAGCTACAGGTCCATTACATGAATAAAGGTGATACATTGGTCCTTCCACTAAGTGCTAAGCGATCTAATCCTCATCATGATCACTATCGAGGTCAGACGCAGAATCATCTCCTTCCTCAGGTTCTACTTCTTCTTCAGGCTCCACTTCTTCTTCTTCTTCGTACCCTTCTAGATCCATTTCTGTGGCTCCAGGTGGGACATAAGGGTGGAGCTGATTGTTCAGTAGATGAACCTCTTCATGTAGATTATCGTTGTATTCTTCCGCATTGGCCAGCTGCTGTCCCAGCTCAAACTGTCGAGCTCTTAGGACATCTTCCCTGGACCAAGCTGCATTTCGCTGGTGAGTTAACCGAGTCATCTCTTCAGTGAGCCTCTCAATCTCGGCGTCGTGCTCCCTCTGAAGCTGTCGTCGATCCTCGCGGGCATGACCAAGAGCACCAGACACACGTCTGAGGCTACCTTCCACTCCATCTAACACTCTCATCACTGCGAACATGGCGCTCATGGAAGGGTTATCACTGTTCTGCCCTTCTGCTGCACCAATCTCCAAAGATCTTCCTCTTGCCTGCTGCCATGAGTCAGTGGAGGGGTTACCTCTCAGAAAGACTCCAACCAAAGCGGCTGCCAGCTCCTGAGGAAAACGATCCATGATATCCCTCAGGATCCCAAAGGCTGCCCTGCCAGCTGCTTCTTCAGCAGTCCTGCCAGTTGACTCATAACACCAGCCTGTCCACTCAGAATCGTCACCTCGGGGACGAACAACGGCCTCCACAGTAACTAAGAGACCTTCTCCCAACTGCTCATTCGCCCAGAAGTAGCGGGGTTCCATTCCATCAGGATAGCCTACGTAGCTGAGCACTCTCCACAAAGAGTGTAGGCATCCCAAACTCTCCAAGAAATGTGTGACGTTGACGGGTACGTGGAGCAAGCTGACGGCGGGGAGCTCTGCCTCCGGTGGACTTGCGAGCGGTCTGCTTTGTGCGTGCCATCTACACCATTAACATGTACCACTAGGTGAGACAAGACCATGACGGGTAAGAGTTACATAACTGAGTAAGAATTTTATAAGGGGAGGAACAATTTAATTATGTGCATGGTAATTATCATGATGCATGCTCGTTCCGTACGTCCTCACAAACTTAGGAAAAAATTTTCTAGCGGTAGACATGGTGGCATACATACGTTCTCTCATAAATAGCGTAACTAGTCGAGCTACACGTTTCGTTGTTAGTGTACCTGCATAAAATTTCATCTCAGCCCTAAACCCATAATGAAATATGCGTAATGTAATTGTAAATACTTCCATATATGTATACCCATACATATACTTCCGTATCAATCTACCCGACAATAATTTAAACCCACAATTAAATACGTACCATATACACATGCAAGCATGCATACATAGCCGTACCAAAGCTACTCTCCCCGACCGCACGCTCACATCTGGCGGTCATACACTCATCATCTTACCTTGGCGTAGAGGCATTTGATCCATACATTACCACTCAAGTGAATGGCATCCATACTATAGCACGCCGTATGGACGACGAAGTAAAAACCCCCATGTTAGTACTTAAATAGCCACCAAATAGTCCTTAATTTGGGCATAAGGAAAGTGATCATTGGCACACTTTAGATTTCAAATACCTATTATATAACTTTTAGTTGCTAGAGAAGGGTTTTTGGAAAACAAAAACTTTTGTTTTAAATACACTTGTGACAATTAACGTTGAATCTTGCTCTGATGCCAGCTGTCGTAGAACCGACCAATTTATAAGAATACAAGTACAATGGCAATCCGCAAGGGGTCGCACTGTCATACTTGAACCCATATAAACCCGGTAGTCCGTCGAGTACCACGACGGGTCTCGATAAACGATTTACAATAACCAAGATCGTACAGGATTCAACGTACATGCCACATATTACATAGAGTTCACAGATACATTTCGTCATCAGAGTACGAATAAAAGTTATTACAAACCGAGTTTGATAAATAAAGCGGAAGCAAATAAGTTCGAAGATAAAGTTTCCAACATAGTTTGATACAGTGCCAAGCCAGATCACGGTCCACAAAAGCAAGGATAGGAATTAATAAAGAAGCACGCCCAAGGCTTACTCCTCATCCACAATGGGATAGAAGCAACTCTTGCAATAACCATGATACGAGTGCCATCTCGCAACAATGGGAAAATAAACCACGAGTACGAGAAGGTACTCACTAGACTTACCCGTCATGAACCGAAATAAAATGACTCAAGGATTATGAAAGGCTGTATAAGTGGGACGTAACTTGACAACATTTTTGCGTAAAAGCAATTGAATCATGGAATGCAGTTACAAGTTCTTTACCGATTATTTATAACTATCCATTTCTAGGTTAGCAACTATCTGTGCCAAACATGTGGTATATCATTTAGAAGCATACAATAGTAACCATAGCAGGTATTGTAATTCCATATTCATCCGAACCATCATGTTTCATAACACAGTTTGCTACGATGTTGGGACTAGCCAAGTTTCTCACTATCCGGAGAGACGGCGATTGAATCGATTTCAACCCGGTGGGAATTTATTCCTAACACAAACCAGGTCTACCGACCACGATAGCCTTAGGTCACCTTTGGTCAAACTTGATTACACATTTAGGTGGGTCCGTCTTTGCGTCACTGTCTGGAACACCGGATGCCGGGATGCTTTCGAGCCAAAGCGCGCCCTTGGGCTCGGTCGATCGTTCTCGGAAGGAGCGCGCTGTGAGAATGATTCCCGTCCTAAGTTGAATTACTAAAACCGGCCAGCGGTCGGAACGAGTTATCCGCCAGCTAAGTGAGAGGCATGCGTTCAATCTTGTCGAAGCGCCAACAGCAGTGCGGTCCTTAATCGACACTGCAGACGGGGATAAATCCACACCCAAGACCTCCATGTCTTGTTGCTTCTCTATCGACTTCACGTCCGGTCTCGATTTACTTTTACCTCATGGTTCTGTTTCCACGATAGCAAATATAGCCAACCGTGCTCTAAGTATCCACCTATATATCGCGGTGTGAGGACATCACCCGACTTCTACCGATCTAAGCATGGCTAAGCATATATATTCGATCCACGGACCTATACCGGTTAAAGGTGTAATATTTGGACAAGGAATGTACATGCATCAAGTGGTTTCATTCAACTCTTATAACCTAATGCATCAGTCATAAATACGTAAGTAAACATTTATAAATTACTGGGAGACTTATAATGCTCGGGGCTTGCCTCGCAGAAAGGAAGTAGGGCGGTGGTCAAGACACTCCGGAAGCTCTTGAGGTTTCGCTCACTCCACGCCTTCGGGAGCTGCGGCTTGCGGATCCTCCTGCTGGTTCCCTTCCTCGGCTTCTTCGAATTCCAGCAACGTGATCTCTTCCTCCGATCCTAGATGCATGAGTATGGCATAAGTATTACGAATGCATATATGTTAACAAGTGCATCATGTTTATTGAGTAGATGCATATCTCTTCTCGGTTATTTAATTATCTACTTCCATAATGCATCGATTATACCATAAAATAGCAGCTACTTGTTTCACTCATAACTGGAGTTCTACAAATCCAAATCCAGTGATCCTAGACTTTCTGGAAAGCTTATCAAATTCTCTACAACTTTGTTATTAACCATTTTTACAGTCACATCAGTTTCAACATGCAACTCATCAAACTCTAGAATCAGCCCGGAAACTATTTAATATGCAATATAAAGTAATAATACTTCTACTTCATGTAATCATTCAAAATTTGACAACATAAAATCTACCAACAGTTTAAGCATACTAATTACATTTAATGTATTATAATGGTGAAGCCCAAACTATTTATTTAATTGCCTTTATTATTTTATTTAGATATCTAGGTTAAATAATAAACATATATCAGATATACTTAATAAATTCTCAAAAATTTACAGTGCCTTACTAATGCTATCAAAGGACTACTATAAAAATTTCATGTCATTTTACTAAGTAGAACATTCTATACAAAAATGACAAGGAAGCAAGGCTTGAAATAGCATAAAATGGAAAATCCTATTGAAAAGTGTCAAGCAACAGATTTCCTATTTTTCTTAACATCCATATGGTGCTAGGATTACCTCCAACAAATTTCATTAATTTTGGAGTCATAATTAATTTATAAAAATTCATGCAAGGATTAACTATTCATAAAAGAAAAATCTATAACTATAAATCTACACATGCACTGGTCCTCAAATTTTTACCAAAGTTCATATATGCTAAGACTAGCTTACCACAAAAATTTCATAATTTTTGGAGTACAGGAACTCTAGATATAAAATAAACAAATTTGAATGCATTCAAAAGCACATTTCAAATCCCTATTTAAATCTCCAAAAATTTCTACTGTACAAGTCAAGAATATATTTTTCCTAAATACTACACTTCCTAAGGAACACTCACAAATTTATTTCACAATTTTAGGAGCTATCAAACTGAAGACGCAAAAATAACAAAACACACTTGAATCTGGAATTTTTGAAATATCTTTAAAACCTAGAGTCGCTGACAGCAGGGACCCACGCGTCAGTTGGACCCACCGGTCAGCGAGACCAAAACACAGCCAGCGGCGCTGAACAAGCTCGCGCGGCCATAGCTCGTCGACGGCGAGTCCGCCGGCGGTGACATCATCACTGAGTGATCCCCGTGACCTAACGCGTCGATTGGTCTACTTGGCCGGCCCTATCGTCGACACTAGTGACGACGGCGGTGGCCATGGCGGCTCGGTGAGGCGGGACGTCGGTGGTACACCGATATAAGCCATGGTGACTCAAATTAACGTGTGGACAAGCATCAGTGGACTACAAGGAAGCTATTGCTCGCGCTATCGTGGCCTACGGTGGTCAGGTTGGGCCTGGCCACGGCGACGGAGGGTGGTGGAGGAGCTCCGGCGAGGCGTTGCACGGCGCTGGGGCTTACCGAGCTTGAACAATGAAAACCTTCGTTGGACTTGATAGGATCTTTGGGGGAGCTGGTGGTGCTGTGGTGGTGACGAAAAGGCGGCTCGGTGCGAGTTTACGCGGGCTATGGCGACGGCGGAGCTACGGGAGCTCGGCGGCTCTTGCTGCGGCAGTGTTCGCACAGGCGAAGGAGGAGGCGGAAATGCGAAAACGGAGGTGTGGCTGAGTGCGGGCGGGTGCAGGGGAGTTGAAGCGCGCCAGCGTAGCGTCGTGGCGTTCTTGTGGACAGACCGGGCGGCGACGTGCGGCCGTTTTCCCGCGCCACGCGGCGTGCGAAGCTTGCCGATGTCGGCCTTCGAGCGGCTTCGTTCAGTCGATTCAGAGAATCAAAACCGAGCCTGACGACGCGTTTTGACGGTGAATTAACTGTTAAACCGAAGCTCAAAAGTGCAAACGATCTGAACAAAAATCATAGCCTTATGTACCAGCTACAACTTTTGTTAAGGGATCATGTGCCAACTCTCAACTAAACTCGAGTTATATCATCACAAAGATTGGTTTGTCAATTTGTCGGTGAACTTGACTTAGAAAAATTTGTTAAGTGTTGCAATGAGTGTTTTTACTGATTTTTGTGACCCAATTTCAAACATGTTTAGAGCTGAATCAGTCAAAGACCCAAAAATCAAAGTTGTTCCTTATGTCAAACACTACAACATTGCTTTAGTGAACTCCTCCATGCAAGGTCTCTAGCACCTAGTTCCACTTTAGTCAAACATGTCACTTTTTAAATGATGAAACACATCAAAGCATGGCTTAATGACCAAACTAGCCCTAGCCCTAAATACCAAAGTTGTTCATGATGATACTCTAAGCATATTTAAGCAATTTGCAAGGTCATTTAAGCATTTCATGCAGTAGTCACTCATAGAGCTATTTAAAGTAATCACATGAAATATGCCTTAAAGGCTTGATTATGGAAAGTGACTTTCATGAACCATGCCCTAATTGCTAACCCAAGTGTGGTTACATGTTTTTGTGACCCACATCTACCAAGTACATGTTTTCATTCATGATTATTTGCATAAGTACAAAGAAACATGCAATAACAAGCAACGTTGCCTATGTTTCAATTCAATGTTTCGAGTGTAAATGATGATTTATGAATGCTTGATGCTCATGCTCATGTTATGCAAGTCAAGTTATGCAAGGCTAACACCCGAGGTGTTACAAAAATGGTGTAGTTGAGAGAAAGAACCGAACACATCACACTTACAAGAACAATGCTTGATGAGTACAACACACCCAAAGCTCTATGGGCGGAAGCTATCAACACCACATGTTATGCATCCAACCGCCTATTCCTTCAAAAGTTTCTTAGCAAGACACCATATGAGTTGCTCAATGGGAAGAAGCCGGGCGTCTCCTTTAGGGTGTTTGGTTGCAAATGATACATCTACAAGAAGCGGCAACACCTAGGGAAGTTTCAAAGACGTTGTGATATTAGTTTTTTTGTTGGTTACTCATCAAAGTCCAAAGCATATAGAGTATTTAATCATGCTACCGGCTTGGTTGAAGAAACATATGATGTGGAATTTGATGAATCTAACAGCTCCCAAGGAGCATATGAGAATCTTGATGTAGGTGATGAACCATTGAGGGAGCCTATGAAGAATATTCTTGGTTGGAGACATCAAGCCTAACGATGATGAAGATGATGTACAAGTGATTGATCCACCTTCTTCATCAAATGTGCCACAAGATGGTGATAAAGATGGAAGAGTAAAAAATGAAGATACTCATGTCTCCCATGATCAAATGGTGGTACAAGCACAAGATGTTGATGCTCCACAACCTCCCCCTCAAGTGGTTGATAGAAGAAATACACCTCTACTATAAGCTCATCCATAAGATCTCATCATAGGGAGTCCATCAAAGGGTGTAATGACTCGATCTCAAAAACTTGCTTCTTTTATTAAACATCACTCTTTTGTCTCTTATGTTGAACCTAAGAATGTAGAAGAAGCTCTTCAAGATTCCAATTGGATAAATGCCATGCATGAAGAGTTGAATAACTTCGCTCGCAATAAAGTTTGGACTCTTGAAGAGCGACCACAAGGTGCAAGAGTCATTGGAACAAAGTGGGTGTTCCGTAACAAGCAAGATGATCAAGGCGTTGTTGTGAGGAACAAGGAAAGACTAGTTGCAAAAGGGTTCTCTCAAGTTGAATGATTGGATTTTGGAGAGACCTTTGCACCGGTTGCAAGACTAGAAGCCATTTCGTATCCTCCTTGCATATGCATCACATCATGAAATGAAATTATATCAAATGGAAGTTAAAAGTGCATTTTAAATGGCTTTATAAGTGAACTAGTCTATGTTGATCAACCTCCCGGGTTTAAAGACCCTAGATATTCTAACCATGTTTATAGGTTGTCCAAGGTGCTATATGGGCTTAAGCAAGCCCCAAGAGCTTGGTATGAGCGCCTTTGGGATTTCCTCATTGAAAAGGGCTTCACCATTGGGAAGATCGACACCACACTATTCAACAAGAAGTTTGATGGAGAGATCTTTATTTATCAAGTATATGTTGATGATATCATCTTTGGATCATCAAATGAAGATTCTTACAAAGAGTTTGGTGAATTGATGTCGAAGGAATTCGAGATGTCTATGATTGGAGAGCTTACATTCTTTCTTCGTTTTCAAGTCAAGCAAATGAGAGAAGGGATTTTCATCTCTCAAGAAAAGTATACCAAGGATCTTCTCAAAGAGGTTCAATATGGATGAATGTAAGCCAATCAAGACACCAATGCCATCTAATGGACATCTCGACCTAGATGAGGGAGGTAAAACAGTTGATCAAACTCTCTACCGCTCTATGATTGGTAGCTTATTTTATTTAACCGCATCTAGGCCCGACATCATGTTTAGTGTGTGTATGTGTGTCAGATTTCAAGCTAATCCTAAGGAAGCTCATTTGATTGTCGTTAAAAGAATCCTTAGGTACCTTAAGCTTACACCAAGCATTGGCCTTTGGTATCCCAAAGGAGCTAGGATTATGCCGGTTGCAAAGTTGATAGGAAAAGTACATCCGGGGGTGCCATTTGCTTGGTAGATCACTTGTGTCTTGGTCCTCCAAGAAGCAAAATAGTGTGGCTTTGTCCACCGCCGAAGCGGAATACATTGCCATGGGTGCTTGTTGTGCACAAATACTTTACATGAAGCAAACTTTGCTAGACTATGGTGTAGTTCTAGAAAAGGTACCACTTTTGTGTGACAATGAGAGTGCGGTAAAGCTTGCTAATAATCCGGTTCAACACTCTCACACCAAGCACATAGATATCCGCCATCACTTTCTTAGAGATCATGTTGCTAAGAATGATATTTCACTAGAAGGTGTAAGGACCGAGGATCAATTGGCGGATATCTTCACTAAACCGCAAGATGAGGCTACATTTTGTCGGTTGAGGAATGAGCTCAACGTGCTTGATTTTAGTAACTTCACTAAAAATTAAGCTTGTGTTGTCCCTTGCATTACATTATAATATACAATATGTTTAATGTTTGGTAATGCATTTAGGGCTTGTCTAACGTGGTTAAGATAACCGCTGAAAAGCGTGTGAAGAAGCTTAACCTTGGATCAAACTTGACAAGCAATTAGAATTACTTTCAAGTATTGCATTGCATATGCATGTGTGTTGTCTTGTCGTTTCTCTTCAATCACCCTTTTATTGTCTATTTTCTTAAAAAAGAAATATAACGTAAGGCAAAATACTTTGAAAAATTTGAGGGTTTGAGAGAGGTCACTCATATCAGTCTCAATTGGTGTTTATTTGGGTCTTATTGAAGTTGGGACTTGATTGGGAACAGGCAGCATGAAGAAACATTGAAGATTTGCTAAGGAAGGGTGACCAGACGCTAGACCGGACTCTGCTCCCTACGTCCGGTCAGTTCACAGGAGGTGAACCGTTGCTGCGAAGGAGTGACCGAATGCTAAAACAGTTCTTTTCCTGTGTCCGATCAGATGACGTCCTTGTGTCCGGTCAAGCGAAGAAGAAGATCTAAGGATCGATCGGACTCTGGCTGTGTCCGATCAGTGGTGATCGGACACGTCCGGTCGCAACTTGGAAGGTTTTAGACCTCTCTGTTGTCGATTAGACTCCAGGTGGTAGTGTCCGGTCATTACCACCAGAGCGTCCAATCAGAAGAAGTCATGCAGCTCCAGGATTCTTTTCCCCTTCCTTATTCATCACGGGTGAGCCACCATATAACCGCGCTGTCTTGACCTAATCCCGCATGCCCGCACCGACTTCGCCGTTCCCGAGCCACCGCGCATTGCTCCACCGCATCCGTGCCCTAGCCATGCTGCAGCGTCACCACGCCCCGTGCCGCCGTGCTCACGCCGCTCCCGCACCGCCACACCGCGTCTTCCTCGCCGAATCCACACCGTGCCCGTGCCGCCTACTCGCGCCAACAGCAGCGCCGCTGTCCTACGCCGCATTGAGCCTCTCCTGCAGCAACAGCGTTGCTGTGGTCCACGTCCTACCCTAGCGCCGCCATGCAGTGCTCTAGCCTCGCTTGCGATCACCCCCTCACCACATTGCTCGGTCGCTGCACCACCTCGCCGGAACCCTAACCCTAGACGTTCGATTGCCGATCTAGTGGTTCTCCATGATCTGTTCCTTACTCTTTGGTTCGTCGGTTCATTAGGTAGCAAGCCCTCTCTTCTAATTTCGTATCTATTGCTTGCTCCTTAGGGTTTCGTATCTCTAGATGTATATTGAAATTATTCATATATCCAATCTATTCTATCATACAGCAAGTCGGTGTTTCTAAGGTTACTTTGGCAGTTGACAGTTAACTCGGGGCCAAGCTCGCGAGTACGGATCGAGGCCAAGCCTCGGAAGTGACAATTGGCAGTTGATTCTTGTCAGTGGCAGTTGTTTTTTTCAGCTCCAGCAATGACATGTGTCAAGAATGCCGGAGGTGGTCCAGGTGATGAGGCTCCGAGGCCTCCGCCTCGCTTGCCTGTTGAAGTTAAAGGCAAGTCGAAGAAGCTGGCGACGAAGAAGCACAAGTATGCAGATGCTGATACAGAGAGAGCAGCAGCAGTTGTAGCCGCTGCAGAGCGTGCAGAGAGAGGAGGTGCTCGGAGTGGTGTTGTCATTGTAGATCAGCTTTCACCAACTTAGAGGGCCGCCATCCAGGAGGTTGAGCATCATCATGGTAGTCTAGCTGGGACTGCCATGCTTGAGGGATGGTGTGTCGTTTTGGAGGAGACTCAGCCTTAGGGGGAGCCACAGCAGCAGACAGAGCAGACTTAGGAGACAGAGTAGACAGAGCAGGCATCTCAGCCACAGTTACGTCGCTCTAGTCGTACCCGTACTCAGGTGACACCGAGGCCAGAGACACAGCGGATGGGTTCTCGTCTGCCTCCTAGACCACATGGTCTGCCTCCAGTGACTTACCTGGACTTGAGGGCCACCACGGCCAAGCAGGTGCAGCAGCTTAGATTTGTGCAGTTCGAGGAGTGGTTCTCGCTGAGGAGGGATGAGTGTGCTTCAGAGGGTTTCTATATACCACTGTAGTAGGATTTCTATAATGCATATCTTAACAGTGGGGTTGCATTTAGGTCTCAGAGGGTTTGTTCTATTGAGGCCATTATAGCAGCAGCAGGAGAGCAGATCCACCCTCACCTATCTTATCTACTAGGCCTGACATACTTATTAGGACGGACAGGCAGATATGTTCCATCTTGGGTCCATGAGTTCTATGCTACACTTTGGATTGACCCGGGCCACAGATTCATTCACTTTGCATTCAGAGGCAGAGACTACAGGCTGATGAGCTTCAGGGTCAGAGAGATACTCAGGTTACAGGAGTCACCTATCCGGCTACATGAGGTTTGCTATGGTCACACAGAGCCTCCTAGATGCCCTCACGGCGGTCTTGTGCCTCCCATAGATCTCATCCGACCTTGCTTCACAGAGCCATTCGGCGAGGGGTCGAGCAGGACACCTAGGGATCTTACTCCTACAGCCAGACTGCTTGATGCTATCATGAGGACCCTGCTTCCGAGGATGGGATATCGCGAGGGGTTGACTCGCATTCAGTTATGGCTACTGAACTCTCTGATTCAGCAGACAGTGTTTGATTTATGGGATGTTATTCTATCTGAGATGGAGGATACACTTGTAGAGGGGTTCAGGGGTCATTGTCAGTTGCCGTATGCTCACTGGATCACTTTTCTGATTCATAGGGCAGTCACAGTGAGGCCTCCTTAGATGTTGGTAGAGTATTTAGTGCTACTACAGAGTTCCCTGCATATAACATGACACAGATGCTCCGCCACAGTGCAGTGAGGACACCCAGTTAGCTGAGTCATCACCCAGAGGTGCTACGAGATCAGGGGCATAGCAGCTACAGAGGAGGAGCAGCTAGATGCATAGCCAGAGGGTATGGTTGAGAGCGACCCCAGCGACAGCTCAGATGATGACTACCTAGCCATCCCTCGGATGCCTCCTCGACGACATGACAGTGAGGCGGTGGCTCCAGCTCAGCTCCACCACATCCACCACAGACAGATCCCGCTCTACTTGCTATACTTGAACGGATGAGGTAGGATCAGGCTCGCCAGGCCCAAGAGATAGCAGCAGCCCTAGCACAGGTTCAGGCCAGACAGGATGAGTTCCAGCGACAGCAGCAGGCTATCCAGCAGTAACAGCGCAGTAGCAGCTTGCGATGCAGCAGCAGTTACTTGGATTTATGCAGCATGTTGTTACTGCTATTAGGGCTCCACCGCCACAACTTACACCCCAGATCGGCCAGCCTGCTACCACTACAACGACTCTATCTATACAGCCCAGTGGGTTTTGAGTCAGGGACAGCTAGTTGCCATGTTCGCTTCACCTATAGAGCAGGTGTCCCAGTGGTTCGCGTTGCCAGTGCTAGCCTAGGGTCCTTCTTTCACACCTCTACATACGGCCTTCACACCAGCACAGAGTTCCTCGTTGCTTGTGCCAAACACCCCAGTCTCTAGGAGCCTTGGTGCGACATTTAGTGAGTTGATAGGGCAGCCTACACCACTAGAGTTGCGAGTTCCCTCTCCTACTACAGCTGCTCCTATTACCGGTACCACAGAGACGCTCCCTTCATCTGTTGCATCATCAGAGCCACCTGCTTCAGTGATACCTGCAGAGTCACAGGAAGCACCAATCCCACAACAGACCCAGACTGCTTTAGCGTCACTTCCAGCGATAGAGGGTCATACAGCTCAGAGCTTCGGATCAGATGATGATGGCACACGGTTCTAGATCGCTCATCGCACCTCAGCGCCCGACTCGTCTGCTCCAGCCCCGCCAACCGACCCTTAGGTTTTGGTGTTTGACGCCAAAGGGGGAGAGGGATCGAATATGATAGAAATAGGGGAGCGATATACCTAGGGGAGCTTATTTATTACATTTGACTTTTTATGTGTGAGACATTATGCATTCATCTTTACTTATTTATGCATTGAACTATATAAGTGTGATAGTGATATTTATGTGATATGTGACATGTGACATGTGTGCTCTCTACTTTGATCTTTATATATGTCATGTCATTTCATTATGCTCATTTGGTTAGCTTCCGCGTCTTTAGTCCGATGCAAATGAGCTTTATTTCTTGTACTCATGCTTATTTCATATATATTGAGTACATCATGTTGGCTTGGGTCATATAAGCATGCCTAACTCTTTTGTTTTTATTGTTAAAAGCTTATATAAACCAAGCATGTTGAAAACCTCATATCTTTTACATACTCGAGGTTGTATTGTCATCAAACACTAAAAAGGGGGAGATTGAAAGCATCTAGGCCCTAAGTTGGGTTTCGGTGATTAATGACAATACGTGATTACTATGACTAACGTATGTTTTGCAGAGGCAATTAAGTTAGGTCATGGTAATGGCAATTGATTGGGCAATCATGGTTGTCATGCCCCTATGATGGAAATCGTTTCAGTTTTCAAAGGATGGACGACAAGGTTAAGGATGGACTAGTTCTAAGTGTCGTTTGGAGTTAAAGAGACACTTAGAGTAGTTTAGGACTTTATTTTTCCTTTGGCCGTACTATAAAGGGGGGTATGGACTAGTAGCTTGATATAGGTGAGTCTAGTGGGTTAGGTGTGGTGCACACTTGTCAAATCTAGCACTAGATAGCTCCTAAGTAGTCCTAAGATTAATTAGAGCAAACTTCATTCACATATGATTTCGAGTTGGAAGTGAATGGAGGGTCAAAGGACGCTGGTTCTGGTGTAACCGGACACTGGCAGTAGAGTCCGGTCAGTTCATTTGATCAAGGTGAACCCGGCTGGTTGCGACCGGACGCTGAGTGAAATGTGACCGGACGCTGGGTGCCAGAGTCCGATCAACATCAGTAAGGTTCCAGAGAGCAGTTTTTGTGACCAGACACGTCCGGTCAGTGCTGATCGGATGCTGGTCAGAGTCCGGTCACAACTTAACGGCTCAGTGGCAGGGAGAACTGACCGGAGCGTCCGATCACCCCGTAGAGGCACATAACGGTTTGTTTTGAATGAGGGTGTATAAATACTTCTTCTATTCATTTAAGGGAGCACTCTTGCCCATTTCAACAGCTAAGAAATACCCATGAGAGTGCTAAGGAGAGCAAGATCCTAGTGAGGTGATTGAGATTTGAGAATCCAAGATTAAGGCCTCATTAGCAAAAAGAGAGTAGCAAGTGTGCATCCACCCTTCTCATTAGGCTTCTTGTGGTCAAGTAAGAGTTCTTGCTTATTACTCTTAGTGATCGCCATCACCTAGATGGCTTGGTGGTGATTGGGAGTTTGGTGATCATCCGGTGGAGCTTGTGGGTGACCCAACTCAAATTGTGAGCGGTTGTGGGTGATTCACCGCGATGGAGTGTCAAAGAATCAACCTATAGAGAGCACTTGATCCTTACGCAGATCAAGGGGGAGCTACACCCTTGCGTGGGTGCTCCAACGAGGACTAGTGGGGAGTGACGACTTTCCGATACCTCAACAAAACTTTACCGCGTTCCTTCTCCTCTCTTTACTTTAAGTACTTACGTTTGAGCAATTCAATACTTGTCTTTACATTCATAGAATTGCCATGCTAGAGTAGGATTGGAACTTAGGTTGCTAAACTTTTGTGCGGTAGAACAATAGAATCACATTCTAAGCATAAGGGGTGAAGTGGGCTAAGTGTAGAGTTTAATTATTGCAAAGAATTTTAGAATTAGCCCAATTCACCTCCTCTTGAGCATCTTGATCCTTTCAGGTTTTAAATTTTTTTATACAATTATAAGACGTCACCTTCATATTTTTGTAATATTTTGTATAGGACGTAACCTATCACAATTATAAGCACGTCGTGCGTGCTACACGTGCATTTCCACTAGTTAAGACAAAAACATTTAGTTGGTTTTCAGCCTGTTCGCTTGGTCGTGTTTGGCTTATAAGCCATGGCTTATCAGTCAATGAACAGTATTTTTCTCTCACACCAAATCAATCGACAGTACTTTCAGCCATGGCTTATCAGTCAAACAAGGGCAAACGATTAGGGCGATAATTTGAAACAAAAAAGAGTAGCAGGTACCTTCGGTCTGTGACCAAGAGTTGGGAATGCTTGGAGGAATATTGCTCAGAGGCTTATAGCAAAATACGTGTACAAATGACAGCTACTCGTCATACATATAGGGAGGGCCAATTGAGGACAAATGTAAAGGTAACCCCTAGCCGTATTCTGCTGCGAAGTTAGGAATGCACGATGCTATATGATGATATGACATGACATGATGCTGACACCAGAGATAAGCACACCTGCATTTTTTGCAGTTTTCTCATGGAATCAGGAAAAATCAGCTGGGCAGAGCCTAGAGATGACCATACAGCATTGCTATGGCACAATGCTGAAGGCCTCTGGATGTTGGCACTGATTGGAAGCCTAGATACCACCAACTTACTAGAGCCAAGTGTTTAACAACTCAGGTTACTATTTTTCAAGACAAAGATAAAAGTTACACTGGTAGACAACAGAGCTTTACTCCCGGTGGGGAACCCCCTCTAGTCCCGGTTCCCCACCCGGGAGCAAGCATCCGGGACTAAAGGGGATCCTTTAGTCCCGGGTCAGAAACCGGAACTAAAGGAGGACCTTTAGTCTTGGTGGGTAACACCAACCGGGACTAAAGGTGCCTCCTGACATGCCACGATGGCCGGCACCTTTAGTCCCGGTTAGTAATACGAACCGGGACTAAATGTTTTTTTTCTTTTTTCTTTTCTTTTCATTTTTTTGTTTTTTTTTCAAAATAGGTTTTCGTAGTCGTATTGTACGCTGCTAATTATACATTTATACGCGCGTATAGTATGTTTCGATTCAAGCACAATGAACGTATTAAATCACACAATTCAAGCATAGAAATATATATATATATATATATATATATGCCTGCATGCATCATATATATATTTACATGCATGCATGCATATGTGTATTTTACATTATATTATTTCATGTGCATATATTACAAAAGATTGCATTACAGTTGTTGTGATATATAACAAGTTTTCTCTCATCCTCTAGCTTGGTTTCCATGGCAGTGTTGGGTCAAAGTAGAACTCGCCCTTGGAATCGATGACCTGCTCATTAAAAAATCCAGCTATAGACTCTTGAATTGCTTTGATTTGGTCTTGCCGTATGACCTTTTCCTCCAACCATCGAGCCTACAGGTTTGAATTAAAGGAAAATAAATTAATATATGTACATATATATATATATATTTATATATAAAGACATAGTAACACAATCAATAATAATAATTAAATGAATATATAGTGTATTTTTAACATACTTTGAGTCTCTCTGTAGGAGTTCTTTGGGAGACCACCTTGATAAACTTGCAAACATAGTAACCACAATAGTTGTTCCCCTGTTCCTGCCTCAGACACCACTTTACGAGAAAAAGATTTGTCATCCAATCTAGTGATTCGGTGAAAGCTATATGTTTAATTAATAAAGATGATGCGATTTAGGGGACTTACTTTCAAAGGGATTATATTCAGTGGCGCTTTGCATTTTCCCATGTGTTGCTTCCCAATAAAGGTTTTCCAAACACTGCCCAATAAAAAATTTGCCACGTCATCAGATATAGTTAATCATCATATTTGTGTGTATATATAGTTGCTAGAGATACCGAAATTACCTCTGGATAATATCTATCATATCTTGATAGTCTTGTTGTAGTTTTCTCATCGAGTCATAGATTATCAAGTGACTTTTCACCAGATCGATGTCCATCAATATCCAGTGATTGCTGCATGTGTTTATAGGATATAACGCATAACACTCATTAATTAACTAGAATCAACATATGAGCCATTAAGGATGATTGACATTATTAACACTCACTTAAAGTTGTAGGGAAAGCGTATATCCTTCTTGTGGCGTTGGTTCACTAAGAAGTTCATGAGGTTACTCTCTGACTCAGACTTCCAATTAGTCTTTGGAGTAACTGGGTCTTTGAATACTATATGGGGATCAACAAAACCAATTTCATTGCAGCCTACCTTTATGAGCTCTATCATTGTAAATCTGCATATATATAGTACTTGTTAGGATAATTTATATGCATATACACACATATGATGAGTTTAATAATAGATCGAAAGAATTATTACTTACAGGCAATAACAGCTAATGATAGCTTTGTCCAGAGAGGTCAGGTGGCATAGTTGATGAAATTCTGCAAAGTCAACATACATAACATCATCGCCATGGAACCAATGTTTGTCTCTAATTTCGACACCAACACAGCCAGTCTCCACCGGAGGCCTTTGCATGTACCACTTGTTTAGCGGTACATTTGCGTCCCCAGATCGAGATAAGGCTTGAGGGTTGTATAGACTCGGCCTAGTACAAATTTTTTCTTCCAAATATCAACCTCCATTGCACTCTCAATGTTTCCATCACCAAACATCTAGTAAAGGTCAAGACCGGTCTCATCAATAAATTCACCAAGGTGATCCAAATCGACATCCGGAGGTATGTTTTGTTCGATGCATTAATCCTAAATTGAACCATATTCATTACCAACAACTAGCGGGGGACTAATTGGTGCGATTGTTGTCCGAGTTGGGCAACTCCTTTCCCCCGCCCGCTTCTTTTTTTTGTGCCACCTCAATTGACTTGGTGCGAGTGCGGTCATAGTCCGTTAACGCGTTGATTTGGACGACTTACGAAATTCTCATTTGTTGTTCTTTGGTAAGAAGCCACCTTTTTTCTTAGAATATCCGGAGCTACGAAGAATACGGTTTCTCCGGGTTTCTCCTTGCTTCTTGATTCTTTTTAAGTTTGTCATAGAATCTGGACAAATCTTTTTTATATGTATCAGTTCCTTCTTCCTTCTCTTCAGATATTATTTTGGGAATAGCCCTTGGTTTCACGGTGGCTTTCTTTGCCGGCGGGGACTGGTTCTTTGTTTGTGGGGCTTACCTCTTGCTAGCACTTGGCTTCTTGGTAGGCGGGGGCGGGGGAGGCGTTGGAGACCTCCTTGGAGGTGGTGGCAGCGGCGTTGGAGACCTCCTTGGAGGTGGCGGCTGCGGCGTTGGAGACCTCCTTGGAGATGGTGTGGATGCAACCTCACCTTCCAACACAATGTCATCGTACTGAGCACTATGATGATCTGGCGATTGAACAATTGGATTTAGGTTGGGGGAGGATCTGCTACAAAAAAAGGAATGACATATTATTATGAGCAGATTGTTAATTATTTAAGCCAATATAAATTAATGATGTAGTGTTTTCATCCATACCTATGGTGAGGTAGTTCAGGAGGAGGTGGAGCCAACATCCTAGGAATGATGATGTAGCGCTTGCGCCATAGAATGAATGTCTTCTCTGCTTCTCCTAGAGTCTTCTCGCCATCACCTCCAGGAATGTCAAGAGGCAAATCACTAAAACCTTTTTCAGCTTTATCTACCGAGATGGTAGCATATCCTTCTTGGATTATATTCCCATGAATCCTTGGTGTCTTGGTTCGGTCGATAGGATTAACAAGACCGATAGCCACCTTGATTGTGGAATTCCCCTTGAATGTGTAGCTCACACGATGTACAAGGTTCGATGGCGTCATCCATGTGGGAAGCTTGATCCTGTGTCCCCTTGATTTGGTATCTCCGTGGAAGCGTAGCTGCTTTTCAACTGAACAGATTGGCTAATTTTGATTTCTGGCTCTGATGCCTACTTGCTTGCACTCACTGCTATTTGCACTTGCCTTCTGATTTCCTCCTGCATTCTCGCTTTCAAGGTTTTTTTTTCCGCGCTCTGTGCTTCACGCACCGCTTCCTCCAACCTCTGGAGCAGCTGTGCCTCTTCTTCCTTCTTTCTCTGGTGGCTTCAGAGGAAGGTGCGTCTGAGGGAATCCATGCTCCCATGAGACACTTCCTTTGCCTCTAGTTCGCCACCATGTTCAATAGTCCCGATGGCGTATGTCACTCATCCTTCTCTCTATTGGGCCCTGAACGCACCACTAGCAAAGTAGCTCTCGAGCATAAAACAATCTTTCTCTGCTACTTCTTGCAGTCTTGCACCATAAACGCACTTCCCTGTCTCCTGGTCCAGTGTTCCCCCATGAGCGAAAAAACCAATTCTTTGCACGCTCTCCCCACTCGAGTGATTCGGGTGTGATACCCTTGGCAAGAAGGGCTGCTTCCATTTTGTTCCACTTCTTAATGGCAGTCGGGTAGCCACCTGATCCCAAGTTATGGTGGTATGTCTTCTGTTGGGCATTACGTTGGTTCTTTATCACCCGACTCACACCCTCTTCCGACGTCTTGTACTGTGCAAACTCATCCCAATAGGGCCTCTGCTTTGAGATCGGGCCTGGGATAGTAAAATCTGGTGCTATGTTCTTCTTGACATACGTCGTGTATAGGTGTTTCTTCCAAGTCTGAAACTGGGTGGCCATCTTCTTCATTGCCCAATCCCTAACTCGCTCCTTCAATTCATCACCATCTATTATATCATCATAACCATCTGTTTGGAGCGTGAAATGTACCAAGACATCTTTCCAAATTAACGTCTTATCACGATCGGAGACAAAACTGATATGAGGAGCATTGGTCTTCTTCTTCCATTCACCGGTACTGATCGAGAGCCGGTCTCGTACAAGGTAACCACAGTGGTGCATGAATTTCATTTTATTTGGCCCCCCGGTTCGCCTGTATCCACATTGAACTCCGAGATGATGAAGCGGCCCTCCAATGGCTTTTTGGGACCTCGAACATTTTTACTCTTCGTTGTAGTTGTTGATGTCGATCCAGAGGGCTACAAAACATAAACATTATTTTTAATGTCATGAGCACACATAAGACATATGATAATTATATAGCTAATAATAAAAAATATATACTTGGCCAATATGTTGTTGCTCATTTTGTTCAAGAGCTAAGTACTGACTCCCGTCATCTGCATCCTCTTGCACGTTATTTTTAGCACCATCATCGCCGGCAACTTGAGTGCCAGTGTTGATCAAATTCATCATCAACTCCTCCTCATCCATGTTTCTCGGGTCGGATCTTTGCTTACATGCGTAAAATCTATGAACAATATGCATTATTAAATCTTGCCCCTCGGTCACGGACGCAATTCTAGGGCGGCGGTGCTCCGCCGTATAAACCCTAAACCCTAAACGAGTAGGTTTTGATGGGTGAAGGTTGGTTTGTATGATAAGAAGAATCAAGAAGCGAGTAGGTTTTTTGGCGGTCCCTTTGAAACAAAAAGGGGCGTCGCTACACATTAGGTTTTATTAAATAGAAAATAGCGAGCCTCGCCTGAAAGAAAGGGGGCATCGTTGCGCGTCAAGTTTCTGAGAACAATAAACGATGAGCCTCGCTTAAAAGAAAAGGGGGGGCGTTGTTGCAAACCAAAGTGACAACAAAATCGCACTGCATCCTGACTCGTCGAGTAAACAGCTCCAAATAATGTTTACAATGATTGGAACCCTCGAAGAGGTTCACAACAACACGCCAAAAATGATCGAACAAGGGCAGTGGAACCGTCCTAAACCCTAGGGAGAACGAGGGCGGCGGTGCTCCGCCGTATAAACCCTAAACCCTAGGGTGAACGAGGGCGGCGGTGCTCCGCCGTATAAACCCTAAACCCTAGGGCGAACGAGGGCGGCGGTGCTCCGCCGTATAAACCCTAAACCCTAGGGCGAACGAGGGCGGCGGTGCTCCGCCATATACATAGAAACGCAATAATGATAAACTAACATATATGCAATAATGTACCCCATTGGCTAAAAAGTACCTTATATTGTTTAGTCAAAATTAAATTGTTTTAAGTTTGATCAAATTTATAAAAAAAATACTTTGTTATTTATGATATCAAATTAGTATCATTCAGTTTATTATCATGTAATATAATTTCACAGTATAATCTATTTAGTGTGATAAGTGATGATATTTTTCTCTATATGAACTTGGTCAAAATTATCATTGTTTTTTTAACTAAAATCATGGAGCATTGCTTCCCAGCACTTTATTAACCATAAACAAAATACAAGAAAGTTAGCGAAGTGCTAACTATTTCGACCAAACCTATAAGATCTTTCTTTTTATGATGGACATCACTGTTTTTTATGTTCATTGAAGTGAAATCTTCAATGATCAACTGCAGTCTGATCAAATGTTTGATCAGCGGATCCGAGATCGAGCAAGCTAGCACAGCGTGCTCCTCATCATGATCGATCTGTTGGTCACGGTGTAGCCTGGAGATAGAACGGAGCAAGCAGCGTACCTTGGGAATGAAGGAGAGGAAGCCGTGTGCGCGCGTTGGCGGCCTCGTCGTCGCGCCGTGTCAACGCGGTGAGAATACGTCTGATGTATGTGTGTGTGGCAGCAGCGTCTGGGCGGGGCGGCCGGGCGGCGATGGCGCCGTGTGAGGTCGTCGGCCATGTGGGGTGGCATGGGGACCGCGAGGCAGCGCTGCAAGGCGGTGGCAACGACCAACATCGGGCGGGGTGGCGGCGGCGTCCTCGGTGTGGCGGGCCGAGTGGCGTGGGCGCAGGGGGAGAGGAATCGGCGAAGAACGCAAGGAAGAAGATGGCAGTGGTATATATATGCCACGCCCCTTTACTCCCGGTGCCATCCCCCACCGGGAGTAAAGGTCCTTTACTCCCTTTGCGTGTTACCAACCGGGAGTAAAGGTAGGTTGGTAACACGCACCGAGATCTTTACTCCCGGTTGGTAACACGCACCGGGAGTAAAGGTTTTTTTTGGCGGGCCACGAAACTGCAGCCCACCTTTACTCCCGGGTGGGCTTCCAACCCGGGACTAAAGGTGGGCTGCAGTTTCGTTTCCCGCGTGTTTTAAGCAAATTTTTTTAATAGAAATACAATAGTCTTGTTAAATACATAGTAACTTAAATAAAAGGCATAAAATTATTTTGTTAAAAATATGGATTTTCTTTTTCTTTATTGCACATAGGAAAAATCTATAACCTAACTTTTTTATTTTTTGTTACAATTATAAAACATAATGTAACTAATATTTATTATTTCGTTAATGCAAAAATATAGTGTTTAATTAAAATTATTAAAACTATTGGTTTTGGACAGAAAATTTGTTTTCACATCATTTTAACGTTAATATTTTAATTTTTCATCACTCGATATCCTAATTTACCTTTTTGAGAGAGAAATCCCACCAACAAATCAAACATTGATTTAATTTGAAACATGACATAATAAACATCTGAATTCACAATTATTACATAATATCTCAAACACACACTACATTAAATCACTATATCATCAAGTGGGCACAGCAGTGAACTTCTTCTTTACGTATGTCCCTTGGTTATGATCGCATCGTAACCATGGTGTGTCCTCATCATTTACCAAGATGCTAGGGTCTTTGTTCACTTTGAAGGGCGGAATTCGGTCATCCTTTTCATAATCTTCTGACATGTCCGACTAGTCCTCAATTCCCACGATGACTCTTTTCCCTGAAAGAACTATGTGGCGCTTTGGCTCTTTGGTTGAGTCATTATCGTTTTTCCCTCTTTTTGGTTTGGTAGACATATCATTGACATAGAACACCTGATTCACATCCTTGGCAAGGACGAATGGTTCATCTTTGTACCCAATATTACTAAGGTCTACTGTTGTCATTCCATACTCGTTGTCTACTGTTACCCCGCCTCCGGTCACCTTGACCCATTGGCACTTGAACAATGGGATCTTCAAAGTAGGTGCATATTCTAATTCCCATATTTCATCTATGCGTCCATAATATGTCTGCTTATTCCCATTCGGGTCTATGGCATCTATGCGGACACCACTGTTTTGGTTGGTACTCCTTTTATCTTGGGCTACTGTGTAGAATATGTTCCCATTTATCTCGTACCCTTTGTATGTGATGATATGCCATGATGGTTGCATAGCCAATAAATACAGTTGCTCATGGATGCTCTCATCACCTTGACATTTTTTTTGCAACCAACCGCCGAAAGTTTCCATGTGCTTATGCATAATCCAAGCTTCAGTCTTCCCTGGAAACTCGGATCGTAAGAGATCCTTGTGTGTCTCAATATACGGATCTACCAAAGAGGAGTTCTATAGAACTGTGTAGTGCGCTTTATTGAAATAATCATCATCCGTACCAATATATGTTTTCCTCCCTAGTGTCCCCTTTCCGCTTAGTCTCCCCTCATGTCTCGATTCAGGAACACCAATCAAATCAAGGTCGGGAATAAAGTCAACACAGAACTCAATGACCTCTTCTGTTCCATAGCCCTTGGCGATGCTTCCTTCTAGGCGAGCACGGTTGTGAACATATTTCTTCAGGACTCCCATGAATCTCTCTAAGGGGAACATGTTGTGTAGGAACACAGGACCGAGAATGAAAATCTCCTTGACTAGGTGAACTAGGAGGTGTGTCATGATATCAAAGAAGGAAGGAGGGAACACCAACTCAAAGCTGACGAGACATTGAACCACATCATTCTGTAGTTTAGCTAGATCAGTTGGATCAATTGCCTTCTGAGAAATTGCATTGAGGAATGCACATAGCTTCACGGTGGCTAGACGTACATTTGGAGGTAGAATTCCTCTTAATGCAACTGGAAGTAATTGCGTCATGAGAACGTGACAGTCATGGGACTTTAAGTTACAGAATTTCTTCTCTGGCACATTTATAATACCCTTTATATTCGAGGAGAATCCAGATGGTACCTTGATGTTGTTTAAGCATTCAAACATGATTTCCTTCTCTTTGCTTAGAGTGTGTGGCTGGCGGGACGTAAGTAATGGTGTCCATCATCATCTTTCACGGATGCAGGTTGTCTCTTTCTCTCAAACAATGCAGGTCCTGTCGTGCTTCAAATGTGTCCTTAGGCTTTCCATACACACCCATGAAGCCTAGCAGGTTCACAAAAAGATTCTTCGTCAGGTGCATCACGTCGATCGAGCTGTGGACTTCTAGGACTTGCCAATAGGGTAGGTCCCAAAATATGGACTTCTTCTTCCACATGGGTGCGTGACCGTTAGCATCGTTCGGAACAGGTTGGCTTCCATGTCCTTTTCCAAAGACGACTTTCACATCATTGACCATATCGAGTACATCCTCACCGGTTCGGTTGCGAGGCTTGGTCAGGTGGTCTGCCTTCCCTTTAAAATGCTTGCCTTTCTTTCTTACGGGGTGATTTGCAGGAAGAAATCGACGATGGCCAAGGTACACGACCTTTCGACATTTTTTCAAGAATACACCTCTAATATCACCGAAACAGTGTGTGCATGCATTATATCCCTTGTTTGACTGTCCTGAAAGATTACTTAGAGCAGGCCAATCATTGATTATTATGAACAACAATGCTCGCAGATCAAAGTGTTCCTGTTTGTACTCATCCCACACACGTACACCTTCTTTATTCCATAAAATGAGAAGTTCATCAATAAGTGGTCTCAGGTACACATCGATGTCATTGCCAGGTTGCTTCGGGCCTTGGATGAGCACAGGCATCATAATGAACTTCCGCTTCATGCATAACCAAGGAGGAATGTTATAGATACTTAGAGTAACAGGCCAAGTGCTATGACTACTGTTCTGCTCTCCAAAAGGATTGATACCATATGTACTTAAAGCAAACCTTAAGTTTCTTGCGTCATTTGCAAACTCCAGGAATTCTCTGTCGATTGCTCTCCACTGGGACCCATCAGCAGGGTGTCTCAACATATTGTCTACCTTACGATCTTCTTTGTGCCATCGCAACAATTTTTCATGTTCTTTGTTTCTGAACAGACGTTTCAAGCGTGGTATTATAGGAGCATACCACATAACCTTGGCAGGGATTTTCTTCCGTGGACGTTCACCCTCAACATCACCAGGGTCATCTCGCCTGATCTTATACCACAATGCATGGCATACCGGGCATGCATCTAATTTCTCGTACTCTTTGCCACGGTACAGGATGCAGTCATTAGGACATGCATGTATCTTCTCGATTTCTAGCCCCATAGGACAGACAACTTGTTTTGCTTCGTAGGTAGTGGCGGGCAATTCATTGTCCTTCGGAAGCATCTTCTTTTGGATTTTTAGTAACTCTCCAAATCCCTTGTCAGATACATCATTCTTTGCCTTCTATTGCAGCAATTCTAGTGTGGTTCCCAACTTTTTCTGCCCTGCATCACAAGTTGGGTACAACAATTTATTGTGATCTTCTAGCATCCGCTCGAACTTGATCTTCTCCTTTTCACTTTCACATTCTCTTTGTGCGTCACGAATGACCTGACAAAGATCATCAGCAGGCTCATCTTCTGTGGCTACCTCTTCTTCAGCTTCTCCCATTGCAGTATCATTGAAGCACGCACCATCGGGAATAATATCATCGTCGTCCCATTGTTCTTCTTCACCTTCTTCTATTACAACGTCGGTTTCTCCGTGCTTCGTCCAACAAATATAGTTTGGCATGAAACCCGACTTGAACAAGTGTGAATAAAGAGTCCTTGAGCAAGGATATTCCACCGTATTCTTACATATGGCACATGGGCAGCACATGAAACCGTCGCGTTTGTTTGCCTCGGCCGCACGTAACAAAGAATGCACGCCGTTAATGAACTCTTGGGAGCGGCGATCAACATTGTACATCCAATGCCGGCTCATCTGCATTACATGACATAAATACCATATTAAAACCTAGATCATAATTAATTATTTATACAACATGTGTGCCACCATAAAAGGTACAAATTTATGAAAGCGTCGCTACAATGTAGACAATCCCAACTACCACTAAAAGAACTAAAGCTAAAATACATTTCAGGAGCACAAGGATTTCGCGACCAATCTCAACTAAAACAGATAGATCCAACGATTGTGCAACATCTTTGGGCTTCTTTAATTTGGATCAACGCCTCATTAGCCGCCGATTCTTTTTGTTGTGCAAGATATTTTTGCACGAGTTCAACATACTCTTCCTCCCAAAGAGAAGCCTGAACATCGTCCACTGCCATCCCACTGAAATTAAAACAAAAAATTAGAACTTTAATCACAACCATCATGAAAATAGGTATAAACTAACCATAATCATTAAATACGATAAAATAACTCACATTGTGATCCGGACACTTGTAGAAGATACGATCCTTGTTGGGACCCTCCTTCTTCACTCGGTACTCCATCACAATCTTCGTCTCATCACGACACTTGCCGCATGGAATGAGAGGGAGGCCCGGCCTAAGTCGCTTTGGAAACCCATGAGAGGCCGAGGACCCGGAAGCAGTTGCCATCTACTCTCTATACTCATTTTTAATACACTATAAATTTCTCATTTTATAAACAAATAAAATTAAGAAACTATAAAATTATCTATATCTCAAAAACATGTTTTAATAAATAACCATCCGTACTAGTTGACCTTGCTTACGTGATCATCTCGGCGAGCATTTCTCCACCGGACGGCACCGTACTTGGTCAAGGAAGAGCTCCGATTCTACGAGGAAGGGAACACGGTCTTCCACGACCGTTGCCGCTCTCCCTCGTAGAATCAAAGCTCCTCCTTGACGTCCGTTACCGCTCGGCAGAGAACATGCTCGCCGAGATGAACACGGTCCGCAAGTTCAACTAGCTACTTTAACCTTCTTTCATGTAAATATGCAAGCTTGAAGTGATTTTGAGCTCAAATTGCTTACAAATGAAAAAAACCACAATAAAGAACGATATATATATATATATATAGTGAACAAAATGAGATAAGACAATTGTGAAAAATGAGAGTATGAGATTGGTAACCTTTACAACTGAAGAATCGACGGAGGAATCGAATAAATCGACGGAGGAATCGAAGAATGGATGGAGGAACAATAGAGGGAGGGAGGAAGCAAGAACACTAGTGCAGTGAGCTTCAAAATGTGCTGAGCTCGGGTTCGGGGAGGAAGAAGGAGACGGCCGGGATATAAAGGGGGACCTTTAGTCCCGGTTGGTGGCTCCAACCGGGACTAAAAGTAACTTTCCAACCCCGGGCGCAGCCACGGCCCGAGGGTAGACTTTACTCCCGGTTGAAGCCACCAACCGTGAGTAAAAGTATACCTTTAGTCCCGATTGGTGGCTCTAACCGGAACTAAAGGTCCCTGCCACCTCTGCCTGGCGCAGTAGCCGTTGGGCAGGGACCTTTAGTCCCGGTTGGAGCCACCAACCGGGACTAAAGGTATCTCTAGTCCCGGACGCAAAAAATACCGGGACTAGAGCCCATTTTGACCGAGGATCAAAGGTATGTTCTCTACTAGTGTTACATGCTGCCACGAGGAGTTATACTCAGACAAATGTTTTTTTTCCCATATATAATTGGATGTATATATCCCCCAGAGCCAAAGGGGGAAGAGATGAGATCGATGATAAGGAGCAAGAGGATTAAGGAAGAAGACAAGTGAGATGACGGAGAATATTGTAAGAGACAAGAAGCGAAAGCAAGAACAAAGCGGTGCACTGATGAGTGACTTTCAGCTGTGAAAGACCTAGAGCTCTGAGCCGAATACTCTCTATGCCGTAGGCTTCTGGTTGAGTTGCTTTCCCGACAAAAAGTTCATTCCCACTCGTCCACTGTATAACGCCATTTCAGATGCTTTTACAATGACCGTCGATCAGGTACGTCCTGCATGCCACCGCCGATCGGTAACTATGTGCATGCATGAACTACTAACTCTTTACTTGCGTTTTAATAAAAAGCACCTATGACTTTTGTCTTTTGCATTTTTAGAATACTGCCTTTGCATGGCGTATATTTTATTTTTGCAAGCTGTTATACTTTTTTGACTGGGGTGTGTATACTCCACCCTCTGGTCACAAATATTTCATCGTTTTGAATTACAACATGTTTAAACTGTGAACATCAATATCCCTTTGAAAATTCAAATCAACTTCAATTTTGAAAAAAAAATAGTATGGCTCAGTTTATCTTCATCAATAGTAGTTTAAGAAACTACATTTTTAATTTGCTATATTATGCATATGTTCTATACTACTCTCTTGGTTCAAAATTACAAGTTATTTTGACTTTTCTAAATACATAGTTTTACTAAGCACCTAGATATACGTTATATCTATCTAGATATCTAGCAAAAGTTATGTACCTAGAAAAGCCAACAACTTATAATTTGGAACAGATGGAGATTAACGAATGCCAAACTAGTGTCTGCAGGTGTTGTTATGTAAACGGCAATTAGACCAGAGAGAGGGAGTAATCTCTAGTGGTATTGCATCGCTAATAACGGAATTAAACATAATTAAATTCAGTATACACGTAATTAAGTTCTTACTGCCGTAACAAGACGTTGTCATGCATGCTCACTCTTCAATTCAGTGTACATGCATGCATGTGAATTCAATATCCTATATTTACTTGTGTGCACGATAAGAGAAAATGTAATGTTATATATATTTGTGAATAAGGCATGACCATTCATAGTCCACCTCTCCTCCCTTGACCACTCATATGTATATGGTCCCAGAAGTTCTGAGTGGTATCTTCATATCCTTTCAAAAAAAAGTATCTTCATATATCCCCACTGGGGAAGAAATGCCGCCTCTCCCTTCACATGCACATATATATTGTCCGAGAAATGACAGACAAAAATTAGTACTAGTAATAAGATTTTTCTTTTGCAGGTGCCAGCAGTGATTTTAATATCTTTTACTACTATTACACATCCAGTTATGCAGAAAAAGATTGGCATCATGCATAGCATGACAGCTTTCTGAAAATATAAAATATAAAATGAGAAATGCATGATGTATATATAGACAATGTTGAGAGCCGCACTGTCTTGATTCACAAGAAGTATGTTGCTATTGGTCAAAGTACATGCATGAATTACTTTATAAGTGTTGTGTGCACACGGGATATCCTTCAAGTATACATAGTACATATCTTGCAATTTTTTTCTTTGTGAATATATAATAATACAGACACATACACTCTTACATGTACGCACACTTACCCTACTGTTATGAGCACCTTTAAAAGATGGAGACCAAGTCTCTGTTGATCACTGGCTAGAAAAACGGCTGATGCTGATGCTGATGCTGATTTGTTGGGAGAGAAAAACACTGTTATTTCGTTAAAACGGTACGGCTGATAAGTTCAAGCGAACAGGATTGACGAAGTCATTACAGGCGTCTCGCCATTTACGTCTTCTACGAGCACCCGTGTGTAAAGTCGAGAACTCGAACCTAGATGAACAGGTTTCACCACAAGCAACCAGCTACGGTTACACCCAGTTCCCATGTATTTGGCTTAGCAGAACAATTAATATTTGAAATTTATAAAAACACACAACTTTATAATACATCGATTATTGAGAGAGAGATCAGTTCAAATATAGCACCCATATATTACATACTACCATCATCAACTTTATTCACTCAATTATACATGCATGCATACCCAGATCTCTTACACACACCTATATATATGGATATGGCTACATTACATTATTCCTGTTCAGTCGAGCACCGAGCATATAATATGTATATACGATTAAGTACACACGTACGTACGACGTGACGACTATATATATGTGTTGAGATATGCTCGAAGAAGATCAGTCGTTGATCTATATATAGCTATAGCTAATTCTTGTAGTAGACGATGATAAACCTGGACGTCGAGATTATATATTAATGCCAGCACGCATGCATATATATGCGGCAGCAGCCGCAGCATCAGCATCTAGACGACGAGGCGCCTCTGGTGGAAGGTGGCGATGAAGTCGGAGGCCTTCTGGTCGACGTCGCGCTCGCCGACCCACCACCCGTTGTCCTCGTCGCTGGACCGCACCTTGCGCAGCCTCGCCGGGACCTCCCAGCTTTCGCCCGCCTCCTCGTCGACGGAGTAACGCCTCGACTTGCGTGAGAAGCTGAAGATGCAGAAGAACAACCTCCCTCCCATATACTAGCCCTGCAGCTCTCTTCTACCTCGAGCTCTTTTGTACCGTACCTTTGCAATGCAATACACTAGCTTTTTATTCAGGAGCTCTGCAGTAGTTTAGAGAGAGAGAGACGGAGAAATATTAGCAGCTACGCTAGCTAGCTGTGCCTAGACAGTGGTTGGAGCGTTGCTGTCTTGGGAAGCTGAGAAGAGGCCGCACCTCAATTTATAGTGTGGTCGTGGCCGGAAGAGGGGCATGTCTGTGTGCATGGAATGCGAGATAGCTAGGTCGATCAATGCATGGAGCGGCGGATTAGGGTTCATCTCGATCCGGTCTAGCTAGCTAGCTAGTAGCTAGCCAGCAGAAACAAAGGCGCCTGATCGAGGAAATCGAGCACGGACGGCCTGGATCGTATGGTCTGGTAAAGGGTCCAGATCCAACGGTGGGGATTGCTTGACACGATAAGATGCTAAAGTGCGCCTGTGGATGTTCTGTAGCGCATGATAAGCCATCTTTATTTGACGACAAAGCAAAGCGCGGCCTGCAAAGCGCGGTTTCGTTGCCGAGCCTCTCAGCTTTGCATTGAGGACGTACGGATTTGAGAGAGAGAGAGAGAGAGAGAGAGAGAGAGCGGTGGTCACCTTGCTCAAGTTATTACCTCGTCATTTGTCTCCCTGCTATATTCTGAGCTGCTATATACGAGCTGTTTGGTTCGTTCACAAGTAACGCAAACGTAAATGAGCTTAGTTCAAATCGTCTCTCCCGCCGTAACGTCCGCAGGCTTAATTTATTTACGTTTGCATGCGTTACCAACCTGTCAACCAAACAGCTTAGCTATGTTTAGCCTTTATTAGACAGATTAAGGAGAATGTCTTCTATGAATGTGACCTTCATCAAACTATGTCCCTGAATGCTTGTTTCAGTTGTTTGGTCTCCATATGCCAACTATTGCCTGCCTTGCATGTCTCCATATGCTGGTTAAATCGAAATAAATAAATGTGCATACATGCCGTCATTTGCCCATTTATTTCCGCAGCATATAGTATTGTCCAGTTGCATAGCCACCTCTTCTAGAATATAGAGTAAGTGATTGTCGATATCCACCTAGGCAAGTACTGCCCAGCTGCATGGCCAAAATCCCTTATATTTTAGGTCGTAGCTAATGCCTATGTTAGTATGTTGTATATATATACTCCATATATGTACGTCCTGAAATATACTATATTTTTAGTTGTCCTAAATCAAACTAATCTAAATTGACCAAGTTCTTAGAAAGAATGTATAACATTTACGATGTCAATACTTTTATAGTTTACCTATTTGAGGTTGTAGATGTTAATACTTTTCTCTATAAATTTAGTAAAATTTAAGGTAGTTTTGACTCAAGATAAACTCATTATATTTCAAGAAAAAGAGAGTAGGATGAGAGGCGAGTTAAAAAAGAGCTAGACTTGGGCTGGTAAGTTATTATAAGACAAAAGAGTGACTAGAGGCCATAAAAGTAAAGCCTAATCTCACAAAACATAGTCGCTTCGCTTGTGCTATATATGGTCAACACCTTTCATTTCTCCTTTATTTTCGGTGTGAGGCCTATTCTTTGTTCTCAATCCAAAATATGAGATCCCAGAAGAGAAGGATGATGAGTATTCACAGGTGCCCTCTTGGAGGTATTTTGGAGTTATCACTGTATTCAAGAAATTTCAAGCCACTATGCTATATCATCTCATCTCAGTTCTTCTCTGGTGTAACACCACTCCATGAGAAAAGTTTTGTGATTATTTCTGGTCCACATGCTTAGTGGTGGATCTAGGAAAACAAGTTAGGAGGGACATCTTCCATTATCTTCTACCTTTAGCCTCTCTTTCTAAGCTTTTATTGGTACCAATTTATAGCGGGGTCTTAGGAGGAGCTCCATGCTTTGAGTACTCGTAGCGGGGGCTCGAGCCCACCCCATCTCACCCGGTGCTAGATCTGCCCTTGCACGCACTGGCTAAGGGGTGTCCTCAAGATCCTTCTTGTGTACTTTGTTTACAATTGTTTTTGAACTACAGGTACATGAAGAACTTGTATTTTGGCGGTGCCAACGCTAAGATATAGCTATGGGGAATATATTTGGCTCCTGTATTTTTTTTTCGTTGGTTGTGCGCCTTTGGTCGTGTAGAGGCCCGGAGACCGATTTCAAGTCCTTGTATATCAATTTGACGTACTAATCTTAAAATTTTCATAAAAACTATTAGGCAATCATGGATCTGTAGAAGACCACAATACATCAACTAAGTTCTGATCAAGCATAATGCATTGGTGGTACCCTTTCTGTTGCTGCCTTCTCGGTGTTCCTTGATCTTTGGGATTTGTTGACTGAGGTTACTTTGCTTTGCATCTCGAAGATGAGCACAGTTTGAAGCATTTTGAACCTGGGCAGTATACCGCAACATGTGTGAATTCGTGGGCCCAAAGAAAATTAATGCCCTTTTTTCCCCTGTGGCTAGCAGTAGCACAGTTCATTGCTGATGTCTGACTGCAGATTGTTTGGCGAGAAGGGGGACTGCTACATCTTCAGAGCTGCCCTTTATGCAGTCAAGAAAAATAGTATCCAGCACATATTGGCATCATGTGTATTCTCTCAAGGCAGGTTTGGTTCTTGTTATTTTGGAAATCCTTCACCTCAGCCTGATGATGTGTGGAGTTCAGTGTGGTGGATGAGAATTAGCATTTTGGACGCCACGCTATTGGAACGGGTCTTAGTATACTCGTCATTTTGGGGGCATGCATGTTTTTTTTTTTGAAAGAACAGGAGGGGTATTTGGCCCCTACTGAAAATATTAAGTTAATTAAAAAAAAGGAGTCTGATATGGAAACACCGAAATGACTGCATTCTTAATGGAACTTATCCTAGTTTTCAAAGTGTAGCAAACATTGCTTTGGAATTGGCTAAACTTTAGGGTATGGCCGGGCTAGGAGTTGCTGTGGTTACATTTTAGTTCTCTTGAGTTTTTTTGTGGTGCTGGTTGTTCTTATTTTCGTGTGGTCAAATATAACTCATAAAAGGTGTGTTGTACTTCAAATTTCTCTTCTTATTATTAGCGCAATGATATACAACTCTCTTCACTAATAGAGAAACGGGTTTTAGTCCGGGTTGGGAAGGCCCTTTAGTCCCGGTTTTCCCAACCGGGACTAAATTCCCGGGACTAAAGGTCCACACCTTTAGTCCCGGTCTGGGAACCGGGACTAAAGGTCACCCACGGAAGAAAAAAATAAAGGAAATCCTCGAGGTCTCGCTTGCTCTACGTGAGATTCGAACCCAACACCTCTCTCCTCACGCGTAGGTACATTACCAACTCAATTGCACACCACTTGTGACAGAGTCGTGTGCGCTCTCCTTTTGAATAGACGGGTAAAAGACCTTTAGTCCCGGTTGAAGACACCAACCGACCAACCGGGACTAAAAGTTGGTGAACTTTTACTTCGGGTTGGTGACACCAACCGGGACTAAAGATGACTTTTAGTCCCAGTTGGTATTACGAACTGGGACTAAAAGTCCTTTAATCCCGAATGCAAAAAATATCGAGACTAAAGGCTAAAATCGAAAAGTGGGTGAAATGTCTATTTTCTAGTAGTGCTTGTGTCTTCTAGAAGATAGATCATGCATGAACTAAGCTTGAAAACCTCAGGTTTAGCACATTAGTATCACTTTGAACTCTGCATTGATCTGCATCTAGTATTTCTAGGAAATGCTTTTCTAAAGAACCCTGGGTACCTACTACCTATCTGGTGTCTGTAACACTATTGAGTGGACATTTTGCAAATACTCCTTCCATCTAGAAAAGAATGCAATTATGGGATCCATACCGGTCAAAGTAGTTCAAGTTTGACCAAGTTTATAGCAAATAGTATTAATATTTATGTCTTCAAATAAATTTATTATAAAAATATATTCTATGACTAATCTAATGATACTAATTTTGTATTAGGAATGTTAGTATTTTTTATATAATTTTGGTAAAAGTTCAAACTGATCGAGAATTGCATTCTTTTATGGATGGAGGGAGTATCATGCATTTAAGGAAAGGGTAATAAGAGAAACTTGCGATCAATATTATGTGTAAATGTATGCTGAAAAGATTGAAGTGGTTTTCTACTTCGATTATACCGGTTTGTTATTTCTTTGCTAATCTACATTTTCCCCATTCTGTTGCTACGAACCTTATGTCATCTTGTGAGTCATTGGGGATAGGGATAACTTTGGAGTGAAACCATTGTACGCACTTTGTGAGTCATTGGGGATAGTGCTTCTGCTGGTGATATCCAGCATTTGTGTAATTCTCGCTGTGCCAGCTGGAGTCTTTTCTGTTTCGTCCAGCCTCCACACTCCATTGTTTTCTTTGGTTCTGTCATTTCTATAATCGGTTGGATTTTGAATTTTTTTGAGTAATCCCAAGTAGGAAAAAGGCTAATTAATATTCAAGTCTTTGAGGCGAAATTGCTTTGGGCATATTCGGCTGATATTAAAACCAACTGATAAACCTACTAAAACTGATTTATTTTGAGAGAAAAATGCTGTAGATAAACCGGCTGTTTATCGTTCTCTTTCCTTTAGCAGCTTTTCTTTTTTGAAGCGACCTTCAGCAGCTTGTCTGAACTATTCTGGGCAGTGGCATCTCCTAGTGTTCCTGTGTACTGTGCAGTGCTCCCACTGCACAATTATTAAATGAGGCTTCAAGTCGCGGTAAAAGTAGCTTTTCCGTGTTCCTGTATGTGTGCACTGCTCCTCTGCAGCATTATTAAATGATATATGTAGTCACTTTAGGGGGTGTTTAGTTCGTCTAATTCCAAACTTTAACACTATCAAAAAAAAGATTTCTCATATATTAAATTTGTGATACATGTATAGAGTACAAAATGTTGATAAAATTAAAAACTAATTACACAGTTTGGTTGTACTTTACGAGGCGAACGTTTCGAGCCTAATTAGTCAACGATTGGATAATTATTACCAAATAAAAACAAAACGTCACTGTAGCTACAGTGTAGCTATCGTGTTTTGTCGCGCCGAATCGGCGCAACTAAACGAGGCCTATATTAAACTTTCTTTGCCAATGAACCTTTTTCAGCTTTCAGAAATATTATGTTTGGGTTTTCACATCCCATCATCAATTCATGGTAATGTAACATCATACACCTTTTTGACAGATGAAAATGTTCTCCCTCTTTCAAACCAGAGCAGCTTCATAAAATTGGTTGCAGCTAGTGGGTAATCCTTGTACATGCCATGAATATGCTATATTGCATGATTCAGGTCAAAGCCTACCCTAATGTGCTTGAAACAAAATGCTTTGTTGTTGTATGTTATTAAGGTTGAATGTGCCTATCGATCATATAATTTATTTTGCTGTTTTTTTTAAATTATCTTCATGGTAGTTTACCATGTGGTTTCATATATTAGTAAAAATGTAGAAAAATCTAAGTTAATATTCCGTGGCGAATTTCGAAGCACGAACCACCTTTTTTTTTACTAGAGACGCTTGGATATGATCAATCTCCAAGGAAACAGAACATGCCAAATGAAGCTCTTACCAACCCACATCTCACAGGGACAGATGGCCAACTAAACCATCAGATAATCTTTTGTACACTCAACCAAAGAAATTGTGCTAAACTAAAGTGAGAAGGATCACCCATGGAAAATAGGCATGAGAGGCAAAGGGAGAATACCAAAGCAAAACTCTTCGTGACTCATAAAAAAATCATTTCTAAACATATAATCGAATATGATTTTCCAATAAAATATTATGCAAGCCAAAAGGAAAATGAAGGAGCATATATGAGAACAAAAGGCATGGAAGGCATCGGAAAAACCATGGAAACAAATCTTGGACCCTAGTTCTAGGTCAATGAAGAGTTTATTTTCCTCTTCCCAACTCATTGTTAAGTGGCTCTGCGTCTAACCTACATTTTTTTCATTAAAGGTACTTGATTTTTTTTTGAACTTATTAAAAGTACTTGTGTGAGCTGAAAGAAAGGGGAAGGAGTACCTAAGGGCGTCCGCAGTGGTCTGCTCAAATTGCTAGCTGAGGTGGCGTCCAAATAAAATAAACAAAGGAACCTGATCTGCATGCCCTGGAATCGCGGGAGGAGCGGAGGCACAGCGTTCAGCGATAGAAGTGCGAGACTAGCGCTTGCTTTCTCGCTAGCTAGTCACTTTTTTACACTCTCTCTCTCTCTCTCCGCCAGATCGGATGAATTTAGATGATCGCTGGCGATTTCGATGGTCCGTTGGGCACGCCCTAAGATCGACAGGAATAGGAGGCATCGGGAAACACAAGCAAATTTCTACCTCCAATGTAGAGGAGAAAACGAACCTGTCGCTTTCCGCTATGTTCCTATTCCCACTGTTCTTAGTGACTCTCCTCCTCTTGCCTCACGCTCAATCCTGAAGCTGAACAACTTTCACAATCACAAATACGAACTGTTTAGCAAAGCCTGTAGGCCCTGTTCGGTTAGATAGAAAAACGGCTGATGCTGATGCTGATGCTGATATTGATGCTGATTTATTGTGAGAGAAAAACACTATTATTTCGCTGAAACGGTATGGCTGATAAGTTCAAGCGAATAGGGCCATATACCGGTCCAAGTCTTTGACCCATGCCCATATAATTGGCGAGAAGGTAAAGAAAAATGAGTACAGAATTATTTGCTGAACATCTTAATCCAACAAATAAACTGTCGATGTAAAAAGTGACCAACAAGTAAATATTTATAGTTTTATCGTACGTTGTGATCAGATGTGGCTTAGCCCTCAATAACACAGGGTTTATACTGGTTCAGGCAACGTGCCCTACGTCTAGTTTGAGTCGGTCGGTGACTTTATTCCTGAGCCCAAGTGCTCAAAGTTTGCTGTGGGGTTACAAACGGACGAGAGAGGGACATGTCCCAAGTCTCTGATGGAAAGGTCGAATAGACACTGAGAGCTCGGTTGCTGCTCACACTGTGTGCTTGAGGTTCGAGCCCGGTGGTTCTGTTGTCATGTGTTGAATCGATCGTCCTCCCTGTTGGAAGAGAGCGTATCCTCTTCTATAGATGAAGAGGACGGCCTTACAAGTGTGTGTGAGAGAGAGTGTGCATGTATGCTACTAAGTCTTGTTGCCCACACCGTCGGGTACAAGTTGGTCGTCGGCGTCCACAACACTGTTTATGTTAGATGCATGTGGGAGGTTTTACCGTGTTCGTCTGGTATGGAAATTGATGGCGTCCACAATCACTGTAGGGCAAATGTCGGCGCCCACAATACTGTTTGGGTTCTGATATGCCTGGAAGGTTGTAGAGCACCCTTTTGACTTGTCCTGTCGGTACTGTCCTACAGACGGGGTACGGTCCTTGATACTGTGGTTGACTTGAGCGCCCTGCCTTACTTGCTCCGCCCGTTTCCTGGGTCCTCATCGAGCGGGTGTCCCCGATCGGTTGGTTCCAGTCGGCTCCGACTATGTCAGTCGGAGAAGAGCTGTGAGCAGAGGTTCGGTGTATCCTTGGTTGGAGAAGCGGGTCAGAGTCAGAAGCGAGCGTCGTCCAGGCCTTTCGATCGGAGAAGCGGGTCAGAGTCGGAAGTGAGCGTCGCCCCCTCCTTGGCCAGGCCTTTCGGTCGGAGACGCGGGTCGGAGTCGGAAGCGAGCGTTATCCCCTCCTTGTCCAGGCCTTTCGGTCGGAGACTGGATTGCTCTTCCGACCTGTCGTTTAGACATCTGGACCGGCCTAGGAGTTTGCGCATCATTCATAACATCGTCTGCTGGACCGAGCTTTTTGCTGGGAAGCAGGCCCATTAGGGACCTCGGGTTTATGAACCCGACAGGAGCCCTCGAGCCCCTAGGCTATTTGGGTAGAATCGTCTGGGGATTTTCTGTTTTTGCCAGCGGGTGCGCGCGAGTGCACCCGGTGGTTGTAGCCCTCGAGCCCCCGGGTGATTTGGGTAGAATCGCCTGGGGGTATTTCATCTTGTCGGTGGGGATTTTTTCTTTGTCGCCAGTGGTCTTGTGGCCTCTTCGGTGGGTGTAGCCCCCGAGACCCCGGGCGATTTAGGTAGAATCGCCTAGAGGACATTTTTTTCGACTTACCAGGATGCCTGAGGGAGTGCGTGGCCGCACCGAAGGTGACTGAGGATCGGGCGAACGGAGTCGTGGACCTGTGCAGAGGCCGAGGATCGGGCGTGGGAGGGACGAGGGATCGAGATCGGGGATCATGGGGCGAGACGGACTCATGGACCGAGGATCGGCGTGGACTCACGGACCCAGCGTTGGCGCATCGGGCGTGCCGAGGGGGGGGACGGTGAGAGCCCTTTTGGGCTTGATAGGGGTCGGTTGATTGAGCGAGATAGTCCATGGTTTCGCAGAGCGGACCTAGAGTGTTGCTTGCCACGGTGAGAGGACGCGCTCGGTGAGCTCACTATCGAGGGATGTTTGAGCGAATCTGGGTCTGATTCGTGGAGTCGGCATAACCCTTATGTGGGATTCCACTGCATCGAGCACAGGGCCGAGAGACCAACTCGTGGTGTGGCGGCCTTCCCTCGATGGAGATCTATGGGCATGGCTCGAGGTTAGGATCATGGAGTTTGAGATGACCCACCGGGCGCAGCATATCGCGAGCGCAGGGCTCATCTGCGAGGGGTGCGAGGCGCCTCGAGCCCTTCACGGGAGCCTTCCTGAGCCCTTTGGGCTTGTTGAATGGGGTCTTTGTGATGTTGAGTTTTGTGCGCGATGCTTTATCCGAATCCATGGTTTCCGAATGAATCGGAGAGGAATGAGCTAACGTTGCTTGCCTCGGTGGCGATGACAGTTTGAGGAGATCGGATATGTGAGTGGGATCCGTGTTCATCGTTTCGGTGGAGATGGCTCACTAACGGGTATGTTCGAGTGGAATCTGGTGTCTCCGGTTGGGCCCTTCTGAGTCCTCATGGGAAGGCGAGAGGGCTGCCTACATGTGGTTGCGCCTGGGTCGGCATAACCTTTTATGGGATTCTCAGCCTGGGCATTGAATAGGGAAGGAGAGAGGTTTTCGCCTAATCCTTCACCTTTCTCTAACTGCTGGCTCTTCTCCTTAAATAGGGGAAGGGAGAGGGTTTTCGTCCCATTCCATCTGGCCCTTTCTTCCTTTTTGGTAGAAGGACGAAGAGACAGGATAGCATAGATGGTGAATCTAAAGCGCGATGGGGCCCTCTAGCTGGTAGAACAAGCTAGAGATCATCGAAGGAGGTGGAGCTTTAGAAGCAAGGTTGTCTCCAAAAAGCGCATGGCCTTGATGGGCTATGGGTGTTCCACACCATCTTACGCCATCGGGTCGCATGTGGACTTCTTCCGGTGGATCTTCACTGGGTGAGCCTTGGAAAGGAGGCGACCAATGTGGATGTACTCATCGAGGCCAGCCCGGTGGATCTCGACTCGCGATCGGCGTAGGCGCCGGAGGCGCCATTCCCGCCTGTTCGGTAGAAAGGCGGAGAGGGAGGAGAGCTGGTCGTGGGGCCCAACGGATGAAGTCTAGAGATCATTGCGGTGGAGCTTGAAGTGTGCAAAGCAGGGCCTTTGATGGGCTATGGGTGTTCCACACCGGATGCGGAAAGGAGGCAACCGATGTGGATCGAGGGCCAAAGAGTCCCTTGAAGGATGAAAACCGGACCTCTTCACGCCATGAAGCCAAAGAGTCCCTTGAAGGTATGCTCCCTTTCCTTATTCCGTCCAATCTGTCCTTTCCTTTTCGTGTCTTTTTTTTGCTCTCCTATATCTTGACTTCAAGTTGTCTGTTTCATAGGGACTCATGGGTTATAAGTCCTTGCCACATCTTCCGAAGGGGTCGGTAGGCGTGGCTCGGCAAGCTGCCCTGAAGGAGGCGGTGGACGCCAAGAAGAAGAAGAGAGCTAAGAAGGCTCGGAGGAGGCACGAGAAGGAGATGGAGATCGCCCGGCGGGTGCGGGCTAGAAAAATAGGAGCAACATGGCGGCAGAGCTTGAGTTGGAGGAGCCCACAGAGTTCGATGGCGATGCAAGCTCCTCTGAGGATGGAAACCGAGGCGACGTCGTGACCTCGGCGAAGCGTCGTGAGCCTGCGCGGCGCGTCTGCCGGTGGTGGGCGGGACGCGTGAGAGGCGTGGCAATGTTCTCGCATCGAGGAAGCGCACCGCGAGCTTGGACACCGCCGTTGAGCAAGAGGCGAAGCGGCCACGGTCGCCATGCTCTTCAGAGGCATCGCTGGCCTTGCCCCCCGTTGCTCCGAGCATGGCGGGGCATGCCAGCCTATCAGAGGAGCATGCCCATACCCCCGCATCTTTAGGGTCAGCGCGTGCGTGCGAGCCACAATGGGGAGATGCCCCATTAGTTGCCCCGGTGGGTGCGCCATGGGCTGGCGGTCGTGACGATGCGTAGCCAATTGGGAACCGACCGGGTCGGCTCCCCCCTCGGTAGATGTGAGGGGGCACGGGCCACGACCCATGAGCGGTCCTCATCTGGTGGGCTCGTTGCCAGTGGGTCGGGGCTTTAGGGCCCTACCCCTTTCTTCTAGGTATGTACCTGTGTTACTTTTGATCTCATAGTTGAGTTTTTTAGCACGACTGTCCTATACTTTTTGACAGCAGCCAAGAGGTGACGGGACTGAGCATTGCCCTACCTCCCATGCAGGAGGAGTGGAGGCCCACCCTACAGCGATCCGTGATGAGCGATGGGGGTAGCAAACTAGCGGCGGTGCGACCTTCCCTTTTGGGGGTTGTGCCCTCCCGACCGGTCGCAAGTACAGAGGCAGCGGCGGTGGCAGCGACGGTGATGGCGGCGATCCCCATGGCGATGGCGGAAGCTAGGTCGGAGGTGACCCTTGTGATCCCTCCCCCAATAGCCATGGTGGAAGAGAGGAGGGAGACCAGGTCCCGGCCTCCCCTAGCGGAGGAACACGCGGCTCGCCTTCTTGGTCGAGAGCTAGAGGGGTCCGAAGGAGACGCGGTCAGGCCAGAGGTGGAACATCCGTCGGTGGGCCATGGAGTCAAGATCGTGGAGATGCCCTCCCCTAGCGAGGCAGGTGCTAGGGTGGATGAAAGGTCCTAATCGCTAGACGGGGGGTGAATAGCCTATTAAAAAATTCTACAACAACACTTAACAAACCGGTTGGACAATTATGAGGCAAAGCAAGTGTTGCGCTACCCTACTAAAAATGCAAGCCACCTACCACAATTCTAGTTTCTATAGTTTCTATCCACACAATGTCTATGGAACTACACTAAGTTAGTGTGCTCTCAAAAGCTAACTAAAGAGCCACACTAACCAAACTAACAAGCTCTCACAACTAGCTACACTAAAGAGCTTGGTAACTAGTTTGCGGTAAAGTAAAGAGAGAGAGCAAGATAGTTATACCACCGTGTCGAGAAGTGAACCAATCAATCACCTCAGAATCAAAGGATGAACACAATGATTTTTTACCGAGGTTCACTTGCTTGCCGGCAAGCTAGTCCTCGTTGTAGCGATTCACTCACTTGGAGGTTCACGTGCTAATTGGCATCACACGCCAAACCCTCAATAGGGTGCCGCACAACCAACACAAGATGAGGATCACACAAGCCATGAGCAATCCACTAGAGTACCTTTTGGCTCTCCACCGGGGAAAGGTCAAGAACCCCTCACAATCACCATGATCGGAGCCGGAGACAATCACCACCCTCCGCTCGACGATCCTCGCTGCTCCAAGCCGTCTAGGTGGTAGCAACCACCAAGAGTAACAAGCGAATCCCGCAGCGAAACACGAACACCAAGTGCCTCTAGATGCAAACACTCAAGCAATGCACTTGGATTCTCTCCCAATCTCACAAAGCCATTGTACCCCTTCACTAGGCACCAACGGGGTGACCGGACGCTGGACATCAGCGTCCGGTCACGCGATGCATGCCACGTGTCCCTCTCTTCAAAAGTCGATCACCCGATCTCAACGGTCAAGAAGACGACCAGATGTAGTAGCTCAAAGTGACCGGACGCTGAACCCCCAGCGTCCGGTCGTTTCCAGTAAGCTTCAAGAAACGATTTTTCCTGACTGGACGCGTTTGATCATGCTTGACCAGACACAGCCAGCGTCCGGTCACATAATGTCTTCCTCTATGCTGCCACGTCAACATGACCAGACGCAGCCTTCCAGCGTTTGGTCGCTGAGCAACCCAGTGTCCGGTCATGAGACCAAAACGCACGCCCTCTGCTGCCACTGACCGGACACGCCGGTCCAACCGAGATTAGCGTCTTGTCACTTACAGCGACCTCCGTCTTTTCTGTCTAGGGCATGGTGGCACCATCGGACTGTCCGCACTCTACAGGCGGACACTCCGCCGGTGAAGTTCCTTACCCTTGTTCAAATGTGCTAACCACCAAGTGTATCACCTTGTGCACATGTGTTAGCATATTTTCACAAACATTTTCAAGGGTGTCACTAGATCATAAATGCATGTGCAATGAGTTAGAGCATCTAGTGGCACTTTGATAACCGCATTCCGATACAAGTTTCACCCCTCTTAATAGTACGGCTATCAAACCTAAATATGATCACACTCTCTAAGTGTCTTGATCACCAAAACAAAATAGTTCATACCATTTATACCTTTGCCTTGAGCCTTTTGTTTTTCTCTTTCTTCTTTTCAAGTCCAAGCACTTGATCATCACCATGGCATCACCATCATCATGTCATGATCTTCATTTGCTTCACCACTTGGAATGTGCTACCTATTTCATGATCACTTGATAAACTAGGTTAGCACTTAGGGTTTCATCAATTCACCAAAACCAAACTAGAGCTTTCAATCTCCCCTTTTTCTTAATTGATGGTAACCCTTTCACAAACATATGAATTCAAATTCTATTGAATCCATGTTGCTTGTCCAAGCATATTTACCATGTGTAAAAGGATATGGACAAGTTTCATGAATCCCATATGGTAGCAATTGCTCCCCCTACATATGTGCTAAGAGTTTGAATTATAGCTTACACATATGCTTAGATAGGAAATATAGGAGACAATGTCTACCAAATGATGCTAAGGTATAAAAGATGGACCTTTTAAGCGTGATACCAATCGGAGTGCAACATTATACCATCCTTAGCATCATGGTTAGCTCTATACCACTTGGAAACACTTGGAAATGAAATTACTAGATAAACTTATGCATGCTAGATTTTATTTCATCATTCAAACCTACAACTAGCATACACCACACAAGCATAGATATTGAAATTTAAAACTTGTGCCATGCAAGCAAACATATGAAATACACATTCAAATGCACCATACAAGTTCATGAGCTTGCTCCCCCTACTTGTGTGCTCGAAATTTTAATTGATTTCTTTCCTTTGTCATATCTCTCCCCCTATGTCAAATTCTCCCTCTTTGTTGTCTTTTCACCATCTTAGTACACTAATATATCTTTTGTCTTTCTTCCCATGTACTAATATCTTTGTCATTTCTACCCCTATCACTTATATCTTTGTTTCTCTCCCCCTTTGTCATCAATGACCACAAAGACTTAAATTATAGATAGGTTAGGATTATCAATGTCAATCAATGAGGTGAGGATCATATTTCCAAATTTGGTTCAAACTAGAATATTTGCCAAAGATATTTAACTCGGTTTGATCCAAGGACAAGCTTCTTCACCCTCCAAATAAGGGTTATCTTGTACCATGTTGAGTTAAACACTTAGAGCTCATTTTCTAGATCAAACACTAGGTTTACAAGCCCACAAACATGTCATATGCGACCACTAGATCAAAATAAGCGTGGAAGCAATAGTGGTAACATACAATCATCAAATTCATTTGATTTTCATGAATGAGCCTATTCAATGTGAAAGATGTCTAGATGCACTAAACATGTCCTTAGCAAGGATGTATGCCATGCCAATCAACTTTTACCTTAGATTGCTCGAAGAAGAGGCATGTCATATGAGTGGAGGGGCATCAACACATATTTGAGAAATCCAATATGTTTAACTCATTCCTTAGCTTGCAAAACATTTTCTCATCTAATGGCTTGGTGAATATATCGGCAAGTTGATCTTCGGTGCCTATATTCTCAATGCAAATGTCCCCTTTTTGTTGGTGATCTCTTATGAAATGGTGGTGGACATCAATGTGCTTTGTTCTTGCATGTTGAACCGGATTGTTGGTTAACTTGATTGCACTCTCATTGTCACATAGCAATGGCACTTTCTTGAACTTGATTCCAAAGTCACTCAAAGTGGCCTTCATCCAAAGTATTTGTGCACAACAACTACCGACGGATATGTATTCGGCTTCAGCGGTTGATAATGCAACACTATTTTGCTTCTTTGATGACCATGAAACAAGTGATCTTGCCAACAATTGATATGTGCCCAAGGTGCTCTTCCTTTCAACTTTGCATCCTGCATAATCCGAGTCGGAGTAACCAACTAGCTCAAACTTTGCTCCTTTGGGATACCACAAACCAACATTTGGTGTATGCTTCAAGTACCTCAATATTCTCTTTGTAGCCTTCAAATGACTTTCTCTTGGTGAGGCTTAAAATCTTGCACACATGCATACACTAAACATGACATCCGGCCTTGATGTGGTCACATAGAGTAGGCTTCAATCATAGACCGATACAATTTTTGATCCACCATATTTCCACTTGCATCACTATCCAAGTTGCCATTTGTTCCCATTGGTGTGCTAATGGCTTTACTATCACTCATGCCAAACTTCTTGATCATGTCATTGATATACTTGCCTTGACTCACAAATGTACCATTCTTCAATTGCTTGATTTGAAGATCAAGAAAGTAACTTAACTCTCCAATCATGGACATCTCAAACTCTTTAGCCATCATCTTTCCAAACTCATCACAAAAGTCTTGATTGATTGATCCAAATATGATGTCATCAACATAGATTTGCAATACAAATAGATCTTTTCCAATCTTCTTGATGAAAAGAGTGGTGTTAACCTTGCCCATCATGAACCCTTTAGAGAGTAGGAAGTCCCTCAATCTCTCATACCATGCTCTAGGTGCTTGCTTCAAGTCATACAATACCTTATTCAACTTGTACACATGGTTGGGCTTTTTATCATCTTTAAAACCGGGAGGTTGCTCAACATATACTTCTTCATTGATGTAACCATTGAGAAATACACTCTTAACATCCATTTGATAGAGCTTGATGTTGTGGGCACAAGCATAGGCTAGCAAGATTCTAATTGCTTCCAATCTAGCGATCGGGGCATATGTTTCTCTAAAGTCAAGACCTTCAACTTATGTATAGCCTTGTGCTACCAATCTTACTTTGTCCTTACTACTATCCCATCTTGATATTGCTTGTTTCTAAAGACCCATTTGGTTCCAATCACATTGTGTCCCTTTGGTCTCTCTACTAATTCACATACTTGATTTCTTGTGAAGTTATTCAATTCTTCATGCATAGCATTCACCCAATCAACATCCTTCAATGCTTCATCTATCTTCTTTGGTTCAATGGATGACACAAATGAGAAATGCTCACAAAATGAAGCCAATCTTGATCTTGTTTGTACACCTCTTGTAATATCTCTAATTATAGTGTCCAATGGATGATCCCTTACAATATTTGTTGTTGGAGGATTGGAACTTGATTGCTTGCACTTGCTTGATCATTGGGTTGAGATGATGTACTAGCCACTTGATCTTGTTCATTATTATGAGAGCCACTTGCACTAGCTTAATTTGTATCATCTTGCACATTTGAGTTAGAGAGCACTTGCACTTGATCATCTTCATCATCATTCACTTGTCTAGGCCTTAATTCACCAATATCCATGTTTTTCATGGCATTTGAAAGTTGAATGCCTCTAACATCTTCCAAGTTCTCATTCTCTACTTGTGAACCATTGGTTTCATCAAATTCAACATCATGAACTTCCTCAAGAGTACCACTATCTAAATTCCAAACTCTATATGCTTTGCTTGTAGTGGAATAACCAAGTAGGAATCCTTCATCACATTTCTTATCAAACTTGCCCAATCTAGTGCCTTTCTTCAAGATATAGCATTTGCAACCAAAGACCCAAAAATATGCAATGTTGGGCTTTCTACCATTCAAGAGTTCATATGGTGTCTTTTCTTTCAATGAGTGACAATAGAGGCGGTTGCTACAATAGCAAGCTGTGTTGATAGCTTTGGCCCAAAAAGATTGACTCACATTATACTCACTAAGCATAGACCTTGCCATATCAATAAGTGTTCTATTCTTACTCTCAACAAGGCCATTTGATTGTGGAGTGTACTTGGCCGAGAATTGGTGTTTAATTCCAAATTCATCACACAACTCATCAATTCTAGTGTTCTTGAACTCACTACCATTGTCACTTTTAACTCTCTTGATGATTGTTTCAAACTCATTGTGAATGCCCTTGACAAATGATTTGAATGTTACAAATACATCACTTTTATCCACTAGAAAGAATACCCATGTGTATCTAGTGTAATCATCCACTATCACAAAGCCATATTTTTTACCACCAATGCTAGTGTATTGTGTTGGCTCAAACAAGTCCATGTGCAATAACTCAAATGCTTTACTAGTGCTCATCATGCTTTTCTTAGGATGGGTGTTTCCAACTTGTTTTTCGGCTTGACAAGAGCTACAAAGCTTATCCTTTTCAAACACAACATCTTTCAAGCCTCTAACCAAGTCATGCTTAACCAATCTATTCAATTGTTTCATTCCAACATGACCAAGCCTTCTATGCCATAACCAACCCATGCTAGACTTAGTGAACAAACATGTAGATAATTTAGCTTCACTAGCATTGAAATCAACCAAGTATAGATTCTCATATCTAAAGCCTTTGAAGATCAAGTTAGAGCCATCTACACTTATGATCTCTACATCATCTACCCCAAATATGCATTTGAATCCAAGATCACACAATTGAGCCACGAATAGCAAATTGAAGTTCAAGCTCTCTACTAGCAACACATTGGATATGCTCATATCATTGGATATTGTAATCTTACCAAGCCCTTTGACCTTTCCTTTACCATTGTCACCAAATGTGATACTATCATAACCATCATTGCCATTGGTGTTGATTGAGTTGAACATTCTTGCATCACCGGTCATGTGTTGAGTGCACCCACTATCAAGAACCCAATGCCTTCCTTCGGCTTTGTAATTTACCTACAAAAGAAGATTAATTCTTTTTAGGTACCCAAACTTGCTTGGGTCCTTGAAGGTTAGTCACTAAGCTCTTTGGTACCCAAATGGCTTTCTTCTTTGAGCCCATCCATGGTTTACCAATGAACTTAGCCTTTACACCATTTGTATCCTTAGTAAGCACATAGAAAGAATCAAGCTTAATGGAGAATACATTAGCATTTTTTCTCTTGTTTTTGCACTCTTACTCTATGACCAACTTGCTTGCAACTAGTGCAAAACCGACCATTGTTCTTCATAAAACTAGTCTTGTGAGGAGCAAAGGCCTACCTTGCCTTTCTTGGAGGTATAGCCCAATTCCTCTTTATAGAGATAAGCTCTTTGGCTACCCAAGCACATAAGCAAGCGGTCCTCACCACCATAGGCCTTAGCCAAGGTGTGAGTGAGCTTATTGACCTCCTTCTTGAGGTTCTCATTCTCAACCATTAGTGAGGCATCACTACTAGATGAGGTGGAAGTAGAAGTACTACAAGAAGGTTTAGTGGGAGCAACAATTATAGGCATAGATAATGATTCATCAAGTAAATCACAAGTTAAGCCTACATCACAAGTATCAACATGCTTCTTTTTATTTTGCTCATCAAGCAAAGAGGAATGAGCATTTTCAAGCTTTTTGTGAGCCTTGCCAAGCTTCTCATGGGCATCCTCTAGCCTCTCATGAGATGCATTGAGCTCATCAAAGGCTTGCTTAAGGGCTTTTAGTTCCTTACGCAAGCTTTTGCATTCCCTTCTCTTGATATCAAAGTGTTCTCTAGCATCTTCTAGCATGTCAAATAGTTCATCCTTAGTAGGTTCATCATCATCACTATCACTTTCATTTTCATTTTCATTATCATGTCTTCATCACTTCCATCATCACAAATTTGTACCTTAGTGGCCTTAGCCATGAAGCATGATGGAGTGTCGAAGAGAGAAGGCTTCTCATTTATAGCAATGCTTGCAAGTGCCTTCTTCTTGGTGGTCTTGTCATCATCACTATCATCATCATCATCACTTGAGGAAGCATTACTATCCCAAGTGACCACATATGAACCACCCTTCTTCTTCTTGAAGGTCATCTTGTCCTTCTTCTCTTTCTTTTCCTTCTTGTCCTTCTTCTTGTTCTTCTTGTTGTCATCATCATTGTCGCTATTGTATGGACATTGAGCAACAAGATGATCTTTGCTTCCACATTTGAAGCTCCTTCTTGACTCTTCCTTGTTCTTGGATGAAGATTTCTTTCTTCTAGCATGGTACCCTTTCTTCATCATGAACTTGCCAAATTTCTTGACAAAGAGAGCCATCTTCTCATCATCATCATCATCATCCCTTGAGCCATCATCTTCACTTGATGTATCTTGCTTTGCCTTGCCCTTGGATGATGTGGCCTTGAATGCCACGCTCTTCTTCTTCTCATCCTTCTTCTCATCTTTCTTCTCCTTTTCTTCCTTCTCATCATCATCTCTATAAGTATCATCGGTCATTATATCTCCCAACACTTAGTTTGGTGTCATGGTGTCCAAACCACTCCTCACTAGAATAGTGACCAATGTGCCAAACCTTGAAGGCAAACTTCTCAAGAACTTATGGGAGAAGTCCTTGTCCTTCACCTCTTCTCCAAGTGCTTTGAGATCATTGACAAGCACTTGAAGCCTATGAAACATCTCCGACACACTCTCATCCTCCTTCATCTTGAAGCTTGCAAACTTCTCTTTGAGAATGTATGCCTTTGCACCCTTCATGGCTTGAGTGCCCTCAAATGATTCCTCTAATTTCTTCCATGCCTCATGAGCTCTCTCAATATTCTTAATTTGCTCAAATGTTCTTTCATCCAAAACATCATGGATGGCACTAAGAGCAATGCCATTATTTTGGAGTAGTATTTCTTCGGCGGCGGTGGGAGCCTTTTCATCTTCAATCTCAATCTTTGTCTCTACCACCTTTCAAACCTTCCTATTGATTGACTTGATATAAGTTGTCATCTTAGCCTTCCAATAGGGATAATTTGTGCCATCAAATTGGGGTGGCTTCTTGGTGTTGTTGATTTGAGCTATTTTTACACCAAAGGTTGTTAAGCCTCAAATCATGGTGACCTCGGCTCTGATACCACTTGAAAGGTCCTAATGGCTAGAGGGGGGGGTGAATAGCCTATTAAAAAATTCAACAACAACACTTAACAAACCGGTTAGACAATTATGAGGCGAAGCAAGTGTTGCGCTAGCCTACTAAAAATGCAAGCCACCTACCACAATTCTAGTTTCTATAGTTTCTATCCACACAATGTCTATGGCACTACACTAAGTTAGTGTGCTCTCAAAAGCTAACTAAAGAGCCATACTAACCAAACTAACAAGCTCTCACAACTAGCTACACTAAAGGACTTGATAACTAGTTTGCGGTAAAGTAAAGAGAGGGAGCAAGATAGTTATACCGCCATGTCGAGGAGTGAACCAATCAATCACAAGAATCAATATCAATGAAGACCAATCACCTCAGAATCAAAGGATGAACACAATAATTTTTTACCGAGGTTCACTTGCTTGCCGGCAAGCTAGTCATCGTTGTGGCGATTCACTCACTTGGAGGTTCACGCGCTAATTGCCAGCTTTGTGACCGTCTGTGAGGCCTTCCTCGGGATGGAACCGCATGTGGACTTCTTCCGATGGATCTTCACCGGGCGAGCCTTGTCAGAGGGGAAGCCGCCCAGGACCACGCCGGTTGGGGGCTTCGCACTGCAGAAGAAGCCGAGTTCATCAGGCGCCTACCCTGCGTACTCCCCCTGCGACTCCAATCGGGGGTGGCATGGGGAGTCATTCTACATTAGGAACCCGGCGGAGGCGCCATTCCCGCCGTTCACTGGTAGAAGGCCGGAGAGGCAGGAGAGCTGGTCGTGGGGCCCCTCCAGCTGGTAGAACGAGCTAGAGATCATTGCGGTGGAGCTTCAGAAGCTGGTGCAGCAGGGCCTTGATGGGCTATGGGTGTTCCACACCATCTTCTGCCATCGGGTCGCCCTGCTGGCGGAAAGGAGGCGACCAATGTGGATGTACTCCAGCCCGGTGGATCTCGACCGCGCGTCGTCGGTGGAGCTGGCAACGGATGAAGTCTAGAGCTGACTCGACCGGATGCTGCAACTGAGGGCCAAAGAGTCCCTTGAAGGAAAACCCGGACCTCTTCACGCCATGAAGCTGTCCAATCTGGTATGCTCCCCTTTCCTTATTCCGTGTCCTTTTCTCTTTTTGCTCTCCTGTATCTTGACTTCAAGTTGTCTGTTTCATAGGGACTCATGGGTTATAAGTCCTGGCCACATTTTCCTAAGGGGTCGGTAGGTGTGGCTCGGCAAGCTGCCCTGAAGGAGGCGGCGGATGCCAAGAAGAAGAAGAGAGCTGAGAAGGCTTGGAGGAGGCACAAGAAGGAGATGGAGATCGCCCGACGGGTGTGGGCTAGAAAAATAGGAGCAACATGGTGGCGGAGCTTGAGTCGGAGGAGCCCACAGAGTTGGGTGGCGATGCAAGCTCCTCTGAGGATGGAAACCGGAGCAATGTTGTGACCTTGGCGAAGCGTCGTGAGCTCTGCGGCCGCGTCTGCCGGTGGTGGGCGGGATGCAGAGAGGCATGGCAACGTTCTCGCGTCGAGGAAGCCCACCGTGAGCTTGGACACCACCGTTGAGTGAGAGGCGAAGCGGCCACGGTCATCGTGCCCTTCAGAGGCATCGCTGGCCTTGCCCCCCATTGCTCCGAGCATGGCGGGGCGTGCCAGCCTATCGGAGGAGCATGCCTGTACCCCCGCATCTTCAGGGTCAGCATGTGCGTGCGAGCCACAATAGGGAGATGCCCCATCAGCTGCCCGGTGGGTGCGCCATGGGCTGGCGGTCGCGGCGATGCGTAGCCAATTGGGAACCGACCGGGTCGGCTCCCCCCTCGGTAGATGTGAGGGGGCACGGGCCGCGACCCATGAGCGGTCCTCATCTGGTGGGCTCATTGCCAGTGGGTCGGGGCTTCGGGGCCCTACCCCTTTCTTCTAGGTATGTACCTGTGTTACTTTTGATCTCATAGTTGAGTTTTTTTGAGCACGACTATCCTGTACTTTTTGACAGCGGCCAAGAGGTGATGGGACTGAGCATCGCCCTGCCTCCCGTGCAGGAGGAGTGGAGGCCCATCCTACAGTGATCCATGATGAGCGGTGGGGGTAGCAGACTAGCGGCGGTGCGACCTTCCCTTCTGGGGGTTGTGCCCTCCCGGCCGGTCGCAAGTACAGAGGCAGCGGCGGTGGCAGTGACGGTGATGGCGGCGATCCCCATGGCGACGGCGGAAGCTAGGTCGGAGGTGACCCTTGCGATCCCTCCCCCAATAGCCATGGCGGAAGAGAGGAGGGAGACCAGGCTCCGGCCTCCCCTAGCGGAGGAACACGTGGCTCGCCTTCTTGGTCGGAGCTAGAGGGGTCCGGAGGAGACGCGGCTAGGCCAGAGGTGGAACATCCACCGGTGGGCCGTGGAGTCAAGATCGTGGAGATGCCCTCCCCTAGCGAGGTAGGTGCTAGGGTGGATGAAAGGTCCTAATCGCTAGACGGGGGGTCAATAGCCTATTAAAAAATTCTACAACAACACTTAACAAACCGGTTGGACAATTATGAGGCAAAGCAAGTGTTGTGCTAGCCTACTAAAAATGCAAGCCACCTACCACAATTCTAGTTTCTATAGTTTCTATCCACACAATGTCTATGGAACTACACTAAGTTAGTGTGCTCTCAAAAGCTAACTAAAGAGCCACACTAACCAAACTAACAAGCTCTCACAACTAGCTACACTAAAGAGCTTGGTAACTAGTTTGCGGTAAAGTAAAGAGAGAGAGCAAGATAGTTATACCGCCATGTCGAGAAGTGAACCAATCAATCAGAAGAAACAATATCAATGAAGACCAATAACCTCGGAATCAAAGGATGAACACAATGATTTTTTATCGAGGTTCACTTGCTTGCCGGCAAGCTAGTCCTCGTTGTGGCGATTCACTCACTTGGAGGTTCACGTGCTAATTGGCATCACACGCCAAACCCTCAATAGGGTGCCGCACAACCAACACAAGATGCACACAAGCCATGAGCAATCCACTAGAGTACCTTTTGGCTCTCCTCCGGGGAAAGGTCAAGAACCCCTCACAATCACCACGATCAGAGCTGGAGACAATCAGCACCCTCCGCTCGACGATCCTCGCTGCTCCAAGCTGTCTAGGTGGTGGCAACCACCAAGTGTAACAAGCGAATCCTGTAGCGAAACACGAACACCAAGTGCCTCTAGATGCAAACACTCAAGCAATGCACTTGGATTCTCTCCTAATCTCACAAAGATGTTGAATCAATGATGGAGATAAGTGGGAGGGCTTTGGCTAAGCTCACAAGGTTGATATGTCAATGCAAATGGCCAATAGAGTGAGCTTGAGCCGGCCATGGGGCTTAAATAGAAGCCCCCACAAAATAGAGCCGTTGTACCCCTTCACTTGGCACAACGCGGGGTGACCGGATGCTTCGGTCACGCGATGCACAGCCACGTGTCCCTCTCTTCAAAAGTCGATCACCCGATCTCAATGGTCAAGAAGACGACCGGACGCAGCAGCTCAAAGTGATCGAACGTTGAACCCATAGCGTCCGGTCGTTTCAAGTAAGCTTCTAGAAATGATTTTTCCTGACCGGACACATCCGATCATGCTTGACCGGACACAGCCAGCATCCAATCACACGGTGTCTTCCTTTGTGCTACCATGTCAACATGACTAGACGCAGCCTTCTAGTGTCCGGTCACTGAGTGACCCAGCGTCTATTCATGAGACCAAAACACACGCCCTCTGCTGCCACTGACCGGACACGCCGGTCCAACCGAGACCAGCATCCGGTCACTTACAGGGACCTCCGTCTTTTCTGTCTAGGGCGCGTGGGACCGTCGGACTGTCCGCACTCTACGGGCGGACACTCCACCGGTGAAGTTCCTTACCCTTGCTCAAATGTGCCAACCACCAAGTGTATCACCTTGTGCACATGTGTTAGCATATTTTCACAAACATTTTCAAGGGTGTTAGCACTCACTAGATCCTAAATGCATGTGCAATGAGTTAGAGCATCTAGTGGCACTTTGATAACCGCATTCGATACAAGTTTCACCCCTTTTAATAGTACGGCTATCAAACCTAAATGTGATCACACTCTCTAAGTGTCTTGATCACCAAAACAAAATAGCTCCAACCATTTATACCTTTGCCTTGAGCCTTTTGTTTTTATCTTTATTCTTTTCAAGTCCAATCACTTGATCATCACCATGGCATCACCATCATCATGTCATGATCTTCATTTGCTTCACCACTTGGAATGTGCTACCTATTTCATGATCACTTGATAAACTAGGTTAGCACTTAGGGTTTCATCAATTCACCAAAACCAAACTAGAGCTTTTAGTGGAGCCACCGGCCATCCCACCATCATAGGAACTAGCGGTGGTCCGGTCATCGCATGATGTTGCGATGACTAGACCTTCTAGTGGGTTGGGGGTGACCCGTGAGCTGGTGTGGCCCTACCCCAGTGACCCAAGGAAGGCTTGGTTCGTCCTTCGCAACGAGGAGGAGGTGGCGCTCTGGGACTTGCTTGGGGGGAGAGGACTCTCGATGGAGTCCGATCTCGCCCAAACCAAGGCGAGGGTCGAGGAGGACTTGGAGCGGGTCAAGATCATCCATCAGGCGGTTACTGTCGACCTACACCGCATCGTAGAGGTGAGTTTTCTGCATTCGTCCTTGACTCCTTGGTCTTTCACTGGTTGTCTCATCATGGTTGCTTTTCATTTTATAGGACATGGAGGTGATGTTGTCCCACAAGTCCTATTTCCTCTAGGAGGAGCACAGTTGGATGGAGCAGAGGCCACGATGTCATGGCAGGTCACTGACCTCGAGCGCCAGCTGGAGTCCACCCACCGCGAGTCCCAAAACCGAGCGGCCGAGGCGACAGGGGCATGGGCGGTGGAACTGCTCGCAGCGGAATGAGCGACTACCACCGAGCGGGGACTCGACGCTAGTGACGGTTCACCTGGCGGAGGCTGAGGCGGTGCTCTAGAAGTCTTTGGAGGCTCTAGAGTCAGAGTAGAAGGCTCTGGAGTCAGAGCGGAAGGCCCGGTCGTAGGTTGACCAGGAAGTGCTCATGCTCCGAGGGTAGGTGCTTGGGTGGAGGAGTCGAACACCCGACTACTCAAGATGGTCACCTAGCAAGAGGAAGGGCTCTCCATCCTCAAAGGCACCCACATTTGGACACGATGTATCCAAGCAGCTTTCCCTTTAGGACCCCAAAATCACATTTTTTGGGATTCAATTTGATGTTGAACCTTTGGTGGTTCACGAACGTTGTGGCCAAGTTCACTATCTGGTCGCAAGCTTGAGCCGTTTTGACCACTATGTCATCAACATAGACGGTGATTGTTGGTTTTGGCCGGTCGACTTGATCAGGCTGGTCGAGCGGGTCGATTTGGTCGGTGAAGCATTGCTGCATGCACCATTGATAGGTGGCACCAACATTCTTTAGACCGAAAGGCATGGTTACATAACAGTACGAACCATACGGGGTGATGAACGAGGTTGCAAGCTTGGTCGGACTCTTTTATCGTGATCTAGTGATAGCCTGAGTAGGCATCCAGAAAGGAGAGAATTTCGCATCCCGAGGTGGAGTCGACTATCTAGTCTTTGTGTGGCAAAGAAAAATGATCCTTTGGACACGCCTTGTTGAGGCCAGTATAATCAACACACATTCTCCATTTCCCGGTCTTCTTTTTAACAAGAATAGGATTGGTAGGCAAGTTAGAGTGGTATACCTCCTTGATGAATCCGGCCGCCAGGAGCTTGGCGACCCTTGCCTATGGCACTACACCTCTCATTATCAAAGCGGCGCAGGCATTGCTTGGCGGGCTTCGAGCCTAGGATGAGGCATAGTGCATGCTCGGTGACCTCCCGCGGTATGCCCAGCATGTCAGAAGGTTTCCATATGAAGACATCGATTGATTGGCGTAGGAAGTCGACGAGCTCGCATTCCTATTTGGCCGGGAGCTGGGTCCCGATCCGCACCATCTTGGTTGGGTCGGTGGGGTCGATCCCTACCGCCTTAGCTATCTCAAGTGGGCGAAAGGCAAACAAGGAAGTTGGCTTGTTGCAGTCCGGGGCTGCTGGAGTTGACGATTCTCCGAGCTGAGGGAGCTCGGCGGAGTTGATGACGACAGTGGTGAGCTCAAAATGCTCGCGGTCGCACGTGTAGGCATGTGAAATGGTGCTACCCATGGTGATGACACCATTTGGTCCTGGCATCTTCAACTTGAGGTAGGTGTAGTTGGGGATCGCCATGAACTTGGTGTAGCATGGCCGCCCCGAGATGGCATGGTAGGACCCGGGGAAGTCTACCACCTCAAAGGTGAGGACCTCCGAGTGGATGTTGGCTTGGTCGCCAAACATGATGGGCTAGTCGATCTGCCCGAGTGGGTATGCCTGCGTTCCCGGGATCATGCCATGGAAGGGAGAGCTCACTGGACGGAGCTCCGACCGGGGGATGCGCATGGCATCGAGGGTGTCGATGTAGAGAATGTTGAGGCCGCTGGCCTCTGTCCATCAGCACCTTGGTGAGGCGCTTCTTGCAGACAATGGGGTCGACGATAAGCGGGTAGCGTCCTGGTCTAGCGACGTGGGATGGATGGTCCCTCTGATCAAAGGTGATCGGAGATTCTGACCAGCTAAGGAAGGAGGGGACGACCATTTTGGTGATGCATGCCTCTCTATCGCGCACCTTATGCTGGCGCTTGGAGTAGATGGCATCAGATCCCCCGAAGATCATGAGGCACTCCTCAGGATCGGGAAAGCCACCCCCATCCTTGCCCACCGCACCTCCTTTCTTGGCTACTGCCTCCTTACCTTTTCCTTCTTTTAGCCCGCCGGGCTATCGTAGAAAGTGCTTGAGGAGTTCACAGTCCTTGTAGAGGTGTTGACGGGGTAGGCATGGTTGGTGCATGGGCTCTCCATGAGCTTGTCGATGTGGTCGGGCAGCCCCTACTGGGGCTACTTGTCCGCACGATCGGCCGCGGCGACCAACGTGGAGTCGGCCGGTTGGCGCCGATCCTTCTTGTTCTTCTTGCCCCTTCGCATGGAGGGCCCCTCGTCTTGGAAGTCGCGTTTTGCCTTGCCCTTGTCCCAGCCTCCTCTAAAGACCGCTCTGACCACCTCCTCACCGAAGGCGTGGTTCATGGCGATGCGAGCAGGTCACGGGTGGTTCGGGGCTTCAGATAGCCAAGCTTGTGGATCAAGGATTCATAGGTTGTCCCGGAGAGGAACACGTTGATGACGTCCACATCAACGACATAAGGAAGGGAGTTGCATTGCTTTGGGAACCTACGGATGTAATCCCATAGGGACTCGTTGGGCTCCTGCTGGCAGCTCTTGAGGTCCCAAGAATTCCCAGGGTGGACATATGTCCCCTGAAAATTCCCGATGAAGATCCTCTTGAGATCCACCCAGTCACGGATGCTGTCAGGCGAGAGGAATTTGAGCCATGCTCGAACATGCTCCCCATGCAGATGGGGAGGTATTGAATGATGAAGTGGTCATCATCCACTCCCCCGGCTCGGCAGGCGAGCCGGAAGTCTTTCGAGCCATATACCGGGATTTGTTTCCCCGATATACTTGGTGATGTTGGTGGGTGGTCGGAAGCGCTGTGGGAATGATGCTCTCTAGATACGGCGGCGAAGGCCCGCGGTCCCCGGCCGTCGGGCTGGGACTCCGGTCGTCCGGTCGGTGACCATGCCTAGGGTGCATTTGCCCGCTCCCCTTGGTGGCCCGACCGGGGCCCATGCCGCCTGCTCTCACCGCCTCTCAATGGACGTCATCATCATGCTGTGCTTGACATTGATTGTTGATGATGCTACAAGCATCTCAGTTTGGCCCGAGGCTTTCGCGCACAGGAGGCCGGTGTGGAGCGAGCGCCGGGTCAGGCCATGGTGTGGCTACATCCTCTAGTGCCGTGTTCGGCGGCTGTAGCGGTGAGCGGATGGAGCGACTTGACTATCGTGCCCCCATTCCCCAGTGGGGAAAGAGGCCGCGAGTTGGTGCCACGACGCGGAGCTCTCCTCCTATTGAACGGTGGTGGTTTCCACCAGTGCTCAAAGGTTCCGATGGATCGCCTGCTCCTAGGGATCGACATGCTTGGGAAGGCCGCGCAGAAGCAACATCATTCCCCCCGTCTATGATGTTGCGCTAGACCGGGCGGGCATGACCCCGGGTGCCGCTCGACCGGGTTACATGTGCGTGGCGCAAGCGTCCTGCACCAAGCATGCCAACACAGGTGGTGGCTGGTTCTACTGCTTTTTGTTGCTCCTCGCCGTGCCCCTATGCGCACGCGCGAGGGCCTCTACATGAGGGTTCGGAGGGGTGTGAGTCTACAGGACTCTGCCACCACCGGCAGCTATCCTGAAGCATCTGCCATAGCACACTCCCAGGACAGAGGGTGGCTAGGTGCCATGTCACCGATGCTAGAGCCATCGCTCTCAACCTCATCATCCATGAGGTCGTGGAAAGAGGCGGGAGCGTAGCTCACCATCCCCACGAATTCGGATATGAGAGGGGGTGGTGTCAGTATCTTTTGGAGCCCCCGTGCATATGTGTCTATGGGGGACGCGAGGCCATAGGGGAACATGTCGTATGGTGGTTGTGCTGTGGACAACGGGGTCCCTCTAGAGAATCGATGGAAGATAGTAAATAGCGAGTAAAGAACAAAACATACGTTACTCATAGTGGGGTTTGAGCCCAGTGAGGGCTCGGACCAAAGTGTAGGTGTCTCATCGTTGAGGTCGCCGGGTGGCTCAGAGCCGACAGAGGGCGCTCCTCCTCCGACGGGCGTCGGGACAAGCGCCTCCTCGCAAAGGCGAAGCACGCCGAGCCGGTTAGCGATGAAGTCTAGGCTTCCGAAGAGGAAGGACTAGGATGGCTTGAAGATGGGAGGAACCCACATCCCAATGGGTGGGAGCGTGGGAAACTCTAGCGAGCCAAAGCGAATCGTGTTGCTTGAGCCTGCCATGTCGAAGATGGTGGAAAGGTGGGCCATCCAATGACCAAAAGTGTGAACATACGGCGTCTTCCCCACGGACGGCGCCAACTGTCGGTGCAAAAAGTGACCAACAAGTAAATATTTATAGTTTTGTCGTACGTTGTGATCGGATGTGGCCTAGCACTCAATGACACAGGGTTTATACTGGTTCAAGCAACGTGCCCTACGTCCAGTTTGAGTCTTTCGGTGATTTTATTCCTGAGCCCAGGTGCTCAAAGTTTGCTGTGGGGTTACAAACGGATGAGAGAGGAACAGGTCCCAAGTCTCTGATAGAAAGGTCGAATGGACGCTGAGAGCTCAGTTGCTGCTCAAGTGTGTGCTCGAGATTCGAGCCTGGTGGTTCTGTTGTCGTGTGTTGAATCAATTGTCCCCCCTGTTTGAAGAGAGCGTATCCCCTTTTATAGATGAAGGGGACAGCCTTACAAGTGAGAGAGAGAGTGTGTGCATGTATGCTACTAAGTCTTCTTGCCCACGCCGTCGGGTATAAGATGGTCGTCAGCACCCACAACACTATTTATGTCAGATGCATGTGGGAGGTTTTACCGTGTTTGCCTGGTATGGAAATTGATGGTGCCCACAACAGCTGTAGGGCAAATGTCGGCGCCCACAATACTGTTTGGGTTCTGATTTGCCTAGAAGGTTGTAGAGCACCCTTCTGACATGTCCCGTCGATACTATCCTATAGACATGCAGGGTATGGTCCTCGGTACTACAGTTGACTTGAGCTCCCTACCTTACTTGCTCCGCCCGTTTCCTGGGTCCTCATCGAGCGGGCATCCCGGTCAGTTGGTCCTAGTCGGCTCCAACTGCATTAGTCAGAGAAGAGCTGTAAGTAGAGGTTCGGTGCATCCTCAGTCGGAGAAGCGGGTCAGAGTCAGAAGCGAGCATCGCCCCCTCCTTGGCCAGGCCTTGCAGTCGGAGACGCGGGTTGGAGTCGGAAGCGAGTGTTGTCCCCTCCTTGTCTAGGCCTTCTGGTCGGAGACTGGATCGCTCTTTCGGCCTATCGTTTAGACATCTGGGCCGGCCTAGGAGTTGCATGTTGTTCGCAATGTCGTTTGCTGGACCGAGCTTTTTGCTGGGAAGCAGCCCATTAGGGACCCCGAGTTTATGAACCCGACATAAACTCTGTATTTATTTTTTTAGAAAAAAAGAACTTTTATTCCGGCCTATACAAGAGGTTTGCGCACAACCAAATAAACTCTATATTTATGACAGTAGGGAAGCATATCTGAGTGATTAGAGCAAAGCAATATGATTTTAAAAAGCAGCTATTATGAGATATTATCCATAATCCCCAATGAGAATGCGTCATGAAGTGTCATTTTTTCTACAGTGTTTTTTTCTTCTCTCGAACACATAGGATGCTAGGTGTCGGTGTTTCAAATGTGCGGCTAGTAAATTTATAATTATGCGCGTTAGGCCCGGATGGTGCGCTAAAGGACACAAGGTTTATACTGGTTCGGGCTGAATGTCCCTACGTCCAGTCTGTTGCTGCTCGTGTTATTAGCATCAAAAGCGGTTCGTAGTAGGGGGTACAAATGGTCGAGAGAGGGACTGGTCTTAGGTCTCTGATGGAAGGGTCGAAAGGAGGCCAAGAGCCGGATGGTGGCTTGGCTGTGTAAGTGATGTCAAACTGAACTCTCTATGAGTTCGTCTGTATGTGAGTTCAGTGTCCAAAGTTGGTCCCCCTAGTATGGAGCCCTGTGTAACAGAACCGACCAAATTATAAGAACGTAAGTACAAAAACAATCACCAAAGTGATCAAATTCCTGTACTTAAGCTCCCATAATCCCGGTAGTCCGGAAATCACGAAGGATTTCAAACAACTCTCGACATACAAACCAAGACCGTAGTGATTCAACACAACACATCATTCGTTACAACATTTCACAAGTGGCATCCGGATTACATCCATCAGAGTTCAAATAAAATATTACAAACCAAGTTCAAATTTGCGGAAGCAACATAGTTTAGTACATAACTTCATAGTTTCAAATACATTGCCAGATCTTAGTCATGTCCAACAAAAGCATCTTCAGGTATGAGAACTAGGAGAGACCACGCCCAACGGTCTAGTCTTCATCCCCAACTGGGAGAAGGCAATACTTGCAGCAACCGAAGTAGAACTGGTCATCTGCAATAGGTGGGAGATAAACCCTAAGTACAAGAAGGTACTCAGCTAGACTTACCCGTCAAAACCAGAAATAAAAGACACCAAGGGTCATGCAAGGCTTATGAGGTGGGCTAGCTTGACACAGTTGCATAAAAGAGCTTATGAATATAGTGACCAATTTAAACTTAGCATCAAGCTTATCATCATTTACCTATCCACTAGATTAGCACCTGCACTAGAGCACTCACTTATTAGGAGCAATCAATATTAACCATAGCAGGTATAATAAGGCTGTCATCATCATATCATAATTTCTGAACCATTATGTTATTTAGTGTATCTACTTTGGAGATAAGCCCGTCAAGTTCTCACTAACTAGGAGAGACGGCGACTCGAATCGAATTACAACTTAGCTGAGGGGGTATTCCTAACTCTACCCCTGGCATACTTTGCAAGGGTAGACGTGGGTCACCTTTGGGACAACTCAGGAACCAAATTTACGGGTTCGATCAGTGCCAGCACTCTCAGGGACTACCCTTCTGCCAGGACGATCAGGACTTTTAAATCACCTGCCCTTGGACTCACGCCTACGGCTCCCTTCTGAGGCACACTTTATACTTATCGACTCCTGGCCTGAGGTGAGCTACTCGACTTCGTGGTCGGTCTCCAGACCCGACCAACTAAGAGAGAGGCATGCGTTCAACATGAACAGGAAAGGCTCCAAGATTCAGTCCTTAAGCGACACAGACGGAGTCACTACAAACCGGCAAGCCTCCGCCCGGTCTTCATTTCAAATTAAGACAGGTTCTTTTCCACGATAGCAAATATAGCCAACCGTGCCATATGTATATTCCTATATCTCGCAGGTGATAGGAAATCACCTGACTTCTACCGCATTTAAGTAGGGCTAAGCACTACATGAGCCTGAGCTACATAGGATTCAGGGTATCAATATCTGGACAAGGATTGGATAACCAATGCAGCAAGTGTTTGCATCCAACACCTAAACTTAATGCAACAATATATATATGTAACAATAATACTTTAACTGCATTTTGGAAATTAGGAGGCTTAATATGCTCCGTGGCTTGCCTGGGATCCGACACTAGTCAGTTCAGTTAGCTTGCACCGTCATGGTGACATCTCCGGTCCTAGCACTTGCTTAGTCCTTCCATCTTTGGGATATATCCACCAAACCAAATCTTTGGGTTTGGCTCCAACATCGCATCCTTCATGTGGTGCATCTAGCATACCTAGATGAGATGCAATATACAAGTGCAGAAATATGAAGAAGAGTACCATGAGACGCATCACAAAATAGCAAGCAAGACAAGCATAGTTTACACTAACACACTTAAGTACTTTGCGATGCTTAACTTAAACATCACACAATCTATCATGCTAAGATGGCAAAGAAGACGACAACACCAAGCATGACACAAAGTTTCCCAAGATCTCAGATGCTCTAACTCAGTCATCATTCAAGGCATAAGTCACACTTAGCAATATACAAGCAAACACTATAATTGGAATCAGCCAATTTCTGGACATGCAAACAGCAGCTACAAGATTTAGCTATAACTGGAGTTACACAAATCCAAATGACTTGCAGGAAGACATTTTGGAAAGCTTATGAAATTGTATACAATTCATTTTTAATCATCTTAGCATGATTCTCAAGTTAACTAAGTCAAATATACCCATTTACAGAAACTGGTCCACAATTGACAGAGAGCAATCAATTCTGTAACCCAACTTTAAACAGGCATAACTCACAAACCACAAAACCAAATACCACCAAATTTTAACAGCAGCTAGATACATGAATTATCTACAACTTTGTTATTATCACCAAAAGCTCATTCAAACCCTAACTAGATCAAACACTAGCATCTTTCAGATCTGCTCACAATACAATCAAAACCTGATAGAAGACTTAAAAGTCATGTAACTCCTACACTATCAGGCCTATGGCCTTATAAGTTGAACACAAGCAAGATCATGAAATTTGCTACAACTTTTGTATTCACTACAACCATAGCAAACATCATTTACACTACGAAAATAATTGCACAAGCAAAACTGCAAATGCAACCCAACAGCAGTGGTACAGAAAACTGATAGGAACTTCAGAGAAGCATAACTGGAGTTCTAGACCTCCAAAAAACATGAACCATAACTTTTTGAAAATCTTAGGAAGTTACCTACAACTTTCCTATTCTCATATTAAGATGATTCTACAGTTAGAAGGGTCAATTAATCCAATAATTGCATCTCTGTCCAAAACATAGACAGAAACTGACATGCCACTTTAAACAAATATAAATGGAGTTATACATGTCCAATAAATGTGGTTCTAGACTTTTTATAAAGCTTATCAAATTCTAAACAACTTTGTTGTAAACACCTAAAGCTAATTCTACTATTAAGAAGGCCCCACAGTAAGAACAAGGAAACCCTCTCTGGGTTTGGGCAGAAACAGCCACAGAGATTTAAGCAAGTATAACTCAAGATCTACTTAACCAAAAATCATGATATTTAGCTTTTTGAAAAGCTTAATAAAAGTACTACAACTCATGTATTATCATAAAGTCATGATTCATAACTTAACTAAGCCAATTAATTCAAGCATGCAGGACTATTTAGGGTTGGAGCAAAGCAATACAGTACATTTGTTATTTTTATAACTCTAAAAATATAAATCCTACACTTCTGAAATTTTTACCTAACAACAACAATCACCTTTTGAGCACTCCATAAAAATTTCACATTTATTTGAGCAAAAGAACTACAGTTATGAAGAAGACAAATACAACTAGCATTAAAAACCTAACTGCATAAATCTATTTTCACAGCTAAACCTTTAAACTAAAACATGTAATATTATAGATCTACTGCATAGAAAATTTCACAAGGATTCCAAAAAGTACTTATTTACTATTTTACAATTTTTCTACAAATTACTGTGAATTTTCAAAGTGGAGCATTCAAATCTGTAAAAACCAGAGAAAAGGGATTAAAATCTTGCATCGGGGTCCCTGCGGAAAACACAAATTAAACATCAGCGAATCGATCCTTCTTGGCACTATTCACTCAAGTCTATATCCTTGCAGTTACACCCCTAGAAAAGCTTCAATTGATGAGCGATGCCCTTCTCCTTCTTCAACTCGAGCAGAGCAGCAGAGATGGCCGGAGCTCGCTGTTACGCCGGCAAGGACGGCGCCGGTGGCGAGCTGCAAGGCCGTGGCAAGCCCTAGCCTACGCGCACTCGCACAGGGCTCTGGCTTGGCCGGCATTGGCCTGGGAATGTCCAGCCACGTGCAACCGTGGCGCCGACGAACTAAGCAGGCGGGGCGAGCTCTGGAGCTTGGTCGACTGGCTGCGAAGGAGGGCCATGGTCGCATTGCAGTTGAGGCTCTGTTGTACATGGCTCTACGGTGATTGGCTGCGAGGACGAAGAAGGGAGCAGCGGTGGCCGCGAAGCTCGGTGGTGGCATCCATGGCGCACACGCGTCACTTGAGAGCGAGGAAGAGGCAGAGAGGGTGCGAGTGAGAGAGGGAACAGGGCTCGAGCTCGGCTACTAAAGCGACACGCGATGGCAAGGTGGCGAACGGACACTGAGCTGGGACGCCACGCGGCATCAAGCTTCAGAACAATCGGCCACGTTCAAAATTTTTGAACTGCATGAACTTGATCAAATACCACCGTGAAATTACGACTGAAACTCCGACTTTCCCATCCTATAACTCCCGATCCGGTGGTCCTATGATCAAGGAACAAGAGGCAAAGTTGTACATCTATGTGAGGTGAACAATATTGCCTTAAGGATCAAGAGCTAAGTCGGCCTAGATTTGGAAATATGGATCTTCAAAGGAGGGTACCTCAAAACCGAATTCTATAGTTCAGTTACGGGTTGACTGAAACCGCATTCTTCTCCCTCTTCTACTCCCTAGTACATCCAGTTTCAGCAAAAACGTCAGTAATACAAGTTGTATATCTATGGGAGTACTACAACTTCTATTAAAGGTTCATGAATTGGTTCGGCCTGGTTTGGGAGATACAGAGCACCAAATAAGCTAACCTGAAACTAAAATTCCCGTTCCCAGACTTAGAAAAATTTGAAGTGCTGAAAACAGCTGCTGATTCAAAGTTTGAGCCTCAGTTTGACTTGCTTACAAGCTGATCTAGCTCTTGGTCTAAACATAAAGTTTGTTGTACATAACATGGACTCCAACTTTTATTTAGGTTCCACTGCCATGCAAACACCCTAAGCTGCAGTTCAAACCAAGTCAAAGTAGCATCACTATAAAGCTTAAATCACCCTTTTTGATCTATTGGAGCATTTTCTGGCCACCTGCTCAACATGAACCCTTCATAACTTTTGTTCATGAGTGAAAGTATAGTTGTTTGATCAAGGTACCAAGGTTTGGTTGACTTCATAGGTTTCCATCCACTTGATAAAGCAATTCATGCAAAGATATGACTTATCATTTCATGTGACTTATTGATTCCAAACTTCACGAAACTTTTCCATGGATCAATATAGATGGATATTGATGCGAGACACATGAAACAAGTACATCCAGTATTTCCCAAGCATACTCTTTAGAAAGGGCAGCATGTAAGCAATGGTGCATGGTCCAAGTTTAAGTGGTGACTCATTTTCATATGTTTAACCTAACATCTCCATCACTACTTAACATGCCATGGTTGAGCTTAAACCCATTGCTTCATTGGTGACAAACACCTGGGGTGTTACACCCTACCCTCCCTTTTATAGACCAAGGGGGGAGCAAGGGTTACAGATGGGAGAAAGAGGAAAATACCAAGGGTATAGAAGGTCCTTCGAAGGATCCGGGTCTTCCTTTTTCCCTGCGCTTGCCCTGTATAACATGGCAGACAGTGTCAGAAGTGGTGTGTTTGTTGATCTTCGTAGGCCATGCCTTGGCCTCTTTTTAGAAAGTGGGTGCGTCCCATCCCGCCCCGACGGGCGGCGTGTCGGGCAGGGTTGTTGAACTCTGACCCCGTGGGGAGCGGATGTCGTGGTGACTGCTCGTTTTGCCATTGTAGAGGATGGGAGTCTCTCCTTGGAACATAGTGGTTGTCGTATGTCCGTGTCGGGTTCTTTGCCTGGTGGTTTGAAGGCGGCGCCTACAACACTGTAGGGCGAGGAGCACGCGCCTGCAACACTATTCAGGCTCTATCATGCCTGGAAGGGTCTAAGCATCCATCCCGTCATGTCCTGACGGTACTTTCCTGCAGGGGCGCAGGACATGGTCCTTTAATGCCATGGTTGACCTGAACATCCTGTCTTACCCTGTGCCTATCATCATGAGGGAGCGGGGTGCGGTTGTCAGGCAAGGCGGAGCCAGTCCTTAGACATCGAGCGAGGTGAGGTCCGTCAGGTGAGGCGGAATCTAGCCCTCGGAGGTCGGGCGGGGTGGAGCCTAGCCCTCGGGGGTCGGGCGAGGCAGAGTCTAGCCCTCAGCCCTCGGGCGAGGCGGAGCCGTCCCCCAGTCGTCGGGGGAGGCGAAGTCTAGCCCTCAACCCTTGGGTGAGGCGGAGCCGTCCCCTAGCCGTCGGGGGAGGCAGAGCTGGCCGACGAGCACCGGGCGAGGCGGAACCAAACTCCCGTCATTTGGGCAAGAAGCGCAGCGGTGCTCTTGGTCGTTCGGGAGTTTTTAACGTTCGGTGGTTATTAGTTCCACCCCCTTGGGTACCCCGGTAATAGGTTCCCGACAGTAGCCCCCGAGCCCCCGGGTGGTTCGGGCATAATCACCCGGGGGGTGTTTCAATTTCGTTGGAGTTAGTTTGCCAGAGGGTGCGCGCGAGCGCACCCGATGGGTGTAGCCCCCGAGGCCTCGGGTGGTTTAGGCAGAATCGCCCGGGGGTGTTTCGATTTTGTCAGAGTGAGTTCGCCAGAGGGTGCGCGCAAGCGCACCAATGGGTGTAGCCCCCGAGCCCCCGGGTGATTCGAGTAGAATCGCCCAGGGGGTGTTTCGATTTCGTTGAAGTCAATCCACGAGAGGGTGCGCACGCGCACCCGGTGGTGTAGCCCCCGAGCCCCCAGGTGATTTGAGTAGAATCGCCTGGGGGGTAGTATCGGGCCCTCCATGGGTAAGGCCGTAAGACTTGTTTTTTTTGTTAACTAGATATTTTTAAGGGAATCATGGTATCCCATTCGTGGGGGTTTCATTCAGGGCTGGCCTAATTGGGGCTTGACCATGGATTGAGGTCCTGGCGATGCTTGCGTACTTGAGTCCTGGTCGTTTTGTGGGCCCATCCCTCGTTGGGACGGCCCTTGGGCTCCGGGGTCCTAGGTGGGCCGGAGAGAAAAAAGCTTTGTGGCTCGTATTCCCTTGGTGGGAAGGGAGTCCTGGTCCACCTAGGGAAGGCGAACCGCTCGGCGCGACTTTCATGGGAAGGGATAGGGATCGCGTGCGCATGTCCCACGATGTGACGCGATGGTGTGCGTGGCAGGCCCGGAGATCGAGGTGGACTATTGCCCTTCTCGCATCCATCGCCCCTATAAAACCATGGGGTTCGCCCCCAGGGTTCTGTATTTCACCCCCTGGCCTTCGCGTCCGAAACCTCTGCTGCCAATCGCCTTAGCCTCCTGCGCCCGCACCGCCACCATCGTTGGGTTTGCCTCCATGTTGCAGCCGCCGTTAAGCTTGTGCCCGCCTCGTAGTTTGTTGTTGAGCTTGCGCCCACCTTTCTTCCTAACGCTTCAATGGAGCTGTGGGGTAGATCCGGCATTACCTCTCGGCGTTTGGAGGGCCTTGTCCGCCACGGCCTTCTCCGCCCTCAGTCCGCCGTCGCGGAGTGGCTGCTGCCTGGTGAGGAGGAGGCGCAGGCGCCGCCTGAAGGGTACGTCGTATCTTTTGCTATCTTCTATGGGCGGGGATTTGCCGTACCCGCACATAGATTCCTTCAGGGGCTGCTGGATTATTACCAGGTGGAGTTGCAGCATCTTACTCCCAATGGAGTTCAACATATGGCGGCGTTTGTTGCCCTGTGTGAGGGATTCCTAGGGATCGATCCCCACTTTGATCAGTGGTGGCACTTCTTCACTGTCAGTCTGTCGAAGAGGCGGGTTGGGGGGAAGGAGGTGAATGTGCCGATGGGCTGCGCTAGCATTCATTTGCGCCATACCCGTTCGAGGGACTACCCGTTGATGCGTCTGTCGACCTCCAACAAGGGGTGGCATTCGTAGTGGTTTTACGTCAGGGATGATGTGAGTGCTCCCCTGCCGAAGTATACTGGGCGCCTCATCGAAGAGGCTCCATAGTCGTGGTAGTGGGGCGTCCTGACTAGGGAGAAGAAGCACATCACAGAGCTTCTCGCCGCCCTCCATGCTCTAAAGGAGCAGGGCATGAAGGGGTCGGGGATTATCGGCACCTACCATGCGAGGAGGGTGGCACCGCTGATGGCACGTGCGCTTCCCCTGCACCAGATGGTGCCTGGAGCGTCGTTTGAAGGGACGATGCTTGTTGACGAAGCGCTTCCTCCCTCCGAGGTGGTGCAACGCATCAAGGAGGCGATGGAGCCTCCGAAGGACACCGCTGGCGCTGCCCTTGACCATGTGTATCTGGTGCTAGGGCATCCCCCAATGCGGCCGGAACCAGGGTTTTTTGAGTTTGTAAGCTCTCTTCCCCCGTGCTCCTCTTCTTACTTGAACTTTTTGACCCTTTGATGCTGACTTCGGGGTGTTTGTGGACCAGCCGAGGTGGCTAATCTTCAAGGATAATCCGGCCCCGATGCCGAGGGATGAGGTGCTGGCGGCATCGAATCGTACTGCGGCCGAGTGGGACAAGAAGACAAGGGAGCTCAAGAAGCAAGAGAGGCGACGGAAGCAGCACGGGATCGAGGAGAGGATGTAAGCAGTGACGATGATGCGATGACGATGATGATGATGATGGTGATGAGGTAGCTGGCGACATGGATTGGGGTGTCCTGGAGGATGAGGGCACGCTGACGAGTGCCCATCCGTCCATGCAGGAACCCCTCCCGTTCCGCGTGGAGGGAAGCGAGTTCGCGAGGTCGGCGGAGGTGGGAGCCGAAGGATCCGCCGCTTCACGAGGGGTGACGGCGGAGGATCGATGGATGGGGGGAGATGGATCCAAGACCGTCCCCGAGGTGCTGGTGGAGGGGGGTGGCTCCGCCGTTGCACCTCGTGAGCTGATGGAGGGGGGGGGCTCTGGCGCCGTGCCCCATGAGACGATGGAGGGGGGCGGCTCTGGCGCCGTGCCTCCGGGGACAAGGGAGACGAGCCCCCCTGCCTCGGAGCAGGGGGCAGGCTCAAAACGGTCCCATCCACATTAATTGGAGCAGGGGTCCGGGGGTTTGTCCCCAAAATGTACCCACCGCCCGAAAGCATCAGAGTTTGTCACCGTTGCCCTTCGTTTTTCCCTTTTTCTGTTTCGATCTTATGCTTTTTTCCTATTTTGTAGATTCTTGTGACGGGGCCACCCTCTGGGGCCGGCACCTAGGAAGAGCCTTGCCCTTCAGGTGGGGCGGATGACGCTGCCCGACGTCGCCCCTGTTTTGGTAGCCATGGTGTTGTTGGCTCTTGGCTCGGTGGTGGTCCGGTGGCGCCCATGGCGGCGCCTGCCCTCGGTGGTTTCGAAAGCAAAGCGGCCGGATTGCGCCAAGCCAGGAGCAGCTGGTCGTAGCCGTGGTGGTGTCCGAGGGGGTGGCGCAATCTGAGCCCTCGGCGGCCCATGTGACAGCGCCCGACGCGGGCCAGGCGAAGTCAGATGCAGCCACGGTGGCGTCTGAGGGAGCAGCACAGTCCACGCCACCGGAGGCCCCGACGGAGGTGGCCGTGACCGCGACAAGCCCGGTGGGGTCAAACACTGCCATGAGGGCATTTGAAGGGGCGGCGCAATCTGCGCCACCGGTGGTCTAGGCCGCGGCGCCCGGGGTAGGCCGGACGGAGGAGGATACGGCCAGAGGGTCTTCAGGCGTCTTGGCGGTGGTGGAGAGGAGCCGCAGGAGGTCGCCCCCAGCTCTGTTGTTGGGGGGCACCTGTTCCCCCGCATGGGGCGAGCCGCCGCTCCAGTTGATGGATGCTCGAGACCCGACGTTGGCTCTGTTCTCGCTTGATGATGTTGCCGAGAGCATGGAGCGGGAGAACCTTGACATCGGGTTCTCAGCTATGATGAATGCCTTGAACCAGGCCAGTGGAACCCTGCGCGAAATCATCATTCCTTCTAGCCGGGTATCCGCCTCATTTTCCTCTTTCTTTTTCGTATACTTGTGTTTTCGTATTTTTGATACTGGTCTCCTTTTTAGAGTCTTGTTGCCCATAGCCGGAACAAATCCCGGTTTCTCCGCGAGCGAAAGGCGGAGTGGGACCGCCTCACCGAGGAGGCTCGGCTGCGAGGAGATGTGAGTGCGCAACTTGCTGTCGCCCAGTAGTGGGAGGCAGAGGCACGTCGGGACGCGGAGGAGTTCCATGGGATGTTTGAGGACCTGTCAGTGAGGATGAAGGTGGACGAGGAGGTGACCGCCAGGCTTCGTAAGGAGTGGGACGAGCTTCTACAGAAGTTGGGTACGTTCGTGTGGAATCCGGGTCCATCATTTGCTGATGGGGTTGGCAGAGCCCTCAGGTGGCACTCCACAACTTCTTAACCCGCCTCTCGGCAGATGCCCGAGCCGTTCGATAGGCTCCATGGCCCGCTGGCCTCTCCTCGGTGGAGATTCTGTGGGTTTGGCTCAGGGTTAGAATCGAACGAGAAAAGGTTTGAGATGTCCCAGTCCGCTTCTGAGTGGGGTTGGGCAGGGCCGCTGGGGCTCGTCTCAGTTATTTCTCCCTGGCTCTGTTTGACACGAGGCGGCCTCGAGCCCTTTGTGGGCTGGCCTTCGAACCTCGGCCTGTTGCGGCTCATACCGAATGAGGCGACTACCATTTCGTGACGCGACACGAAGCGTTGGGATGTCGAAATGGAGGCGGGTCGATAACGTTACCTTGGTGGTATGAGCGACGGAAAGCTCCTACCAAACGTGTTTGCGTGGGGTTCGAGCCCGACATCTCGTGATGGGGCCGGTGCGACTTGCATGAGTATTTTTCGATTCTATATCTCAGTGGCGATCCGAGCTGTTTGATTGAGTTGGGTGACCTGATAGCTTCTCCTTGGGGGAGGTTCTGTAGGCGGGCCCCTCCGAGCCCTTCTCGAGAAGGTGGATGCCGAGGCTGGGGACGTGGGGGACTGTGAGTTAGATTTATTCTGGTGAACCAAAAAAACACCGTAGCCCTCGGGGCGTTGGGTCTGGTGGTTTGTTCAATTTTACTCAAAGTTTTACACCCACGTGCCATGCCTCTGGTTTCACACGTACAGAGGGGTCGGGCGAAGAGGGTGTCTAAACAGGTAGACACCCTCGGCAACCCCCAAGCGATGTCCGTGCCCCTATCGTTGTTGGGGTCGGAAGCTTGGTAATGAAATTGACGCGTAAAGTGAGTAAACAAGGGTGCTTATCTTTCAGCGGCCGTCGGTTTGTCGTTATGTCTAGGCCATCCGATCAGCCTAGGTGGCTTGTTGGGCCCCCCTAGGTAGGGGTTCCATTGTCGGGTCGTTCTGTGGTCCTGTCTAGGGAAGCGGAGGGTCGCCAGCACGCGTGTGCGCCTTGATTCCCGCGCCCGGCACGCGGTAGTGGTGGGCCATGCCCTGGCAATGTCTTGTTTGACTAGAGCGCGTTCCGTCAGTCCAGAGCGCGTCCCGTCGGTTCTAGTGCCCCTCGGATTCCCGTCGGCATTTATTTCCCACCTGCATTCATATTGAATAGGGGGAAGGCAGAGAGTTTTTTGTCCCAACCTTTCACCTTTCCTCAGCCGCTGAGCCCCTCTTCCTTAAATAGGGAGGGGGAGGGGAGTTCTCATCCCACTTCTTGGCCGGCCTCTGAGCCGCTACCTCTTCTTTTTCTTTCCACCGAATGCGTCCATGTGTCGCGGCGGCTCCTGATTGAGGGAGGGTAATGTCAGAGAGAGAGAAATTCACCGATCCGCCCGTCAATCCGGAGTGTGATGTTGAGCCAGAGGTCATCCAACGTAGATGAGATGGTGTGGGTCGCCTTTGCCGTGGAAGTGTCGTTGCCGTCGAAGGAGAAAGGGCACTAGAAGGCGCTGAGCGTCGTTGGCCTCGCCGTCGTCCGCTGCAGCCTTCCTTCGGCGGCAGGCACCCCCCATTCAGACACCGTTGTTGCCAGCGTGGTGCTCGATGTTGAAGATGACGGCGCCTTCGAGGATCCTATGGAGCGGCGAGACGTTGCCGATGGAGAGCGTGGCACGGTGGCCGCAGTAGACGAACTGGCCCATGTACGTGCCAGGACATTGCCGATGGAGAGCTTGGAGCGGCGGCCGCAGTAGACGAACTAGCACGCGTACATGCCAGGACGTTGCCGATGGAGAACTTGGCGTAGCAGCCACAGTGGTACTTGTAGTAGAGCTAGGCAGGGACTATAATTGAATAAGTTTGTGGCGCGGCCCCAGAGTAAATAGTCTTATGAATTTATGACTATATTAGTCCTTTTCGTGGTGAAATCACTTTGTAAGTGGTGAATTTGTGTGAAGAATGAACAAATTTTCATCTTTTGTTAAGGCAAACAGTTTTTTAGCTTCCTCTTTTTGTAGAAGAGGTTTTGGTGCCCTCCGACCCTTCCCATGGTTCAAGTCGTAAGAAACTAGGAGTGCGGGTGAATTAATTCTGATCGCGCTGGTGAGCAAAGAGGTCATGGCCGCTGGGGCGTGGGTCTCCCGCAGTCCTACCAGTTGTGCTCAGAATTTGTTCCTTAAATCTTAGTCCTTAGGACTTTGTTATGAGAAGAACGGAAAACTTAGAGGTTGTTTGCAAATATAACACAGGAAGTTTTTGCAAGATAAACGTACTTGTATCATTTGTATCAGCCCCCGAGTGAGGTCTGTCCCCTTGCAACTTGCAAGGGGTCGGATGTCACTAAAGATCGGGGTTTTGTAAAGACAAAAACTAATAAGGAAGAGTATACGTTTATTTAAGGGTAAAAACGACGTAGCTGTTCGATGTTCTAGGCGTTGGTGAAGACCTTGCCGTCGATGGTTTCCAATTTGTAGGCACCTAGACGGAGTACTTCCACGATGACATACAGCCCTTCCCAGGGTGGGGAGAGCTTGTGGCGGTCCTTGTTGCTCTGTACAAGGTGGAGAACAAGGTCCTCGACATTGAAAGCTCGGTCCCACACCCGTGGGCTGTGGTACCGCCGTAGCGCCTGCTGGTACTTGGCCGGACGGAGGAGGGCGACATTGCGGCCTTGGTCTAGTTGGTCCATGGCATCTTGGTGGGATGCTTCAGCTCCCTGGTGGTCGTATGCCCTGATCCTTGGTGCTCCGTAGTCGAGGTCCGTCGGGAGGACGGCCTCGGCACCGTAGACCATGAAGAAAGGTGCGTAGCCGGTGGCCCGACCGGGAGTTGTTCTCAGGCTCTAGAGTACTGCGGGGAGCTCAACGACCTAGTGTGTGCTGAACTTGTTCAACGGTTGAAGATCCTGGGCTTGAGGCCCTATAGGAGCATGCTGTTTGCACGCTCGACCTGCCTGTTCGTCCGGGGGTGCGTGACGGCCGCCCAGTCGATCCGGATGTGTTGTTCATCGCAGAATTGAATGAATTTCCTGCTGGTGAACTGTGTGCTATTGTCTGTGATGATGGAGTTTGGTACTCCAAAACGATGGATGATGTCGAGGAAGAACATCATGGCCTGCTCGGATTTGATCGTGGAGATCGGCCGAGCTTTGATCCATTTCGTAAACTTGTCTATGGTGACAAGTAGGTGGGTGAAGCCCCCGGGCACCTTTTTGAATGTCCCAACTAGATCGAGCCCCCATACCACGAAGGGCCATGTGATGGGGATCATCTGGAGTGCTTGGGCCGGGAGGTGAGTTTGCCGAGCGTAGTATTGACACCCTTCGCAGGTGCGTATGATTTGCTCGGCATCGGCTACTGCAGTGGGCCAGTAAAAGCCCTGTTGGAATGCATTTCCAACCAAGGTCCTCGGTGTGGCATGGTGACCGCAGACCCCACCGTGGATGTCGCTTAGCAGAAGTCTTCCCTGTTTGCCTAGGATACAGAGCTGCAGGATTCGGTGTGGCTTCGTTTGTAGAGTTTGCCCTCTACAAGAACTAAGGACTTGGCGTGACGTGTGAGCCATCGAGCTTCCGTCTTGTCTGCGGGTAGTGCATCATGGAAGAGGTAGTCGATGTAGAGCGTTCTCTAGTCATCCGGAGAGTCGGGCTCCGTCGTTGGATCCACTTCAAGCTCCATGACCTTGGGGTCAGGCGGAGCCATTTCTTTAGATCGGCCCTCGGGGCCGGGTCAGACGGGCCATCATCGGCCGGTCCTGTCCTTTTGTAGCGCACCGAGGGTTTGTGTTGATTTGGCGAACACACACGTTGGCACCGGCTCTCGGCCAGACATGGCTTTTGTAAGTGCATCGGCCGCCTCGTTGAGGCACCTTGGGATGTGATTGAGTTCGAGGCCATCGAATCTATCCTCCAGTCGTCGGACTTCTTGACAGTATGCCGCCATTTTGGTGTCGTGGCAGCTCGACTCCTTCATGACTTGGTTGATGACCAGCTGGGAGTCGCCCCTGATGTCGAGGCATTGGATGCCCAACTCGATGGCGATTTGTAGGCCATTGATGAGCGCTTCGTATTCGGCGACATTATTTGATGAGGGAAAGTGGAGCCGGACCATATACCTCATGCGGACCCCGAGGGGTGATACGAAGACCAGCCCTGCACCGGCCCCCTTTTTCATCCGTGACTCGTCAAAGTACATCGTCTAGTACTCTTGATCGATGACCGCTGGTGGCATCTGGACCTCGGTCCACTCCGCAATGAAGTCAGCAAACACCTGGGACTTGATCGCCGTTCAGGGTGCATACGTGATCCCTTGATCCATCAGCTCGAGTGCCCATTTTGCGGTTCTCCCCGTGGCATCCTGGCTATGGACGACCTCGCCGAGGGGGAACAACGTCATGACTGTCATGACGTGTGACTCGAAGTAGTGGCGTAATTTCCTCTTGGTGATGAGTATGGTGTATAGGAGTTTCTAGATTTGGGAGTAGCGGGTTTTTGAGTCAGATAGTACCTCGCTGATGAAGTACACTGGGCGCTGTACTTTGAAGGCGTGCCCTTCTTCTTCCCATTCTACTACCAGGGCGGCACTGACCACTTGCGTGGTGGCCGCTATGTATAGTAGGAGGGATTCTCCATCGCTCAGAGGGACTAGGACCGGGGGCTTTGTTAGAAGTAGCTTGACCCTATCGAGCGCCTCCTGGGCCTCGGCTGTCCACTCAAAGCGGTCGGCTTTCTTCAGGAGTTGATAAAGGGGGAGTCCTCATTCGCTGAGGCGCGAGATGAATTGGCTGAGGGCGGCGAGGCACCCTGTGATCCGCTGAACCCCCTTTATGTTCTAGATCGGGCCCATCTTTGTGATGGCTGAGATTTTCTCTGGGTTGGCCTTGATGCCGTGCTCGGAGACAATGAAGCCGAGCAGCATGCCCCTCGGGACCCCAAAAACACATTTCTTGGGATTGAGTTTGATGCCATTTGCCCAGAGTTTAGCAAAGGGTTTTTCAAGATCGGTGACAAGGTGGTCAGCCCTGTTTGAACTTAACTACGATGTCGTCGACGTAGGCCTCAATGGTCCGCCCGATGAGGTCCCTGAAGTAGTTTAGCATATAGCGCTGGTAAGTCGCCTCGACGTTCTTCAGTCCAAATGGCATCGAGATGTAGTAGAATGATCCAAAGGGGTGATAAAAGACGTCACGAGCTGGTTGGACTCTCTCATCGCAATCTGGTGGTAGCCGGAATACGCATCAAGGAAGCAGAGGGTTTCACACCTTGAGGTAGAATCGACTATTTGGTCTATGCATGGCAAAGGAAATGGGTCCTTTGGGCACGCCTTGTTGAGACCTATGTAGTCGACACACATCCTCCACTTCCCGCTCTTCTTTCATACAAGAATGGGATTTGCCAACCACTCTGGGTGGTGTACTTCCCTGATGAATCCGGTGGCCAATAGTTTTGCTATTTATTCACCGATGGCCCTGCGCTTTTCCTCGTCTAAGCGGCGTAGGCATTGTTTCACCAGCTTGGAGCCTGGGTGGATTTTAAAGTATGCTCGGCGACCTTCCTCGACATGCCCGGCATATCCGAGGGTTTCCACGCAAAGATGTCTTTGTTGTTGCGAAGGAAGTCGACGTGCATGCTTTCCTATTCAGAGGAGAGCGCGGTACCTATGCGTACCATTTTACCCTTAGAGCTGCTAGGGTCTACGAGGACCTCCTTGGAGTCCTCTGCCGATTTGAATGACCCAGTTGATTTCTTCGCGTCGGGCGTTTTTTCGGCAACCTCCTCCATGAGGGCAGCGAGTTCCCTAGAAGCAACGATCGCGATGGCGTGGCCACAACATTCCACTTCTTACTCATAAGCGCGCTGGAAGGAGGTGCCGATGGTGATGATCCCATGGGGGCCTGACATTTTTAGCTTGAGGTATGTATAGTTGGGGACGGCCATGAACTTCGCGTAACATGGTCGTCCTAGGATGGCGTGGAAGGTTCCCGGGAATCCCACCACGTTGAAGGTGAGGGTCTCAGTCCTATAATTGGATTGATCCCCGAAAGTGATGGGCAGATCGATCTACCCCAGCGGCACGGCTTGTTTGCCAGGCACGACGCCATGGAAAGGCGCTCGGATTGGGTGGAGGTTCGACCAATCGACGCTCATCTCGTCGAGCGTCTTGGCATACATGATGTTGAGGCCGCTGCCCCCATCCATCAGTACTTTTGTGAGTCGCTTTGGGCCGATGATCGGGTTGACAACAAGCGGGTACATTCCTGGGTGTGGGACGGCATCCGGATGGTTGGCCCGGTCGAAGGTAGGCGCGGCCGGTCCGGCCGTATAGACCTCGTGGCGCGTGACCTTCTGGCGGCATTTGGAGTCATAGGCCATTGATCCTCCGAAGATCTTGAGGGCGCCATTCGGCATTGGAAAGGCGTCGTCCTTCTCCTTAGCATCGTCTGTGGTGGGGCAGGTTCCTTCCCTTGCTCCCCTTTGTTGAGGCCTCCAGACAAGTATTTGTGCATGAGGCCACAATCCTTGCATAGATGCTTGGCTAGGAAAGCATGGTTTGGGCACGACCCCTTGAGCATTTTTTTGAAGTGGTTGAAGTGCCCTCTGTGGGCTTCCGCCACCCTTGTGGTCGGTAGCGGCCACGAGCGAGTCATCGCGTTGTTGCTTCTTATTCTTTCTTTTGGCAGAACGGTTGGAGGCGCCTTCGCCGGCGCCCTCATCTCGCCTTGCCTTGCCGTCAGAACAGTCAAAGATTGCTCCAACCACCTCCTCTCCTAAGGCATGGCTGGTGGCGATGTCCAGGAGTTCCTTTGTGGTCCATGGGCCCCTGTATCCCAGTTTATGGACCAAAGACTCGCAGGTGGTCCCAGATAGGAAGGCTCCTATCTTGTCGGCATCAGCGATGTTAGGGAGCTCGTTGCACTGTCGGGAGAAGCGCCGGATGTACCCGTGGAGGGTTTCATTGGCCTTCTAGCGATAGTTCTTGAGGTCCCATGGGTTCCTAGGGCGCTTGTACGTGCCCTAGAAGTTTCCCACAAAGATCTCCCTCAAGTCCGCCCAACTCTGAATGGCGTTGGATGGTAGGTGCTCCAACCATGCTCGCACCGAATCGGCCAAGAATAGTGGGAGATTGCGAATAATGAAATCGTCATCATTCGCGCCACCGGCTTGACAGGCAAGCCGATAGTCTTTGAGCCAAAGCCAGGGGTTTGTTTCTCTAGAATACTTAGGGACGTTGGTAGGCGGTCGGTACCTTGGTGGGAAAGCAGCGTTGAGGATGTGCCGGTCGAAGGCCTGAGGGCAAGGTAGGCCAGGGCTTGGGCTCGGTCCTCACCGCTGTTGTAGCGTTCGCCGTGCCGAGGGTGGTAGCCACGTTTGGCTCCTTCTCTTGAGTCATTGTAGGCGTGTCTGCAGGCATCAATGGTGCTGCGTGTGCGTCGTGGTTGTGGACCGAGACGTTGATGCACCGGAACAGGGGTGTGCTGCTTGCCGTCTGGCGGTGTCTAGTGAACCGACGCATCCTTGGTGGGAGGCACCGAGGGCGTGCACTGGCTGGTGTCGAGCTCGCGTCGCCGAGACAACAAGCTTTCCGCCTGCTGCACCGCCGCATGCTCGAGCAATGTGCGAATTTCTTGGCGGGCCCGACGATCCTCGGATGTCGCGGCCTCTGGAAGGCCGTGAAGCAAGGCCATCGCAGCGGCGATGTTCGAGCTTGACCGAGCGAAGTGAGGGAGGGTCCCATCATCGGTGAGGATCCTCTAGTGTACATCACGGGCCGTGGCGCGTGCGTGCCCACCGTCTCGCGATGCTTGATTTCCTCATCGATCTTGCGGTAGTACTCGAACTAGCTGTTGTCCGGCGTCATCGATCTCTAGCTTCCATGCTCTCAGCTGCTCCATCCTTACGTGAGGTGGGGCCACTGCCTCCCCTCTGGTCCTAGCATCGGGGTTGCATGTCGGGGTAGCCTCCCCCTCGGAGATGCTTTCAACGTGCCCCTCAGAGGTTTTTGCCATGAAGCATTCTTGGGAAGGGTGATGGCTCCCCCTGCTGGAGTCAGAGCTGGAGGATGACTCTAGCTCCTCGGTGAGGAGTTTGTGGATGGACACCGTGTTGTGTTCAATTACCCCCATGAACTCGTTGTCCGCGGGCGGTTGAACCATGCATAGAGCGGTCGCCGCGGCGTTGCAGAGACCGAACGGACACGCTGTCGGGGCGCTCCGCATGTGGTGCTCCAAAGAGAGGTGCCCCTCTTCGGAAGGTCATGCCACATCATCATCGTTGGAAAGGGTGAGGCAACGCTGGTTCTCCCTGGACTGCAAGGGTCCAAGGGAGACGTCGAGCTGGTGCCCAAGCTTCTTGTGGTCGAGGATGATAGAGGGGAGAGATTGGATGGCGGTCTACGCCCGTACCAACTCTCCTCCCACCGTGATGATGAAATCTAGGCTCCCGAAGCACACGTGTGCGCCTGGGACCCAGCTGACATTGTGGTTAGCCATCTGAGGCCTGGCTTGGAACGCACAAAGGCCCCTACCTGGCGCGCCAACTGTCGGTGTTTCAAAAAAGCACTGGCTAGTAAATTTATAATTATGCGCATTAGGCCCGGATGGTGCGCTAAAGGACACAAGGTTTATACTAGTTTGGGCTGAATGTCCCTATGTCCAGTCTGTTGTTGCTCGTGTTATTAGCATCGAAAGCGTTTCATAGTAGGGGGTACAAACGGTCGAGAGAGGGACTGGTCCCAGGTCTCTGATGGAAGGGTCGAAAGGAGGCCAAGAGCCTGGTGGTGGCTTGGCTGTGTATGTGATGTCGAACTGAACTCTCTATGAGTTTGTTTGTATGTGAGTTCGGTGTCCAAAGTCGGTCCCCTAGTAGGGAGCCCTGCCCTCCCTTTTATAGACCAAGGGGGGAGTAGGGGTTACAGATGGGAGAAAGAGGAAAATATCAAGGGTATAGAAGTTCCTTCGAAGGATCTGGGTCTTCCTTTTTCCCTGCGCGTACCCTGTATAACATGGCAGACAGTGTCAGAAGTGGCGTGTTCGTTGATCTTCGTAGGCCATGCCCTAGCTGTAACACCCTTGGTGTTTGGCTTCTGCTAATTGCATTTCGTCTCATAAACATGTGCATCATCTATCTCATCATGTCATTTTCCCTGAAACATACATATGAAACATTCGCATATTCTGTTTGTTTCGTACTGGATTGCTTGTGAATGGTAGTAGTGCAACATATGAATGCAACATGAATTTCCCATGTCTTGAAGCATGGCAACATGGTAGTAATGTGACAAGTATAGGATAACAACAAGGTCATGCAACATGTGAAACATATGTATGAATTGCTTGTTTTACTTTCTTTATCACATGTGATCAGTAGAAGTGGTATAACAACTTTGTAAAATGGGTGATCATGGTCTAATACACCTTAACTATACTTAGTTTACTTGTTGGAACATTGTTCATGTAGACCAAAATGACCAAAATGTCCTCAAGTGCAAGTTTGACTTAAATTGACCCATGGAGTGTCATCGTTTGACTGATTCAAAAGTCCAACTTAGAAGCTTTGCATGGCTGTGCACTCTTTACAAAAGTTGTAGCTAATTTATCAAGGAACAAAAGTTGTTTTATGACCAACTCATGAAAATGTCTAGAACATGCTCAAACATGGCCCACAAGTCAGATGTACATGCTGATTTCATACTTAGCAAATTTTTTTAAGTCCCAAGCAGATTTCAGTTTCATGAGCTGATGTTTGGAGCACTGTATCTCACTGACCAAGCCAAACTAGCTCGAGCTCCAATTAGCAAACTTGTAGTACTCATGTAGATCTCCAACTTTGTTAACTACGACTTAACTGGATCGCCACGGTTTAAGAGATCCAACGCGTCGAATACGTCTTTGTCGGTCACCTTCGCTAAACACCTGAATCGCGTTGTTTTCAGAAATCGGTCGATCGCCGTGGCCGACCGGCTCAGAAGTCTTGACGCCGCGTGGCGCCACACCCGTCGCCTTCGCTCGAGCGCAGGCCACGCAGCGCCGTGGACGTCCGGCGCCGCAGCCGCGGCCCCGGCCACCCCGGTATTCGCCACCGAAGTCGCCGTCCCATTCGCATTTCCCTCCTTCCTCAGGCAGACACGGCACCGGAACACCGGGCACCGCCGAGGAAATTCCACCCCAAACCCGAGCGCCATTGCCCGATTCTCTGAACACAGACCTTCGTGAGTCTCTCCACGCCCCCGACCCCACCGCCACTCCATTTTCGCCTCGGGTAGCTCTCACCGTGAGAGCTGCTCCACCGGTCGCCATGACGCCGCCCGCCGCCGAGCTTCGACGCGTGGACGTGCGCGCCAAGCCCCTTATCGCCTTCTCTTCCTTGCGCTTAGCTTCAGATGTGTGCTGCAGCTCATTGAGTGAGCCACGAGGGCCGTGATGTCGTAGCTTCGACGGAGCCGGCCGTGCCGTGGCCGAGCGCCGCCGTGCTCGTCGCCACCCCTCCTAGTTGCGTCGATAGCTGCAAATAAGGGTTCCCCTAGGTCCGCTAGGTTGAGGCGAACCGTGAGGCACCGTTGGTCTCGCCGGAGAAGCCACCCACGGCGAGTCCCGCCATCATCTTCCTCCGCCTCCTCATCTCATCTCGGCCGACAAGCTGGTCCGCTTTGTCGCCTGGGCCGAGGCTCGGTGAGGGAGTCCAGCTCGGGCAGCGCGTGGTCGGCTTGGGCAGCGCCTTGTGCACTCGTGGGCCGCCGTGCCTTGGGCCAGCCCACCAAGAAGTGTTAGGTTTTTATTTTGTTTTGTTTAACTGCTTTTCACAGTTTTGGTGCACCATTTCAAAAATAGGTAACTCAAGTTTGATAGATCCAAATGATGTGGTTCTAATTTTGTTGGGTTCCTGGTCATGTCTAGTATTTAACAAAAATATTATATGAGCACCTGTTTTAGAAATTTTGATGAATTAATTAGGACTTTTGAAATATGTTTTAGATGCATGCAAATTTGTTTGAATTTTATCTTGAGTTTTTGTGGTCCAAAAATTATGAAATTTTGTGGGCAGTTTATGATTTCTTATTAGAAGCTCTGGTTAAAATTTCAGAGCTAGTGCATGTGTAGTTTTTAAGTTATAGAATTTCCTTTTATTAATGGGTGGATCTTGTGTGAATTTTCATAATTTTTCTATAGATCCAGTGAAGGTGAAATTTTATGGGTGCTATTCTTATGCTAGAAGGATGCTAGGAAAATGGGAAATCTATTGCTTGACACTTTTTAATAAGGTTTCCTAATTATGCTAGAAATAGACATGTCATCTATTATTTTGGATACAGCAAGTTATGTTGGTCCGATGGCTTTGAAATTTTATGGTAGTCTATGTGCAGCATGAGATAGCTACTGTAATTTTGTAGATTTTTATGAATAGTTTTACTATATATTGCTTAAATCACCTAATTAATTAAATAAATTGGAAAAAGATATTAAATAAATTATTTAGAAGTTGGCACTATACTTTCTGATGTTTCTTAGGTATGAAAAACAAGTTGGTAAACTTGGTTTGGTCAAATTAGGCTTTTGCATCATCGTTAAATAATTAAGTTAGCAACCTGTCATTTCTGGACAGATTCTAAGTTTGCTGGAAGTTGATTTGGTTAACTTAAGAATCATGCTTTGATGTTTACAAATGAATTGTAGAGAATTTCATGAGCTTTCCAGAATGTCCTCTTGCAAGTCATTCGGATTTATAGAACTCTGGTTATGATTGAATTAAGTGACTACTTGTTTGCATATGAAGCTTTAACCTGTAATTTTAAGTATGTATTTACTAGTTCTAAGTTTGTGGTAATGTTCCTAGGTGTTAGGCCTTTAACTGAAGATGAGCATCTTTATCTTAGGTTATGCAAGTTAGGTAAGTTGCTCTTGTTATTTAAGTTAAGTTGGATACATGCTTAAAGTGATTTGAATAGAGCTAATTACTCGGTAAACGAGTGTCCAGTGATGTTTTCGTAAACACTCACTGTGATTCATTCATCATGAGCATCATGTCATTTCTTATGCATCCATGATATTTATCTTTTGCATCGGCATGCAATAGGTGTACGGAAGGAGTAAACCTGCTGGAATTCGAGGCTGAGCGAGCAAGCGGTACACCCGGAGATTCTGGAGGAGCAGCCTTCAGGAGAAGTGCCAGACGAGGTCGCCGTTGAGTGCCCTGACCACCGTCCTTGCAACTTTGTGAAAGGCAAGCCCCAGAGCATATTAAGCCTCCTATTTTCCGAACTGCAGATTCTGATGTGATTATTATTACATATATATTGTTGCATTAAGTTTAGGTGTTGAATGCAAACACTTGCTCGCATTGGTTACCCATTCCTTATCCAGATATTGTTACCCTAAATCCTATGTAGCTCAGGCTCGAGTAGTGCTTAGCCCTGCTTAAACGCGGTAGAAGTCGGTGATTTCCTGTCACCTGTGAGATATAGAATGATACATGTGGCACGGTTGGCTATATTTGCTATCGTGGAAAAGAACCAGTCTTAATTTGAAATGAAGACCGGATGGAGGCTTGCCGGTTTGCAAAGTGACTCGCGTCGTGTCGCTTAAGGACTGATTCTTGGAGCCTTTCCTGTTCATGTTGAACGCATGCCTCTCTCTTAGTTGGTCGTGTCCGATGACCGACCATGAAGCCGAGTAGCTCACCTCGGGCCGGGAGTCGATAAGTATAAAGTGCGCCCGGAAGGAGCCGAGGCGTGAGTCCAAGGTGATTTAAAAGTCCCGATCGCCCTGGCGGAAGGGTAATCCTCGAGAGTGTCGGGCGCCTGATCGAACCCGCGAATTTGGTTCCCGAGATGTTCCAAAGGTGACCACGACTACCCTTGCAAAGTATGCCGTGGTGAGAGTTAGGAATACCCCTCACCTGAGTTGTAATTCGATTCGAGTCGCCGTCTCTCCCAAGTAGTGAGAACTTGACGGGCTTATCTCCAATGTAGATACACTTAATAACTTAATGGTTCGGAAATGATGATATGATGATGACAACCTTATTATACCTGCTATGGTTAATATTGTTTGCTCCTAATAAGTGAGTGCTCTAGTCTGGTGCTAATTTAGTGGACGTGTAAATAATGATAAGCTTGATAATAAGTTTAAATTGGTTACTATAATCATAAGCTCTTTTATGCAATCGTGTCAAGCTAGCCCACCGAAAAGCCTTGCATGATCCTTGGTGTCTTTTATTTCGATTTTTGTCGGGTAAGTCTAATGTGAGTACCTTCTCGTACTCGGGGTTTATTTCTCACTGTTGCGGATGACTAGTTCTTCTTTGGTTGTCGCAAGTCACGCCTTCTCCCGCTTTGGGGATGAAGACTAGACCGTTGGGCGCGGTCTCTACTAGTTCTCGTACCTGATAATGCTTTTGTGGGACATAACTCTGATCTGGCAATGTATTTAAAACTATGAAGTTATGTACTAAACTATGTTGCTTCCGCACACTCAAACGTGGTTTGTAATATTTTATTTGAACTCTGATGGATGTAATCCGAATGCTACTTGTGAAATGTTGTAACGAATGATGTGTTGTGTTGAATCATTACGATCTTGGTTTGTATGTCGAGAGTTGGTTGAAATCCTTCGTGATTTCCGGACTACCGGGATTATGGGAGCTTAAGTACAGGAATTGGTCGCTCCGGTGATTGTTTTTGTACTTACGTTCTTATGATTTGGTCGATTCACATTATGGTGGCATCGAGCAAGATTTGACACTAAACATGTCATTTGTGTATTTAAAACAAAAGTATTTGTGAAAATCCTAAATTAAAATACTAAGTATTGCCAGTGGTCATATCCCTTATGCCCAAATAAGGACTCTTAGGTGGCTTATTAAGTACTAACTTGGGGGTTACTGCTTGTTTCTGTTTCGTCGTCCATACGGCGTGCTATTGTATGGATGCCATCCGCTTGGGTGGTAATGTATGGATCAAAAATACCTCTATGCTACGGTAAGTGGGAGTTAGAGAGCATGACCGTCCAATCAATCGTCGGTCTAGGGGGAGAGTAGTTGTGGTTGTTGCTCGATATTTACATGTTCAATCATGTATCTATGAGAGTACTTAAATGTGGGTATCTCCGACGGGTAGTTGTGATACTAGAGTATGTGCATCGGGGATGTATGTATGAAAGTATTTAGTTATTCTTTTGCTTTTATGCATTTTGGGAAATTATTGGGCTGAAATGAAATTTTTGCGGGTACACTAACAACGATCGTTGTAGATCGATTAGCTACCGTGATCACGAGAGAACGTATGTATGCCACCGTATATTTCGCTAGCCTTTAAATTTTTCTAGGATGGTGAGGACGTACGGATCGTGCATGCATCATGTTCAAGCATACATGGCATTTCTTGCATTACTCCCTCCTTTAAAATATGATTGTCCCGGCTAATTAAATTTCATTATCCCTTAAATGATTCTCCCCTTACGTTGTAACTTTTGCTCTGAGATGGCGCGCAGACGAAGCTCACTTTGCCGCAAGTCCATTTGGAGGCGAGGCGCCTCGTCACCATTTAGCTCCTCGTGAGCCCCGTCCTGAGCCTACTGAGGAGGAAAGGCTGAGGACAGAGCTTGCTCGGGTGACTGCTGAGAGGAATGCGGCTCAGCACCGCTTGGAGCAAGTAACACAGGAAAGGGACCAAGAGACCCTTGAGGTTCAGAGGTTAACAGTTGCTCACCAGAATCTGTGGAACGCATGTTGATTCACGTGATGAACCAACGGAATGAAGCACCGCACGAGGAGGATGTGTTGAGAGCGCGACGGTGTAGAGCTAGAGCAGCAAGTGGCAATTCTTTGAGGAGTACAATGACAATCTCCATGAGGAGGTTCACTGTTACACAATCAACTTCACCCTCTCCCCGCCACCTAAGGATGAGGATGAGATGGGTTCGTGTCATCATGGTGAAGGTGATGATGACATGGAGGTCAATGGACACGAGGACATTCCACACGATGAGGAGGAAGATGAGGAGTTAGAGCACGCTAGTGATGAAGATGGAGGAGAGATCTTCGACACGACGACCGAGGACGGCGCGTAGTTTAGCTTACTACTTAGCTAATGCGCAAGAGCTAGTCTTTTGTTAATCCTCATGCATGAACGAGTAGCTTTGGAATAAGTGATCGTTGGGATGTAATATCGAACCATAAATTATCTTTGGATGTAAGTTTGGAACCACTATGGCTTGGATGTAACCTATCGAACGTATTATGCTCCACGTATGTGAGCCTTTGATAAATTCCGTCTTTGTGGTCTATGGATCACGTTGTTGGTTTAGTTCATCGCATTTGTCCATTGACACGCTTGATGAGTTGTGTGGTTGTGATGAATGATTGTGCCTCTGTTGATTATATAAATGCATTCCCTCCAATGGACTCAGTTTGGGCATAATTATACGATTCATCTACAAAAATTTCCACATCGTCAGTGCTCATTGGCTATACATTTTGCAGATGGCTCATAACCTTCATCGCGGTCGTGGCATGGGAAATGAGGAACAACCACCTCCATACATCGCCCACACCCGGTGAGCTAATGCAGACGGTTGTGGAAAGTCGGCGCATGTTAGCTGAGGCTATGCGTCCGATGGCTAACCGTGAGGATCGTCAGTCCGCTTAAGGACCCGAGCCAAACCAAGACAAAGAGCTTTAAGGACTTCATGGATACAAAGCCTCCTATCTTCGTGGAGGCGTAAGAACCATTACAAGGCGATGAATGGTTGAGCACGATAGAGCAAAGGTTTGGATTGCTCCGTTTGACTGAAGGTATGAAGGCCACATATGAAGGACACCAGCTCCAAGGCCCTATAGGCATCTGGTGGACACATCACAAGACCACCTTCCCTGCAAACGTCGAGATAGTTTGGGGTCGGGCCAGTGCGACTTTCAGAGGACACTTTATCCCTCCTGGTCTCATGGCCATTAAGCATACTGAGTTTATGAAGCTCACCCAAGGCAACAAGAGTCTCAATGAATACCTCCAGGCATTCAACAACCTGGCGAGGTATGCTCCTGAGTTTGTCGATACTGACGCTAAGAGAATAGCTAGCTTTAAGAGGGGACTTTCCCCTAAACTGATGAAGTCAATGGGCAACTGCAAGTGTGTCACCTTCAATGAGTTTATCAGTGACACTCTGACTCAGGAGAACAATGATAAGATATATGCCGCTTCCAAGAACCACAAAAGAAACTTTGAGGCAGGTGCTTCTCAGTCTAAGGCACCAATGGTATCCAAGGCCCAGTACCATCCACCCAATGCTAATGTCTGGTACCGCCCACCTCAGAAGAAGAATCAAGCTAAAACTGGTTTTCGCAAGGGGTACACAATTTCCTTGCCAAAGAATACCTCTGGGCAGGGCAGCTCCAATGTCCCACCAGCTAACCGGCCGTGTTGGAACTGTAACCAGTCTGGTCATTGGGCAAATAGATGTCCCCATCCTCCCAAGAATGCTCAAGGAAACGTCCGCCAGGGGCGTGTTCACTACACTACTGTGGAGGAAATTCCTGCGGGTGAAGTGGTCACCGCTGGTAAGTTTCTTGTTAATGATAACCCTGCAGTTGTGCTCTTTCATTCGGGTGCTTCACATTCCTTTGTGAGTTCTACTTTTGCATCTAAGCATAAGATGAATGTGATTACAATTGTCAAGGGTGGTTATTGTATTAGTGCTGCTGGGAATAATATCATGACTAACCAAGTAGTAAAAGATGTAAAGCTTGAAATTGGGGATCGAGAGTTCCTTACGGATCTTGTAGTGCTACCGGGGGTAGGAATTGATATAATCCTAGGAATGAAGTGGATGAGTGGGAATGGAGTGTTGATCGATACGTCAACCCGTGTGGTAATGTTGAGGGATCCTATGGATAAGAAGGGTTTTCTAGTGCAGATTACCTCGTGATATCTCTATTCACAACACATCAATGCTACCCTAGCCAAAGCCATTGAGGATCTACCGGTTGTCCGTGAGTTTCAGATGTCTTCCCCGATGACTTGCTCCGGATTACCTCCGGACCGCGATGTAGAATTCAAGATAGAACTTATTAAAGATGCACGGCTCCTATATCTCGAAGGCCCTATAGAATGCCGCCCAATGAGTTGGCTGAACTAAAGAGTCGCTTGAATGAGCTATTGAAGAAAGGTTTGATTCGCCTAGTTCTTCTCCTTGGGGTTGTCGGCTATCTTTGTGAAGAAGAAGGACGAGTCTCTACGCATGTGTGTAGATTATCGCCCCTAAATGTTGTTACCATCAAGAACAAATACCCTCTTCCTCGCATTGATATTCATTTGATCGCCTCTCTAAAGCTAAGGTATTCTCCAAGATCGATTTGAGGTCCGGTTACCATCAGATCAAAATTAAATCCGAAGATATACCTAAGACGACTTTCTCTACTCATTATGGCTTGTTCGAGTACCTTGTCATGTCTTTTGGGTTGACAAATGCTCCAGCACACTTTATGTAATTGATGAATTCTCGTATTCATGCCGTAATTGGACAAGTTTGTCGTCGTGTTTATTGATGATATCCTAGTATATTCTCGAGAATGAAGAAGAGCATCTTGAACATCGAGAATTGTCTTAACTTCGGTTATGCGTGATAACTAGCTTTATGCTAAGTTCAAAGCAAGTGTGAATTCAGTTGAACAAGATACCTTTTCTAGGTCATGTGTTATTTGGTGATGGAATTTCGGTTGACCCTATGAAGGTGCAAGAAGTCCTTGAGTGGAAGGCACCTACTACGATCCTGAAGTTCAAGTTTCTTGGGATTGGTGGCTATTATCGCCGCTTTATCCCGGATTTCTCAAAAATCGCCAAGCCCATGACTCGACTCATCGCAAAAAGATGAGAAGTTTGTGCGGACTCAAGTGTGAAGAGGCTTTCCACACTTTGCGGACCTTGCTAACCTCTCGCTCTCAGATGGCACAACCCGACATCGAAAAAGCCTTTTGATGTCTATTGTGATGCATGTGGCACCGGTTTGGGGTGTGTTCTTATGCGGGAAGGCCGAGTAATTGCTTATGCTTCGCGCCACTTCAAAGCATGAAGTCAACTATCCTACCCATGACTTAGAGCTAGCCGCAATTGTTCATGCCTCGAAGATTTGGAGACATTACTTCTTCGGGTAATGTGCAACATCTATATCGACCATAAAAGCCTCAAGTACATCTTTACTCAACCCGAGTTGAACATGCGCCAACGGCGTATTTGGTTAGAATTCATCAAGGACTACAACCTTCAAGTGCACTACCATCCCGGTAAGGCGTAATGTGGTTCTTGATGCCTTAAGCGAAAAAGCCATTGCAATTCTTTAGTTAGTGAAGACTTTCATCCATCACACCTCCTTCATCCTCGTAGTACTTCACAACATCACTGTGGATTGCTCTCTTAGAAGTCGAATTATCGAGCTCCGTAAGACCGATGCGGTGTGTTTCATATCAAACGGAAAATGAAAGAGAAAGAGACCAAGCACTTTAAGGTCGATGACAAAGGAATTCTCCGGTTTAATGATAGACTTGTGGTACCCAAAGATAAAGAACTTAGAAATCAAATTATGGTCAAGCCCATTCTTCTAAGTTGTCCATCCATCCCGGTAGTAGTAAAATGTATCAAGATCTCAAGTCGTGTATTATTGGTGGACCAAGATGAAGAAAGAAATCGCAACTTATGTGGCAAGGTGTGATAAGCATTGCAAGAGTCAAGGCTATTCACATAAGGTCCGGACGATCGCTGCAGACCACTCTCTATTCCTGGTGGAAGTGGGAAGAGATTAGCATGGATTTTATTGTTGGATTACCCACTACCAACAAGGGTTGTGATTCCATCTGGGTTATCGTAGATCGTCTCACTAAATCTGCTCACTTTATTCCGGTCAAGTCTACCTATCATCCTCACAATTATGCTGAGATTTATTTTCAACAAGTGGTACGTCTCCATGGTGTACCCAAATCCATTGTTTCTGATAGAGGACCTCAGTTCACGGCTCGCTTTTGGGAGTGCTTACATCAAAATCTTGGCACTCATCTAATCCATGATTCGCCTATCATCCGCAAACATCAGATGATCGAAAGCGTGTTAATCAAATTCTTGAGGACATGCTTAGAGCTTGTCTTATTTCTTGCAAAGGCTCTTGGGAAGACTGGTTACCTCGCCGAATTCTCTTATAACAACAAGTTATCAAGAGAGTATCAAAATGGCTCCTTTTGAAGCTCTTTATGGCGCAAGTGTAGAACTCCTTTGAATGGGTGGAACCCGGGGAAAGAAGATTCTATGGTATTGACTTTGTAAAAGAAGCCGAAGAGCAAGTCCGAACTATACAGAAGAATATGACTGCCGCACAGGCTAGACAAAAGAGCTATGCTGACAAGAGAAGGAAACCTATTGAGTTTGAAGTAGGTGATCATGTTTATCTGAAGGTATCCCCTATGAAAGGAGTCAAGCGTTTTGGAATTAAAAGGAAGCTTGAGCCTCGATATGTTGGACGCTACCGCATTATCGAGAAAAGTGGAAGAGTAGCCTATAAACTCGATCTACCCCGTGAGATGGGAGCTATATTTCCGGTATTCCATGTGTCCCAGCTGAAGAAGTGTCTTCGTATTCCCGAGGAAAGAATAGCAACAAGAAAAGTCAACTTGAAATCTGAGCTTTCTTATGAGGAAAAACCCGTGCAAGTTCTGGATACTCAAGAAAGAGTGACTCGTACACGAGTGGTTAAGTTATACAAGGTAGTTTGGAGTAATCATAGTGAACGGGATGCAACTTGGGAGCGGGAAGATTATTTAAAGGAAAACTATCCAGCTTTCTATACTGATTGGTACGCTTTCCAAATCTCGGGACGAGATTTTTCTAAGGGGGGAGGGCTGTAACACCCTCGGTGTTTGGCTTCTGCTAATTGCATTTCATCTCATAAACATGTGCATCATCTATCTCATCATGTTCATTTTCCCCGAAACATACATATGAAACATTCGCATATTACATTTTGTTTCAGATTTGGATTGCTTGTGAATGGTAGTAGTGCAACATATGAATGCAACATGAATTTCCCATGCCTTGAAGCATGGCAACATGGTAGTAATGTGACAAGTATAGGATAACAACAAGGTCATGCAACATGTGAAACATTGTATTGAAACATATGTATGAATTGCTTGTTTTACTTTCTTTATCACATGTGATCAGTAGAAGTGGTATAACAACTTTGTAAAATGGGTGATCATGGTCTAATACACCTTAACTATACTTAGTTTACTTGTTGGAACATTGTTCATGTAGACCAAAATGACCAAAATGTCCTCAAGTGCAAGTTTGACTTAAATTGACCCATGGAGTGTCATCGTTTGACTGATTCAAAAGTCCAACTTAGAAGCTTTGCATGGCTGTGCACTCTTTACAAAAGTTGTAGCTAATTTATCAAGGAACAAAAGTTGTTTTATGACCAACTCATGAAAATGTCTAGAACATGCTCAAACATGGCCCACAAGTCAGATGTACATGCTGATTTCATACTTAGCAAATTTTTCTAAGTCCCAAGCAGATTTCAGTTTCATGAGCTGATGTTTGGAGCGCTATATCTCACTGACCAAGCCAAACTAGCTCGAGCTCCAATTAGCAAACTTGTAGTACTCATGTAGATCTCCAACTTTGTTAACTACGACTTAACCTGGATCGCCACGGTTTAAGAGATCCAACGCGTCGAATACGTGCTGTCAGTCACCTTCGCTAAACACTGAATCGCGTTGTTTTCAGAAATCGGTCAGTCGCCGTGGCCGACCGGCTCAGAGTCTTGACGCCGCGTGGCGCCACCCGTCGCCGCCTTCGCCGCAGAAGAGCCGCCACGCCGTGGACGTCTGGCGTCGCGGCCAGCGTCGTCGAAGCCACCCCATACACCGCCCACCGAAGTCGCCGTGGCCCCATTTCAGATTCCCTCCTTCCCTCATACAAGACGGCGACCGGAACACCAAGCACCGCCGAGGAAATTCCACCCCAAACCCGAGCGCCATTGCCGATTCCTCGAACCACAGCACCTTCGTGAGTCTCTCCACGCCCCCGACCCCACCGCCACTCCATTTTCGCCTCGGGTAGCTCTCACCGTGAGCGGCTCCACCGGTCGCCATGACCGCCGCCGCCGAGCTCAAGACGTGGCCGTGCCGCTCAAGCCCCTTATCGCCCCTTCTCTTCCTTGCGCTTAGCTTCAGATGTGATTGCGCAGCTCATTGAGTGAGCCACGAGGGCCGTGGACGTCAGAAGCCGCCGGAGCCGGGCCGTGCGTGGCCGAAGCGCCGCCCGTTTCGTCGCCACCCCTCCTAGTTGCGTCGATAGCTGCAAATAAGGGTTCCCCTAGGTCCGCTAGGTTGAGGCGAACCGTGAGGCACCGTTGGTCTCATGAGGAGCCACCACGGCCAATGAGTCCCGCCGTCGTCTTCCTCCGCCTCCCCTGTCTGCATCTCGGTGACAAGCTGGTCCGCTTTGTCGCCCGGCCGAGGCTCAAAGGGAGTCCAGCTCGGGTCGCGCGCTTGGCTTCGGCTTGGCAGCCTTTGTGCACTCGTGGGTCGCGTTCCTTGGGCCACCCACGATGAGCAGTTAGGTTTTTATTTTGTTTTGTTTAACTGTTTTTCACAGTTTTGGTGCACCATTTCAAAAATAGGTAACTCAAGTTTGATAGATCCAAATGATGTGGTTCTAATTTTGTTGGGTTCCTGGTCATGTCTAGTATTTAACAAAAATATTATATGAGCACCTGTTTTAGAAATTTTTGATGAATTAATTAGGACTTTGAAATATGTTTTTAGATGCATGCAAATTTGTTTGAATTTTATCTTGAGTTTTTGTGGTCCAAAAATTATGAAATTTTGTGGGCAGTTTATGATTTCTTATTAGAAGCTCTGGTTAAAATTTCAGAGCTAGTGCATGTGTAGTTTTTAAGTTATAGAATTTCCTTTTATTAATGGGTGGATCTTGTGTGAATTTTCATAATTTTTCTATAGATCCAGTGAAGGTGAAATTTTATGGGTGCTATTCTTATACTAGAAGGATGCTAGGAAAAATGGGAAATCTATTGCTTGACACTTTTTAATAAGGTTTCCTAATTATGCTAGAAATAGACATGTCATCTATTATTTTGGATACAGCAAGTTATGTTGGTCCGATGGCTTTGAAATTTTTATGGTAGTCTATGTGCAGCATGAGATAGCTACTGTAATTTTTGTAGATTTTTATGAATAGTTTTACTATATATTGCTTAAATCACCTAATTAATTAAATAAATTGGAAAAAGATATTAAATAAATTATTTAGAAGTTGGCACTATACTTTCTGATGTTTCTTAGGTATGAAAAACAAGTTGGTAAACTTGGTTTGGTCAAATTAGGCTTTTGCATCATCGTTAAATAATTAAGTTAGCAACCCTGTCATTTCTGGACAGATTCTAAGTTTGCTGGAAGTTGATTTGGTTAACTTAAGAATCATGCTTTGATGTTTACAAATGAATTGTAGAGAATTTCATGAGCTTTCCAGAATGTCCTCTTGCAAGTCATTCGGATTTATAGAACTCTGGTTATGATTGAATTAAGTGACTACTTGTTTGCATATGAAGCTTTAACTGTAATTTTAAGTATGTATTTACTAGTTCTAAGTTTGTGGTAATGTTCCTAGGTGTTAGGCCTTTAACTGAAGATGAGCATCTTTATCTTAGGTTATGCAAGTTAGGTAAGTTGCTCTTGTTATTTAAGTTAAGTTGGATACATGCTTAAAGTGATTTGAATAGAGCTAATTACTCGGTAAACGAGTGTCCAAGTGATGTTTTCGTAAACACTCACATTGTGATTCATTCATCATGAGCATCATGTCATTTCTTATGCATCCATGATATTTATCTTTTGCATCGGCATGCAATAGGTGTACCGGAAGGAGTAACCTGCTGGAATTCGAGGAACCGAACGAAAGGCGAGCAAATGACACCGGAGATTCGGGAGGAGCACCTTGGGAGAAGTGCCGACGAGGTCGCCGTTGAGTGCCCTGACCACTGTCCTTGCAACTTTGTGAAAGGCATGCCCCGGAGCATATTAAGCCTCCTATTTTCTAAACTGTAGTTACAGTATTATTATTACATATATATTATTGCATTAAGTTTAGGTGTTGAATGCAAACACTTGCTGCATTGGTTACCCATTCCTTGTCCAGATATTGTTACCCTAAATCCTATGTAGCTCAGGCTCGAGTAGTGCTTAGCCCTGCTTAAACGCGGTAGAAGTCGGGTGATTTCCTGTCACCTACGAGATATAGGATGATACATGTGGCACGGTTGGCTATATTTGCTATCGTGGAAAAGAACCAGTCTTAATTTGAAATGAAGACCGGACGGAGGCTTGCCGGTTTGCAGTGACTCCGTCTGTGTCGCTTAAGGACTGATTCTTGGAGCCTTTCTTGTTCATGTTGAACGCATGCCTCTCTCTTAGTTGGCCGTGTCCGATGACCGATCACGAAGCCGAGTAGCTCACCTCAGGCCGAGAGTCGATAAGTATAAAGTGCGCCTCGGAAGGGAGCCGTAGGCGTGAGTCCAAGGGCAATTGATTTAAAAGTCCTGATCGTCCTGGCAGAAGGGTAATCCCTGAGAGTGTTGGCGCTGATCGAACCCGCGAATTTGGTTCCTGAGATGTTCCAAAGGTGACCCACGGCTACCCTTGCAAAGTATGCCAGGGTGAGAGTTAGGAATACCCCCTGGCAGCCAATTTTGTGAGAAAATCGGCGACATCGTTGTCCTTTTGAGGGACATGGTGTAGCTCGATCCCCTAGAACTTGTCCTCGAGCTTGCACACCTCTTGGTAGTATGCTGCCATGAGGGGGCTTTTGCAGGAGGACTCCTTCATGACTTGGTCGATGACCAACTCTGAGTCACCACGAACGTAGCGCTGAGCTTGATGGCGATGCATAACCCATTGATGAGGGCCTCGTACTCTGCGGTGTTGTTTGAGGCCAAAAAGTGGAGGCGGATCACGTAGCGGAGTCTACTCCCATCCGGGGAGATCAGCACCACTCCAGCCCCCAAGCCGGGTGCCATCATGAACCCATCGAAGTACATCATCTAGTACTCGTGGGTGATGTCTGGGGTTGCAAGCTAGACCTCCATTCATTCGGCAACAAAGTCCGTAAGAGCTTGAGACTTAATGGCGGTGCAGGGGATATACCTGATGCCGTGGTCCATTAGCTCAAGTACCCACTTGGAGATTCGTCCCGCGGCGTCGTGGTTGCGGATGATGTCTTCGAGCGGGTACGAAGTGACAACCGAGACTTTGTGGTCGGTGAAGTAGTGCAGGAGCTTCTGGGTCGCCATCAGCATAGCGTATAGGAGTTTTTGCACCTAGGGGTACTAGACCTTGGGGTCAGTGAGTACCTCCCCGACGAAGTAGATGAGTCGTTGGACCTTAAGGTGGTGACCTGGCTCCTCCCTTTCGACGTTCAGGGCGGCACTCACCACATGGTTGCTTGTCGCGACGTAGAGGAGGGGTTCCCCCCGTTCGGGAGCGACGAGGATCCGGCCGACGTCAGTGAAGTTTTGAGGCTCTCCAAAGCCTGTTGTGCTTCCTCAGTCCAGATGAATGTGTCTGTCTTTTTAAGCAGCTTGTAGAGAGGCATCCCTCGCTCGCCTAGCCGGGAGATGAACCAGCTTAGGGTGGCCAAACAGCCAGCGAGCCTTTGTACGCCTTTGACATTGCGTATAGGGCCCATGTTGGAGATGGCCATGATTTTCTCGGGGTTGGCCTCGATGCCACGTTCGAACATGATGTATCCAAGCAGCTTCACCTTTGGAACCCCAAAAATGCATTTCTCGAGATTCAATTTGATGTTGAACCTTTGGAGGTTCATGAACGTTGCGGCTAAGTTTATGATCAGGTCACAAGCTTGAGCCGTTTTGACCACTATGTCATCAACATAGACGGCGATGGTTGGTTTTGGAAGGTCAACCTGATCAGGTTGGTCGAGCGGGTCGATGTGGTCAACGAAGCATGGCTGCATGCACCGTTGATAGGTGGCGCCAGCATTCTTCAGGCCAAAAGGCATGGTTACGTAGCAGTACGAACCATATGTGTAACACCCTAGGTGTTTGGCTTCCACAAAATTGCATTTCATTTCATAAACATATGCATCATCTATGTCATCATGCCATTGTCACTGAAACATACATATGCAACATTCGCAAATTCTGTTTGTTTCATACTTGATTGCTTATGAATGGTAGTGGTGAAACATGGAATTGCAACATTTGAGTGAATTGATTGTTTTGTTGCTTCATCACATGTGATCATTAGAAATTGGTATAGCCCTTGTGTAAAGTGGTTGATTATGGTCTAATACACCTTAACTACACTTAGGGTAATTGTTGGGACATTGTTCATGTGGATCAAAATGACAAAAATGCCCTCAAGTGGAGGTTTGACTTTGAATGACCCTTAGAGTGCCACTGTTTGACTGATTCAAAAGACCAACTTAGAGACCTTGCATGGCTGTGCTCCCTTTACCAAAGTTGTAGCCAATTTATCAAGGAACAAAAGTTGTTTTATGATCAACTCATGAAAATGGCTAGAACATGCTCAAACATGGCCCACAAGTCATTATTGATGGTGGATTCAACACTAAAAAATATTTCTAAGTCCTAACTGCATTTTCAGTTTGATTGAGCCACCTTTGGCTTGATGTAACTTCTGATCCATGGCAAATTAGATGATGGTCCTTGAAAAGAAGTTGTAGATGGATGGTAGGCCTACATGTTTCATGTACATAGTTTTTGCAATGGATCAATGGTTTAGCCGTGTTGACACGTCGAATTCGCGCTGTCAGTCATCGTCATTGAACACTGAATCGAAAATTTCAGATAACGGACAGAGCTCACCGTGGCCGATAGGCTCAGGAGCTGATTGCCACGTGGCGTGCATGCTCGGCCCACGTCTCCACGTCGCGCGTCCGAGCTCCTGATGAAAGCCAGCGCCTGCCCGACACACTCGCCTGCTCCATTTGCATTCTTTCGCCTCCACCGCGCGCAGCACCGAAGCCGCCGTAGCTTCTCCATTTCCGACCGAGCGTCGTCGTCGCCTTGCGCGCTCGCCACTACAAAAACACGTTGGCCCTCTTGCTCCTAGCTTCGCCATGATCTCCTCTACCTCCTCCACCATTCAGCCGGGTCGATTGGGGTTTGTTAAGGGCGTAATCGCCATTTCTTCCACCGCCACCATGGCGGGACCTCGCCGGAGTTGGCGCTCCATGCGGCCAACTGCCACCGCGGCCTTCCAATCCCTTCTCTCCCTTGCGCTAGGTCCTGTGCGTGACGCTGAAGCTCGTAGAGTAGGCCACTAGGGCCGTGACGCAATAGCCTCGTCGGAGCCAGCCAAGCCGTGGCCGTGAGCCACCATTGCCGTTGCCATTGCCTTTAGCCACAGCAATAGCTTCAATTGATGGCACTGCTAGATGCGCACGGGTGAGGTGAACACCATAGCACCGCTAGACTCGCCGGAGCTGTCGCCGTCGATGAGCTACGCCGCCGTCTCTTTCTCCTCCCCTGCCTGTCTCACTATCTCGCGGGTCCCGTGTGTCAGTCACTGAAGCAGAGGCGGGAGCCGACCGTGGGCCGCGTCATGGCTGGGCTACGCTTGCGCATGCGCTGAGGGCCACCGTGTCCCTCGGGCCGGCCCAGCAGTAGAGTTAGGGTTTCAAATTCATTTTTGTTTTATTCTTTTCACAGAATTGTGTATATATTCAAAAATATGTATCTCCTAGTTGGTAGCTTCAAATGACATGGTTCCAATTTTTTTGAGTTCATGATAATGTCTAGTTTATATTAAAAATATAATGTATGCCATGTTCTGTTATGAAAAATGGAGTTGCTAATTATCTCTTTTAATAATGAAGGAAATAGGGGTAATTATATCTTTTTCTATGTAGCTCCAAATGGCATGAAATTTTTATGGTGTACTACTCATATCATGAATAGCTTGTAGTTAAATTTCTATATATTTTGGACACTATATGTAGGAGATAGAAAATTCTCTTGTTTGCATGGATGGATCTTGTGTGAATTTTCATAATTTTTCTATAGATCCAGTAAAGGTAAAATTTGGTGAGTGCTATTCTTATGCTATAATGATGCTAGGAAAAATGAGAAATCTGTTGCTTGACACTTTTTAATAGGGTTTCCTAATTATGTTAGAAATAGACATGCCACCTGTTATTTTGGATACAGCAAGTTCTGCTTGCCCAATGTCTTTGAAATTTTTATGGTAGTCTATGTGAAGCATGAGATAGCTACTGTAATTTTTGTAGATTTTTCTGAATAGTTTTACTATATATTACTTTAATCACCTAATTAACTAAATAAATTAGAAAAGGATATTAAATAATTTATTTAGAAGTTGGCACTATACTTTCTGATGTTTCTCTGGTATGCACAACAAGTTGGTAAACTTGGTTTGGTACAATTATGCTTTTGCATCATCACTAAATAATTAATTTAGTAAGCCTGTTATTTCTGGACAGATTCTAGGTTTACTTAAATTCGATGTGGTTAACGTAAGAATCATGCTTTGATGTTTACAAATGATTTGTAGAGAATTTCATAAGCTTTCCAGAATGTCCTCATGCAAGTCATTTGGATTTATAGAACTCTTGTTGTGATTGAATTAAGGAACTACTCGTGTGCATATGAAACTTTAACTGTTGATTTAAGTATGCCTTTACTATTTCCTAAGCTTGTGGTAATGTTCCTAGGTGTTAGGCCTTTAACTGAAGATGAGCATCTTTATCTTAGGTTATGCAAGTTAGGTAAGTTGATCTTGTTCTTCAAGTTAAATTAGATACATGTCTTAAAGTGATTTGAATAGAGCTATTCTTAATCGGTTAACGAGTGTCCAGTGATGTTTTCATTAAACACTTACTGTGATCCATTCATCATGAGCATCATGTCATTCCTTATGCATCCATGATATTTATCTTGTGCATCGGCATGCAATAGGTGTACCGGAAGGTGTGACACTGCTAGAATTCGAGGAACCGAGCGAGGAGCAGCAGCAGCCAACACCGGAGGTTCTGGAGGTGCAGCCCTCAGGAGAAGTGCCAGACGAGGTCGCCGTTGAGTGCCCGGATCACCGTCCGTGCAACTTTGTGAAAGGCAAGCCCCGGAGCATATTAAGCCTCCTAATTTCCAAAATGCAGTTGAAGTATTATTGTTACATATATATATTGTTGCATTAAGTTTAGGTGTTGGATGCAAACACTTGCTGCATTGGTTATCCAATCCTTGTCCAGATATTGATACCCTGAATCCTATGTAGCTCAGGCTCGTGTAGTGCTTAGCCCTGCTTAAACGCGGTAGAAGTCGGGTGATTTCCTATCACCTGCGAGATTTAGGGACATACATATGGCACGGTTGGCTATATTTGCTATCGTGGAAAAGAACCTGTCTTAATTTGAAATGAAGACCGGGCGGAGGCTTGCCGGTTTGCAGTGACTCCGTCTGTGTCGCTTAAGGACTGAATCTTGGAGCCTTTCCTGTTCATGTTGAACACATGCCTCTCTCTTAGTTGGCCGTGTCTGAAGACCGACCATGAAGCCGAGTAGCTCACCTCAGGCCGAGAGTCGATAAGTATAAAGTGCGCCTCGGAAGGGAGCCGTAGGCGTGAGTCCAAGGGCAGGTGATTTAAAAGTCCTGATCGTCCTGGCAGAAGGGTAATCCCTGAGAGTGCTAGCGCTGATCGAACCCGCGAAGTTGGTTCCTGAGTTGTCCCAAAGGTGACCCACGGCTACCCTTGCAAAGTATGCCAGGGTGAGAGTTAGGAATACCCCTTCAGCTGAGTTGTAATTCGATTCGAGTCGCCATCTCTCCCGGTTAGTGAGAACTTGACGGGCTTATCTCCAAAGTAGATACACTAAATAACATAATGGTTTAGAAATGATGATATGATGATGACAGCCTTATTATACCTGCTATGGTTAATATTGATTGCTCCTAATAAGTAAGTGCTCTAGTACAGGTGCTAATCTAGTGGATAGATAAATGATGATAAGCTTGATGCTAAGTTTAAATTGGTCACTATATTCATAAGCTCTTTTATGCAAATGTGTCAAGCTAGCCCACCTCATAAGCCTTGCATGATCCTTGGTGTCTTTTATTTTCCAGTTTTGTCGGGTAAGTCTAGCTGAGTACCATCTCATACTCAGGGTTTATCTCCCACCTGTTGCAGGTGACCAGTTCTACTTTGGTTGCTGCAAGTATTGCCTTCTCCCGGTTGGGGATGATAAACTAGACCGTTGGGCGCGGTCTCTCCTAGTTCTCGTATCTGAAGATGCTTTTGTGGGACATGACTAAGATCTGGCAATGTATTTGAAACTATGAAGTTATGTACTAAACTATGTTGCTTCCACAAATTTGAACTTGGTTTGTAATATTTTATTTGAACTCTGATGGATGTAATTCGAATGCCACTTGTGAAATGTTGTAACGAATGATGTGTTGTGTTGAATCACTACGGTCTTGGTTTGTATGTCGAAAGTTGGTTGAAATCCTTCATGATTTCCGGACTACCGAGATTATGGGAGCTTAAGTACAGGAATTTGATCACTTCGGTGATTGTTTTTGTACTTATGTTCTTATGATTTGGTCGGTTCTGTTACAATACGGGGTGATGAACGAGGTGCCAAGCTGATCGGTTTCTTTCATTGTGATCTGGTGATAGCCTGAGTAGGTATCCAGAAAGGAGAGGATCTTGCACCCCAAGGTGGAGTCGACTATCTAGTCTATGCGCGGCAAAGGAAAATGATATTTTGGACATGCCTTGTTGAGGCCAGTATAATCAACACACATTCTCCATTTCTCGATCTTTTTTTAACAAGAACAGGATTGGCAAGCCAGTCGGAGTGGTATACCTCTTTGATGAATCCGGTTGCTAGGAGTTTGGCCATCTCTTCGCTATGGCCCTGCGCCTCTCATCATCGAAGCAACATAGGCAATGCTTGGTGGGCTTCGAGCCTAGGATGAGGCGCAACATGTGCTCAGCGACCTCTCGCGTGGTATGCTCGGCATGTCAGAAGGCTTCCATGCGAAGACATCGCGTCATTGGCATGTAGGAAGTCGAGGAGCTCGCATTCCTATTTGGTCGAGAGTTGGGTCCCTATCCGCACCGTCTTGGTTGGGTCAGTGGGGTCGATCCCCACCACCTTAGTTTCCTCGCTTGGGCGGAAGGCAGCTGAGGAGGTTGACTTATTGCAGTTCGGGACTACTGGGGTCGACAACTCCCCGAGCCGCAGGAGCTCGGATGAGTTGATGACGGCAGTGGCGAGCTCGAAATGCTCACGGTTGCACATGAAGGCGTGTGAGAAGGCGCTACCCACAGTGATGACGCGTCGTTCGGTCCCGGCATCTTCAACTTGAGGTAGGTGTAGTTGGGGATCGCCATGAACTTGGCATAGCATGGGCGCCCCAAGATGGTGTGGTAGGACCCAGGAAAGTCCACCACCTCGAAGATGAGGACCTCCAAGTGAAAGTTGGCTCGGTTGCCAAATGTGACGGGCAGGTCGATCTACCCGAGCGGGTATGCCTACGCTCCTGGGATCATGCCATGGAAGGGAGAGCTCGCCGGATGGAGCTCCAACCGGGGGATGCGCATGGCATCGAGGGTGTCAATGTAGAGGATGTTGAGGCCGCTGCCTCCGTCCATCAGCACCTTGGTGAGGTGCTTCTTGTGGACAATGGGGTTGACGATAAGCGGGAAGTGGCCTAGTCTGGCGACGTGGGCTGGTTGGTCCCTCTGATCAAAAGTGATTGGAGATTTTTACCAGCTAAGGAAGGAGGGGATGGCTGTCTTAGCGACGCATGCCTTTTTGTACCACACTTTGTGCTGGCGCTTGGAGTAGGTGGCATCCGATCCCTCAAAGATCTTGAGGCTCTCCTTAGGATCAGGAAAGTCGTCCCCTTCCTTGTCCTGCGCCTCCTTTCGTGGCTGCTACCTCCTTGCCCTTTCCTTCTTTCGGCCCACCAGCCTATTGCAGAAAGTGCTTGAGGAGTTCATAGTCCTTGTAGAGGTGCTTGACGGGGTTGGCGTGGTTGGTGCATGGGCTCTCCATGAGCTTGTCAAAGTGGTTCGATAGGCCCTGCTGGGGCTGCTTGCCCGTGCGATCGGTCGCGGTGACTAGATCAGAGTTGGCCGGTTGGCGCCGATCCTTCTTGTTCTTCTTGCCCCTCTGTGTGGAGGGGCCCTTATCTTGGTCCTCGCGCTTAGCCTTGCCCTTGTCCTAGCCTCCATTGAAGACCGCCCGACCACCTCCTCGCCGGAGGCGTGGTTCGTGGCGACGTCGAGCAGGTCGTGGGTGGTACGGGGCTTCAGGCAGCCAAGCTTGTGGATCAGGGACTCACAGGTCGTCCCAGAGAGGAATGTGCTGATGATGTCCGCATTGACGACATCAGGAAGGGAGTTGCATTGTTTTTAGAACCTATGGATGTAATCCCATAGGGACTCGCTGGGCTCTTGCTGGTAGCTCTTGAGGTCCTAGGAGTTCCTAGGGCGGACATATGTCCCTAGAAATTTCAATGAAGATCCTCTTGAGGTTTGCCCAGTCGTGGATGCTGTCGTGCGGGAGGAATTCGAACCACGCTTGGACATGTTCCTCCACATAGATGGGGATGCATTGAATGATGAAGTGATCATCATCCACTCGCCCAGCTTGGTAGGCGAGCCAGAAGTCTTTGAGCCAAATACCGGGGTTCATCTCCCCGGTGTATTTGGCAATGCTGGTGGGCGGTCAGAAGCGATGTGGGAATGATGCTCTCTAGATGCGTTCACCAAAAGCCCACGGTCCCTAGGCCATCCGGGCTAGGACTCCGGTCATCTGGCCAGCGACCGTGTTTGGGGAGCATCTCCCCGCTACCCTCGATGGTCCAGTCGGGGCTCGTGTCACGTGCGCACGCCGCCGCTCGGTGGACATCATCATCATACCGGGCCTGACACCGGTTGTTGATGGCACTACGAGCGTCTTGGTTCAGATCGAGCCACTCGCGCACAGGGTGTTAGTGTGGAGTAGCCGATAGGTCGGACTATGGTATAACTACAGCCTCCTATGCCATGCTCGGCGGCTATAGCTGTGAGCGGATGGAGCGATTTGTCAGGTGCGTCTGCACTCCTCAAGTGGGGAGAGAGGCCGCGAGTCGGTGTCGCGATGCGGAGCTCTCTTCGCCTGTTGAACGGTGGTAGTTTCCAATAGTGCCCAGAGGTTCCGGTGGATCATCTGTTCCTAGGGATCGTCCGGCTTGGGAAGGCCATGCAAAAGCATCGCCGCAGCAGTGATGTTCTGGCTAACCTGAGCGAACTACGGGGGATCATTCCCCATCCATGATGTCGCGCTAGACCTAACAGGGCGCGCCCGGGCACCGCTTGCTGGGTCACGTGCACGTGGCATAGCGTCTTTCTGCAGAGCGCGCAGGCGTAGGTGACGGCTGGTGCTGCCGCCATTGTCGTAACTCCTCGCTGGGCTCCTGCGCACACGTGAGGGCCCCGCTCGAGGGTCCGGAGGTGTGTGGGTTTGTAGAGACTCGCACCACCACCGACGGCTATCCCAGGGCATCCGCCATAGCGCACTCCCAAGATAGAGGGTGACTAGGTGCCATGTCATTGATGCTAGAGCCGTCGCTCTCAATCTCATCATCCACAAAGTTGTGGAAAGAGGCGGGAGCGTAGCTCGCCATCCCCACGAATTTGAATGTGAGAGGGGGCGATGTCAGCATCTTTCAGAGCCCTGGGCGTATGCGTCCGTGGGGGACATGAGGCCATAAGGGAACCGCCATATGGTGGCTGCAGCGCGGACAACGGGGTCCCTCCGGATAATCGGTGGAAGATAGTAAATAGCGTGTAAAGAACAAAACGTACGTTACTCACAGTGGGGTTTGAGCCTAGCGTGGGCTTGGAGCGAAGCGCAGGTGCCTCATCGTTGAGGTCGCTGGGTGGCTCGAAGACGACGGAGGGTGTTCCTCCTCCGACGGGTGCCGAGATGAGCGCCTCCTCGTGAAGGCGAAGCACGCCGAGCCGGTCGGTGATGAAGTCTATGCTTCCAAAGAGGAAGGCCTAGGATGGTTTGAAGATGGGAGGAACCCACATCCCAATAGGTGGGAGCATGGGAAACTCCAATGAGCCAAAGCGAGTCATATCACTTGAGCCCGCCATGCCGAAGATGGCGGAAAGGTGGGCCATCCGATGACCAAAAGCATGAACGTACGGTGTTCTCCCCATGGGCGGTGCCAACTGTCCGTGCAGAAAGTGACCAACACGTAAATATTTGTAGTTTTGCCATACATTGTGATCGGATGTGGCATTGCACTCGATGACACAGGGTTTATACTGGTTCAGGCAACGTGCCCTACGTCTAGTTTGAGTCGGTCGGTAACTTTATTCCTGAGCCCAGGTGCTCAAAGTTTGCAGTGGGGTTACAAACGAGAAGGAGAAAGATGGGGGGTGCAAGAGGTCCGGTCGGACTCCGGTCTATAGGGCCAAGAGTGATGGGAGCTACTACGTGCGCTGAGTATTCGAGCGTTTTTTGTTCGTTGGTTGTCTGAATCCCCTTTTGGGAGAGAGCGCATCCCCTTCTATAGATCAAGAGGACGGACTTACAAGAGAGAGAGAGTGTGTAGTATGCTACTAAGTCTTGTCGCCCACGCCATCGGGTACAAGATAATGGTAGGCGCCCACAATACGGTTGGTGTCAGACGCATGTGGGAGCTTTTATCGTGTTCCACTAGGTATGGTAAATGTCGGTGCCCACAACACTTTGGATGCCCAGATGCATGTGGGGGGGCCATACCGCATTTGCCTGGTATGGGAATTGATGGCACCCACAACACTGTAGGGAAAATGTTGGCGCCCTCAACACTGTTTTGGTTCTAATATGTCTAGAAGGTTGTAGGGCACCCCTATGACATGTCTTGTCGGTACTATCCTACGGTCGTATAGGGTATGGTCTTCAGTATTGCGGTTTGTCTTGAGTGTCCTGCCTTAGCTGCTCTGTTTGTTTCCTGGGTCCTTTACCGAGTGGGTGTCCCTGGTCCGTTGGTCCCAGTCAGCTCCGACTGTGCTGGTCGGAGAAGGGTTGTAAGCAGGGGTTCGGTGTACCTCGATTGAAGAAGAGGGTCAGAGTCGGAGCATGGAGGCGGGCGTTGGCCAGGCCTTCCGATCGGAGAAGCAGGTCAGAGTCGGAGCATGGAGGCGGGAGTTTGGCTAGGCCTTTAGGTCGGAGAGGCGGGTCAAAGTCAGAGGCGAGCGTCGTTCCTCTTTGGCCAGGCCTTGCGGTCGGAGAGGTGGGTCGAAGTCGGAAACGAGCGCAGTTCCTTCTTGACCAGGCCTTCCGATCGGAGATTGGATCGCCCTTCTGGCCTATCATTAGGTATTTGGGCTGGGCCAGGAGTTACGCGTCGTTCGCAACGTAGTCTACTGGGTCGAGCTTTTGCTGGGAGTAGGTCCACTAAGGACCCTGGGTTTACAAACCCAACATTTAGTAATTGTAACACGATCAAAGCATTAGCAAAATTTGCAAACTAAGGCTTTATCCCTACCTCCTTGTTCGGATCAAAATCCTTGTCCAGCTCCTCTATTAGCTTCCATCTGACTTGACATGAGAAAGGATCCTTGGGACTTTCATATGCCTCTTCTGAATCCTCATCATCATCGTCTTTATCATCATCATCTTCTTCTTCGTCATCGCCTCCAGCAACCTCTCCTACTCTTCCCTCTTCTCCCTCATCCTCGTCGAACTGATCCTGAGTAAGCATCTCTGCTAGACCCTTGTCTAGCTCATCATTGAACTACTCCTTTGTAATGTGCTCTGGTTCTGGCTCTTTAAAGATTGGCCCATGCTCAGGGCTTGGAGTTGCACTGTCTCTTGTCAGCGACATTTCATGTTTTGTTCTAATAGAACCAAGAAAGTTGACTTTACAGACGCGAGAAGATAAAAAAACAACAATAGATCAAAAAATGAGTAGTAGTAGTAGATGTCGTCAGAAACATATCAATCATCATTTGATAATGAATTTGGAGCATCATGGCATCATAAAAGAGAAGGTTGTGATAGTAGTAGTAGTGGTAGAGGCCTCAAAAACATGTCAAACATCATTTGATCAAGAACATAGAGCATAAAGGCATCATAAACACAGTGAGCATATATAAAAATAGTGAGCATATAGAAAAAGATAGTAGGGGCGGCTGGCAATGATGCCAAGTTCCTTACAAGTTCATGATCATCAGCTCATATTCTAGACAATTTCTGGAGTTGAACAATTTCATTATTGGCAAAACAAAGGAGGGGAGATAAGGGTTTGCCAAAAAAAGCAGCTGCTTGTTCCCAAAAAGAAATAGCAGCTGCTACCAAACATAGAGGAGTAAGAGAAGTAGAAGTAGTAGTAGAGGAGAGGAGGCCAAACAAAAATAGTGAGCATATATAAACACAGTAGTATTAGTAGTAGGGTAGTAACAGTAGAAGTAGGAGTAGGAGGTGTAGTAGGAGTAGGAGTAGTAGGAGAGGAGAGGAGAGAGTAGTAGAAGAACTAGTAGAAGTAGGAGTAGTAGGAGAGGAGAGGAGAGTAGTAGTAGAAGTAGTAGTAGTAGTAGGTGAGGAGAGGAGAGTAGTAGTAGAAGTAGGAGTGGTAGGAGATGAGAGGAGAGTAGTAGTACAAGTAGTAGAAGTAAAAGTAGTAGGAGAGGAGAGGAGATTAGTAGTAGAAGTAGTAGAAGTATGAGTAGTAGGAGAGGAGAGGAGAGTAGTAGAAATAGGAGAGAAGGCTCTACAAAGCAGTTGTTGCCTGTCAAAAGGAAACATATATAAACATAGTGGGCATATACAATCACAGTGAGCATAAATCAATCAGATCTGTACAGAAAGTAAAATAGAAATTGACTAGGAACTTGCAAAATCTATAACTCTTAAATTAGCAAGACTAAAATCATAAAATTCTAGGAAAAGTAATACATGGAAGTTAGCTACAACTTTTGTATACAACATATTCACTAAAAACACTAAGCCAAAAAACATCATCAATCAGATCTGTACAGAAAGTAAAACAGAAACTGACTAGGAACTTGCAAAATCTATAACTCTTAAATTACCAGGCCTAAAATCATGCATTCTAGGACAAGAAATACATGGAAGTTAGATACAACTTTTGTATACAACATATTCACAGAAAACATGATTAACTAAGCCAAAAAGCATCATCAATCAGATCTATACAGAAAGTAAAACAGAAACTGACTGGGAACTTGCAAAATCTATAACTCTTAAATTAGCAGGCCTAAAATCATAAAATTCTAGGACAAGAAATACATAGAAGTTATCTATAACTTTTGTATACAACATATTCATAGAAAACTAGATTAACTAAGCCAAAAAGCATCATCAATCAAATCTGTACAGAAAGTAAAACAGAAACTGACTGGAAACTTGTAAAATCTATAATTCTTAAATTAATTGGCCTAAAATCATGAAATTCTAGGACAATCAATACATGGAAGTTAGATACAACTTTTGTATACAATATATTCATAGAAAACATGATTAGCATGATGAAAAAGCCACTTAACAGTAACTACTCATGCAGCCATTTCAGCATTCAAGGGCAATCAAGTGCTTCACTTATTCTACTAACAAGACTATGCATGAGTAGCTAATTACAAGGATGATAAACCACTATTACACAACTACTTATGATTAGAGTAAGCAAGGAAGATTACATGACTTAAGTACATTCATCTATTACTGTTATATAAAAGTAGCATTGCAAATAAAAGTAGCATTGCAAACTGGTTGAAGGACAGCACTAGACACATTAGAACTATATATGAAGTTAGCATCACTAAGCTTAATTCCACATTCACATCAGCAAGCACAAGTAGAGCAGGAATGGAGGAGAAGGGGTGGGGGATACCTGCAGAAGACCTAGCCAAAGAAAGGGGTGGCGGGCACAGGGCGGTGGAGCGTGCGCACGTCGGACGCATGGCTACCAGGACAAGCCCGCTGGGGGAGGGGGCGCCAACGCTGGAGCACACTGAGGCAGGCCGCTGTGGGAGGGGGCATGGATACCAGAGGACACGACCACCAGTGTAGGCCTGCCGGGGTAGTGCACGTGAACATCGGAGCCGCCGGGGCACAGCGCGGCAGAGGTAGGGCACAGAGGTAGTGGCGGCGGGTTGGACGGCCGGGGGCTCGATCTAAAACCCTAAAAGCCCTAGTTTGGTTTTGGATAATTGATGAAACCTAGCACTAACCTTTGTCATGAGCGATGATTTGAGCTAGGTTGGTGCAATCCAAGTGAGTGAGCAAGGTGAGGTCCATGGAGATGAAGATGGACATGTATTGATGATGATCAAGCTCTAACTTGGAAAAGAAGAACGAGAAAAACAAAAACCGAGAAGATCAAGGCAAAGGTATATGATAGGTTTTTGTTTTGCACTCAAGAATAGAGCGTGTGAGTGACTTAGGATCGATAGCCGTAGTATAAAGAGGGGAAATATTTGGCTAAATGGTTTATCGAGTGCCACTAGGTGACATGATTCTTGAATATGCATTTAGAAACCTAGTGTGCTAACCTTGACCCTTGTAAAATACTTTGAAAAATCCTAACACACGTGCACTCAAGTTCTACACTTTGTGGGTAGCAACTTGGAAGCAAGGGTGAAGAGGTTGTAGACTTAGAAAAAGAAAAGGAGGAGCTGCATGTCGACCGGACACTGGACACGTCCTGACCAGACGCTGGCCAGGCGAGTTCGGTCATTTATAGCAAGAAGGCACGCGGCTGGCCGAAAGGACCGAGGAGCGACCGGGCGCTGCCTCCTACGTGTCCGGTCACATGTTGAAGGTGAGCGCGTTCATGCGATCAGAAGCGTAGGGTCTACGTTAGGTGATCGCTGATGTTAGCACCAAGAGCACATGCAGAGAGGAGCAGTGCAAGGACCAGACGCCAGACGCATCAGGTCACCTCTGATCAGACATGTTCGGTCAACGAAAAACCGCTCTAGAACCTTACTGGACTTGATCTAACGCCATGTGGTTCTAAGTCCGGTCATTTCGGTGACGAGTCCGGTCACAACTTAACCCTAGAGCGCCTATTCACTTGACTGTTAAAGATCGATGCGCTAGATTTAAACGAGGGACGCATGGCAGCCATCCTACGACCGGACATGGGCGACCTCAGGTGCGTCCATTCAGCTCGCGGCTGGCCAACGGCTCTATTTTGAGGGGGCGCCTATAAATATGTTTTGGCCGGCCCTAGGCTCACTCTCTTGGTACTTTGCCATACCTGGCATCCTTGTGAGCCTAAGCAAATATCTCTCACTCATCTCCATCATTGATTCATCATCATAGTGAGATTGAGAATGTTTCCAAGTGCATTTGCTTGAGTAATTGCATCTAGTGGCACTTGGGGATCGTTGTGGCTACGGGTTTCTTGTTTCTCTTAGTGGTTGCCGCCACCTAGATGGCTTGGAGCAGCAGAGGAACTTTGGCATGAGTTGGTGATTGTTCGTGTCTCAGCTCCGGTGATTGTGAAGGGTCTTGTGCCTTCCCCGGTGAAGAGCCAAAATGTAACTCTAGTGGATTGCTCATGTCATTGAGTTACCTCACTTGTGGGTAGGTTCTTGCGGTGTCCAATTGTGTGGACGAGGTTCGTGCAACACCTCTTAGCTGGAACCACCAAGTGTTGGTTGACACAATGGGGACTAGCGTGCCGGTAAGCACGTGAACCTCAGAAGAAAAATCAGTTGTCTCTTGCCCCTTGGTATTCTCCAAGTGTTTGAATTGGTATTCATCTTGTGATTGGTTCACTCCTCTACGCGGCGGTATAATCACCCTACTCACTCATTTACATTCCCGCAAACTAGTTGTAGCAAGCTCTTTAGTGTAGCTAGAATTGAGAGCTTGCTTTGTAGTTTAAGTTCATCTAGTGGAGCTCTTTAGTGTAGCAAGTGTGAGAGCTCTTAGTGAGTAGTGACTTAGCAAATTATGTGCCTAGTGATCATAGTAACTAGAATTGTTGGATAGGTGGCTTGCAACCCTTGTAGAGTTAGAGCAAGTTTACAATTCGCTATTTGTCATACTAATTAAATTGCTCTAGTGATCTTGTAGATTTTTAAATAGGCTATTCACCCCCCTCTAGGCATATTAGGACCTTTCAAACCCTAGCCATCATGGAGATGTGGCGGCGTCGTGGCGGCTCGGGGGTGTCGAGGTGCGGCTCAGGGGTGCGGAGCGGGGGAGACGGCCGGGAGGCGACGACGGGTCAGCCGGCGGGGGCTCGCCTAAAACCCTAGTCGCTGTGGAGATGTGGCAGCATCGTGGTGCCCCGCGGGTGTCAAGGAGCGGCTTGGGGTGCGGAGAGGGGGAGATGGCCGGGAGGCGGCGATGGCGTCGGCCGGCCAGGGGCTCGATCTGAAACCCTAGCCACCGTGGAGATGTGGCGGCATCGTGGCGGCCCACGGGTGTCGAGGTGCGGCTCGGGGGTGCGGAGAGGGGGAGACGGCCGGGAGGCGGCGGCGGCAGGGGGCGCGAGGGGAAAATCAGCAACCTGTCGACGTCGGGAGGAAGAAGAGAGCGCCCAAGACTTAGTCGATTTTGGCCCCCAAGCGCCCATGCTTATATACCCAGGACGATTTGTAGGGGTGGCTTAAAACATCAGCCGCCCCTACAAATCCATTTGTAGGTGGCTTAAAACAAGCCGCCCCTATAAATATATTTCCATTTATATAAATTATTAAATCTGTATTTTATATATAAAATTATTTGGATTACTCTATATATGTAAATATATATATATATATATATTAATTAAAACAAATTGCTGATATGCATATATATAATTCTATTTTTCTTCTTAAAAACATATTTAAAATTTTGAAAAATTGAATTTCAAAATTTCCAATACAATTTTAGGACACTAAATGACCTCAACTAAAAATGTTGTAAACATCAAAGTCATATAACTCATCAAGATGTACAACTTTTATTTTGGTCATCTTTTCATGTGATAAAGTTTTCATAATTAAAATTTTGAATTTCAAAAAATTACTTCAAACCAGATTTTGAAATACCAAATGATTTAAATTGAAAATGTCATGAATATAAAAGTTATAGAACTGATCAAGATATACAACTTTTATTTTTGTCATCATGTCATGTGACTTTGTTTGAATGATTCAAAATTTGAATTTTTAAAAATGACCACTTGAGACAACATTTTGGAATAGTATATGATTTCAAATATAAAAGTCATGAATATAAAAGTTGTATAACTCATCAAGATCTAAAACTTTTATTTTGGTCATTTGTTCATCCGACAAAGTGATAAGAACATTGTTCACAAATTTTACATATCTCTCGTATGGTTTCATAAACTATATAAGAGATATGCAATTTTTGTGAACAATATTACTATCACTTTATTGGATGAAGAAATAACCAAAATAAAAGTTGTAGGTCTTGATGAGTTCTACAACTTTTATGTTCATGACTTTTTGAGTTCAAATCATTTGGTGTCTCAAAATTTTGTTTGAATATATCATTTATTGAAATTCAAAATTTGAATTGTTCAAATTTAGTCACATGAAAATATGACCAAAACAAAAGTTGTAGAGATCGATGAGTTCTACAACTTTTATATTCATGACTTTTTCATTTGAAACCATATGCTTCTTCAATGTGTTGTTCCATGTTTCCATATTTTTGAAATTCAAAATTTGATTTTTTTTCAAACAAAGCCACGTGAGAAGATGACCACAATAATTTGATAGAGCATGATTTTAGAAAATTTTCATTTTTGATCATTTTCTGTCTTAAAATTCAATTCGAAGTTCACAAATTCAAATTTTCAGTTTTTAAATATTATTTTTTATTTTTGAAAAAGAAAATATATCATTATATATATCAGCAAGTTGTTTTTTATGTGTACGGACAAATAGAGCAAAAAAATTTTAATACATTTATACATTTATATATACATTTATAAAAAAATATGCAAAACTAATATTTAAAAAAATACAAAATTATTTGTAGGGGCGGCCGAAGATTGAGCCGCCCCTACAAATCTAATTTGTAGAGGTGATTGAGCCGCCCCTATAAATCGACCCATTTGTAGGGCGGCTCGTATCACCAGCCACCGTTGTGCTATTTGTAGGGGTGGTTGGCCTCGTGGGACCCCAGCGGGGGCACTGTAGGGGCGGCTGCAGAGTGAGCCGCCTCTAAAAAAAAAAAAGGTGTGGTTGCTACAAACTAGCTCTTTAGTAGTGATGAACAAGGAATCCTGAACGACATTCAATAACTATACGTCTTTGATTGATACTAGTGTATAGGAGATCATTAATCATATTCTGTTTCATTTAGCAAGTGTAATTGTGTAAACAAATATACTTGCTCAGTTTTGTGGAGGCAGTAGGTTTCCAGGGACTAGTCTATGTAGGATTTAAATTTTGTTACTGTGAGAAGCCAGTGGGAGCATCAACGTCTCATTGGATTCAAATCATTCTACAAAATAATCTACATCATGTTCATCACCTTAAGAGCCGAAATCAATCCTGCAAGGAAATTCTATTTTTCTTGGCGGTGCAAGGGAGCCTCTAAGTTAAGCTATATTCCTTGAAGGTTTCTAGCAACCGCCAAATAATATGAAGATTTCCTTGACTGTTACACTCAACCTCCAAGGAAATTACACATTTTCTTTGGTGTTCTTCGAATCCTCCAAGGAAATACTTAATATTCTTGAATGTTGTTGCCAAATATCAAGAAATTATACTTTTTCTTGGGTGTTCTTGGAAGCCTCCAAAGGAAATACTTAATATTCTTTAGTGTTGTTGTGAAACCGCCAAAGGAAATTGCCAGCTTTGTTAAGGGATTGATCGAAATTTGTATATCAAAGTAAATAATTGTTTTCCTGTCCTTAGTCCATCAATAGTAATATGCCACCAATTGTACACTTTGACAACTATTTGGCTCAGTTAAATACATGTGACAAGCTGCATTGTGCAACCATCGACATTTCCTTGGAGGTTTATAACCCTCAAGAAAAAAAATTAGCTTGCGTCCAAAAAACCTCCAAGTCTCCAACGAAATGGTGCCCATTTCCTTGGATGTTTATAACCCTTGAGTAAATAGATATTACCAAGGCAGTTTCAAATATTTTCTTGGCGCTTGTCTGCCTCCAAAGAAAGCTATTTAATTAATTATCGGTTGAAATACTTGAAACGACCTGATTTCGGCGAAGGGAAATCCACAGAGTCGAAGTGTATTATGACCGTTGTAGATCATATTACCCAAATTCCAGTCAAATACCACATCCATACAACGAAAATATCAGAGTACAAATAGTGCGGAATTACATAAATTATTACATCGCCGCATTGGCGGAATCAAAAGTATCATTCATTCAGACCAGCTTAAAGATAAGATCGCCAAACTCGAGCGTAGGAATGAACCCCTCAACCATCAAACTCCTCAGAGTTATACTCCTCAGCAGAACCTGTGTGCCAAAATTTATCAGTACGATTTGTACTGGCCACTCCCACCCTATGAGCTATGCTTTGTGGAAATTGGATGCAAGTTGGATATAATCAAAAAGGAACCTAAAAGGCTGGGGTTTCCTATGTATTAACATATCAAGTATATAATAGTATAATCAAGTTTTAAAACCATTCCCACACACATTCCACCCCATTTCCGTCCAGAGCCAGGTTTCGATCCTGTGATTGATATACCACTATCTCCATATCATCACCACACCATCGCTCAGTCGACAGGCCAACTCCCTCTCGGCACTGTCTCATGGCCCGTAGCCCCTTGCTACGACCGACACTCTCTCACGGGGAAGAAGAGAAGGACTCATCTCACTATCTAATTTAAGCGAAACCTAGGAAAGGTCCATAGCCGACAAGTCGGCATATATATCAATCGATCAACCATACACTATGCAGAGGTTTTACATAACCACAAGATCCGCCTTCCTCGCTGACCGTTGTCAACTGGGCTGATTCCGGCCGCTTGCTAGCCTAGGATAATGCCACCCTACCATTCAGCCCTAGTACACCCCAAGTCTAGTCTGGGGTGGCTGAAACTATGAGTCATGAGCCGGGTCCACAAGGTCTCCATGAAGTCTCGGAAGGGTGTGGGGGGAATCCTCCACTCCCCGTACCTCCTCGCACTGTCCGCTATCAACCTAGCAGTAGTGGCAATATCCTACCAAGTAGTCCGACCGTCCCGCATCATATAGGGCGAGTGGTACGTAAGGCTTCTCGATGAATCTGAGTACTAGTAAGTCCTTAGGGATGACCAAGCAAGAATGTCTTCATCAGGGTTTCCATTTATCGTGCCACCACAGCACCTCCACCCCAGGCTCCTCCCATCACAGGTTCACACCCAGGGCCACCTCATATACCATTTACCCACCACAGGTATCCATTTCCAGGGGTGCTCAGGTAGCACCCCATGGTAAGACTTGCCCCAGGCTCGTCGTATATTTCAACTTGGTCAACACAACCCTCACCCTCCACGCACCCAAGTCACACACGCAGCACTCTCCTTATAGTCTAGATAACACCAGTTTCCACCACGCATCAATGTAGTACAAGCGTAGTAGAAGTATTAAGCAATGAAATATAGCAGCAAGCGTGTGTCTAGCCTAATAGCAGGGTAAGCAGGGGTAAGGTTGCGTCAAGGTATAGGCCATCAAGTAAGCATACTACCATGCAAGTCCTATCTTAGTGTGAATATAACAACAAAGTAAAGCAATAGCAGTTCTATATTAGCCATGCGTAATAGTTGCTACGAGGTTGGGTGGGATGTGGCACCTTCAATGTAGTCGTCTCCGTACTTCTCACGGTACTCTCGGTCCTCATCCATCTGATTCTCCTCCGAGTCTGCAAATGATCGCATTATAGTCGCGTTAGCGACGTCTATAGAATAGCACAAAAAGCAATGAAAATTCAAAAGAGCCAAATGCACTCAAACATGGGTTCATTGCGTAGAGCTCGATTTTAGATGAATTTTGGTCCTGGTCTTGTATTTTTCTGAGTTTGTATGAATTAGTTATGAATTTCCAAAGTTTCAAGCATTTCTGAAAATGGGAAAAGGCTGAATTAATATCGTGCTGACACGTGTCACGCTCCTGTTGGTCCACGTGGCATGCTGACGTCAGATGATGTCATTGTCTCGGTTCTGGTACTGAAAGGTGGGGTCCCACATGGCGGTGTCACTGACATGTGGCCCCGGTCAACGGTCAACATTGACCGATCAATGGTCAATACAGGTCGGGCCTCGACTGGGCTGGTTGGGCCTGGATTTGGGCCAGGCTTGGCCCGCCACGTGGCACGCGTTGGTGCAGCCACGTCACGACCCAAGGCCTCTACTGGGCTCTGGTCCACCGATCCGGTGCATGGTGGACTGCGCGGTGTTGGTTCATGGACCGTAGACACGGTCTACGTAGTCCGGGTCCACCGATCCTTCTCCTCCGTTTGGTTCACCAGGACCGGGTGCACGCGTACGTGAACCAGGCGGGGAGAATTCCCCATCGTCCCCGATGCTCCCGCCGGCGGTGAGCTCGCCGGTGAGCCTCTCGGGCGGTACTGGTGCGCGATTAAGGTAGGCAAAAGCGTCACCAAGCCTCGGTGAGTGCAGTGGTGGGGTCAAGGTGGTGGCTGGGGCTTCCTAGGGTTCCGGCCATGGTGAACGGCAGCGTGGGTTCGTCGGCGTGCATGGACAGGGCTGCAGTGGTAGCGAGAGCCCAGTTGGAGGAGCGTGTGAGCTCCACGGTGCTTCTACGGCCATGGTAGGTGTGTCGAAGGAGCTCCTGGTGCTCCCAGTGGCTCCGGCCATGGTGGTGGGGGCAAAGCAGAGGCGGTGGCGCTCCGACGAGGTGCGGTGCGGCAACACAGGGCTCTAGTGGGATTCTTCCTCGGCTAAGGTGAGCGTGGTGTGTCTCTCGTCATGGCAGAGCCAGTCGGGGTGTCAACGTCGCCTTTACCACGACGTAGAAGACGCGGTGGTCTCGCCATGGTTGTGCTCTTGGCCATGGTGAGCGTGCCCGTGCATGTGCGCTCCTGCTCCGATGTACAACATCATGGCTGGGGTCCTCCTTTTGGCTGATGGCAGCACGCACGACGCGTCCTGGGCCTTGGCAAGTGTGGCCATGGCGGTCTCCCTAGCTAACCAGTTGGGCTAGGCCAGAGCTCGAAGCTTCAGCAAGGTTTCGATCGTGGCGGTGCACGTTCCATTTGGCTTGGGAGGTGGTCTCAGCAAGATGGCTCACCACGAGGAGCTCAAAGGCGATGGTGGTGGTGGTGGTGCGGTGTCGACGGTGTAGCAGAGCCAAGCCGGGACAGAGGTACTCGCCATCTTCCGTGCCGGTGGCTCCTCCCTTCTTGCTCCGGCAGCGGCGTCCTTCTCTGCGCCTCTCCTTCTCCTCTCATCCCTTGGCTTAGTGTGTTGGTACGAACCGCACGACGGCGGTGAGGTGTGGTGAGGTGCTAGGGTTCCGGGATCCTCCTTTTATAGGCGAAGCTCCAGGCTTCTCCAATGGCGGTTGATCGGGCGGTGGTGATGCGTGATGCGCATCAGACGGCTCACGGGCGCGGGGCAGTTGTTATGGGGGTCACGTGAGCACTACGCCAAGGGGGCAGGGTCATGCTCTTTGCGTGACCCCGGTCGAGGGAGAGGTCGACGTGGGGAGGAAGAAGACCCTGTTGCTGTGTGACTGACGACGGGGGCCCACCCGTCAGTTTGTCCTAGAGCGGGGAAGGCTGCATTGCTCTGTTGTCTTCTTTGAGCCCACAGTGTTTATTGACCCGCTCTGGTGGCTGCTGGGGAGTGAGAGGGGGGCCCTCATTTGAAAATTTGGGGAGGCCGTTTGGGCCGAAATGGCCTTTGCCATTTTCTGGTATTTCTTAAAGGCTTTTCTATTTTCTGTTTTCAGCAATTAGTTACTAAGTCAAGGTTTAGTCAAAGTGTCTTAGGTTTTATTAGCTTGATGGTGGTTTACAAGGGTCATACATGGTGGTTTTTACCTTTCCCATATATTAGGGATATTATTGACTATTTTTGTTATACAAAAATAGTTGTGGTTTTTTTATTAAGGCATTTTTTTCAAAATCTAGATATTGATTTAATTCACGGAATTTAACAATTGTTATGAGGGTTTATTTACTCATCACATAAATCAATAAAATCCAAATCACATATTGAATTAAGATGCATGCAAGATTCTATTTCATGGTAGTTTCAAATACACATGTGACAATGCATCATGCTCTGCTTATGATATAACCTAGTTGGGTTGCACCTAATGCAAAACTAGGGTTTGGGTTCCACACATGTCACTTAACAATACATAGGTTTTTAAACAAAAAAATTTCAGTTGGAATTTTTGGTGTGTGGATTTTTGGGTTGTTACAGTCCTACCCCCTTAATAGAATCTCGTCCCCGAGATTAAAGTGGAACATACCCTTCGAAGAGATAAGGATATTGTAGCCAGAGGTCAGGACTTTTCTTCCATGTTGCTTCCCTCTTAGTGTGATTGCTCCATTGGATCTTGCACATAGGAATAGTTTTGCTTCGGGTCTCTTTGGTATCTCTACCCAGAATTCGGATAGGATGTTCTTTATACTCAAGAGTATCTTGAATGTCAAGTGTATCAGTTGGAACTACTTCATTGGGCACTCTCAAACACTTGCGTAGATGGGAGACATGGAATACCGGATGTACACCTGCCAATTCCTCGGGTAGCTCAAGTTTGTAGGTGAGCTTTCAATCCTCTTGCAAATCTTGTATGGGCCAACAAATCTAGAGGCAAGCTTTCCTTTCACATGGAATTTGATAGTTCCACATAGCGGGGATACCTTGAGATAGACGAAATCTCCCACATTGAACTCAAGTTCTCTCCTTTTTGTTAGCATAGCTCTTGTATCAACTTTGAGCAATTCTCAAATTCTCTTTTACTTGAGCAACACCTTCTTTGGCATCTTGAATCTTAGCAGAGTCAAAGAACGATCTTTCCCCTGGTTGAGACCACATCAAAGGTGTCTTACAAGGTCTGCCATACAGAGCTTCAAACGGTGACATCTTCATACTGGCTTGGTAGCTGTTGTTGTAAGAGAATTCTACATAGGGTAGGCATTTCTCCCAATCAGAGCCATAATTCAGTACACTAGCACGAAGCATGTCTTTTAAGATCTGATTTACTCGTTCAGTCTGTCCATCTGTCTGTGGGTGATAAGCGGTACTGAAATCAAGTTTGGTTCCGATGGACTTGTGCAGAGCTTCCCAGAATTGGGACATAAACTGAGGACCATGATCAGATACAATATTAGAGGGAGCTCCATGCAGTCTGAGGATATGCTCAACATATAGATCTGCTAACTTTTGGCATCGGTCTTGGTCTTAACGGGTACAAAGTGAGCAACCTTGGTTAAATGATCTACAATCACCCAAATGGAATCATTGCCTTTCTGTGAACGGGGCAAACCGACTATGAAATCCATGGATATGCTCTCCCATTTCCACTCGGGAACGTCAAGAGGCTTCAGCAATCCTACAGGCCTTTGATGTTCAGCCTTGACTCTATTACAGGTGTCACATCGTGCCACATGTCCCGCAATGTTTGTCTTCATGCCTTTCCACCAAAAGTGTTTCTTCAAGTCTTGATACATCTTTGAACCTCTAGAGTGAATACAGTACTTAGAATCATGAGCTTCTGATAGAATTTCCTCTCGTAGTGCTGGATCAGAAGGTACACAGATTCTGTCCTTAAACCAGATGGTTCCTTGTTCATCTTCATGGTGGTTGGTCTTGTAGCCTAGTTTCATTAGACCACGAAGATACCCAATTTCTTCACAATTTTTCTGAGCTTGACGGATGCAATCTGTGAGATCATACTGTATGCGGAGCTCATTCAACAAGCCATGTAGTAGTATCTCAAGTTGGAAATCATCAATCTCTTCCTTGAGTTCAGGTGGTACGGATTCTGTGATCAAGGTGTGACAGTAGCTCTTGCGACTGAGGGCATCCGCGACTCTATTAGCTTTTCTCGGATGATAGTGAATTTCTAGGTCATAGTCCTTGATCAACTCTAGCCATCGGCGTTGTCTCATATTCAGATCTTCCTGAGTGAAAAAGTACTTCAAGCTCTTGTGATCGGTATAGATATCACACTTGTTGCCTATCAAGTGGTGCCTCCAGATCTTCAATGCATATACAACTGCTGCTAACTCAAGATCATGAGTGGGGTAACGGTTCTCATGTTCTTTCAACTGTCGAGAAGCATAAGCTATCACTCTCCCACCTTGCATCAATACATAGCCAAGTCCTTGACGGGATGCATCACAGTAGACCATGAAATCTTTACTAATATCAAGCAATGCTAGCACAGGAGTTGTGGTAAGCTTCTGTTTCAATTCCTAGAAGCTTCGCTCGCACTCGGGCGTCCATTCAAACTCCTTGGTCTTCTTCAGAAGGTTGGTCATCGGACGGACTATCTTGGAGAAGTTTTCAATGAATTGGCGATAATATCCATCCAATCCCAAAAAACTTCTGACTTCTGTCACATTACGGGGTTGATCCCACTCTTTCACAGCTTCAATCTTGGCTGGGTCAACTGCGACACCTTCAGCTGATAGTACATGGCCTAGGAAGGCAACTTTCTATAGCCAAAATTCGCATTTGCTGAACTTTGCGTAGAGCTGATGTTGGGCTAGTTTCTCAAGCACAATTCTCAGATGATGTTCATGTTCTTCAGCGGTGGGTGAATAGACAAGGATGTCATCAATGAATACTACCACGAACTTATCTAGTTCATCCATGAAAACCTTATTCATCATGTTCATGAAGTATGCGGGAGCATTCGTGAGTCCAAAGGACACCACAATGAACTCAAACTGCCCATACCTAGTCACGAAAGCTGTCTTCGGGATGTCACTCTCTCGAATCTTCATCTGATGATAGCCAGATCTGAGATCAATCTTGGAGAAATACTTGGCACCTCGAAGCTGATCAAGCAGATCATCGATTCTTGGCAGAGGGTACTTGTTCTTGATGGTGACTGCGTTCAAGTTCCGGTAGTCAATGCACATTCTCATCGAGCCATCCTTCTTCTTAACAAACAGAACAGGGGATCCCTAGGGTGAAGCACTGGGTCTGATATACCCCTTCGAGATGAGCTCATCAAGCTATTTCTTGAGCTCGGCTAGTTCGTCAACTGACATGCGATAGGGTCTCTTAGCAATGGGTCCTGTTCCCGGCAAAAGATCAATGATGAACTCTACATCACGGTCTGGTGGCATACCCGGTAATTCTTTAGGGAATACATCGGGATAGTCTCTGACCACAGGCACATCATGAACTATCTTCTCCTCTTTTTGTGATTCTGAACTAGCTTTAAGGGCACATAGGATAGAAGTGGACTTTCCGGACTGGGGTTCACATCTAATAACTTGGCCTGATGGGTGGGTCACTTGGACGTATCTAGGTGAACATGATATGATACATCGGTGAATGGTTAGCCAATCCATACCTAAGATGACATCTAGGCTCGTGGAAGGTAACAGGGTTAGGTCGGCTTCAAAGATAAGACCCTCAATGGTAAGACTCACTCCCTTACAGATGTGGGTGCACTTTAGATCTCCTAAAGGTGAGCTAGTGATGATAGGCTTTCCACGTGGGGTTACAGGCAGGTCATGCTCTCGTGCAAACTTGGATGATATGTAAGAACAAGTTGCTCTAGAGTCAAATAGAAGCGATCTTGAGATTGCCATTAACTAAAAACATACTCAGACACAACGTTAGGGGAAGCACTGTGCTTCCTCGGCGTCCAGATGGTTGAGACATCCATGAGTAGCAGATCCCTTGAACTGAGACTTCTGAGCGGCTGAGTTTGAGGGCACTCAGCGGCTTTGTGACCCGGTTGGCCACAAGTGAAGCAGGTGAAAGGAGCACCACCTGTAGGGGTTGGTGCGGGTGCCTTCTAGTTTCCAGTGCTTGGTGCAGAGCGGTTCTGTGTTGGGCATTCATTCGTTGAGCGGGAACTGTTGGAACGGTCCTGAGTGTTGTGGTCCTGAGCATAACGGTCCTGGGTGTAATGATCCTGAGCAGGGCGGGAGTATTTGGTGGTGTAGCCTCCACCACCCCTACTCGATCCAGGGTTGTCATCCCTGTTGTGGCGAGAGCGTTCCCTAGATGGTGCATCTCTGTGGAACCTCTTGCGATCACGACCACGGAAAGACTCCTTAGGCTTACGCTTCCTCTCCCTGTACTCCTCTCCAGCTTTAGCACGGTCCTTCTCAATCTAGATGCAGCGATCCACCAGAGCACGCAGCATGCTACTCTCAATACCGCCAAACTTCAGCTTGATGTGCGGGTTAAGTCCATTGCGGTAATAGTATAGCTTCTCCTTCTCAGAGTTCACAACATAGGAAGGTGCATAGCGTAGAAGGTTGGTGAAACGAGTAGTGTACTCAGTCACCCTGTCCTTTCCCATCTTGATGTTGCGGAACTACTCGGCTTTGGACTCCATGATACCCTTGGGAATGTGATACTCAGTGAATGCTTCGGCGAACTCATCCCACGAGATGTTGGTAGGGTCCTCATGGGAATCACTGAAACTATCCCACCAGGCGCATGCTGCACCTATGAGCTGGTGTGTGGTAGCTCCAACACACTCATCGTCGGTGAAGGTGGTGAGGTCGAGCTTCTTTTCCACCTCCTTGAGCCAGTCATCGGCTACAAGCGGGTCAGGGTCGGTGCCATCATAGGTAGGTGGCCTCAGCTTCAAAAATCCCTCCAGCTTCCTTTGGAAGTCATTCTGCCGACCTCCCTGGCGACTGTTGCAAGAAGCTGGGTCTGTTGCGCCATCACTTCTGCCAGGTTTGGTGGTGGTGGTGGCAGAATGTTCTCCTCAACAGGCGGCGGGGTATTCTCCAGGTTGAAGGGTATCCCTCCACGTCCACGGCCATGGTTGTTGCCACCACGCCCCCTGTTTGGTTCGACTGGTTCGGGGGTGGGCGCACGTCCACGGTTCATTAGGCGAGCAGATCGGCGGTTTGGCATCTGCAACACGGATCATATGAATTTTAGTGTTTGTGCCATAAGTGCTTATAATTCAGTATGATTACATGATTTTGATGATTTAAAGAAAAACATTTATACTACCCAACACTCATTACAAAGGAGCAATAAGATCCATAAGATGCAATAAGATCCAAAACATTCATTACATGGGTTTTATTACATAGCAGCGTCTCCAGTAGCTACACTTGAAGACTCGCGAGAATCGTACTACACATAGAGTCTCATATTACATCTCATAAGGGGTACATCATGGGGTACAACTTATGGAAGCCACTGATATGACTCATGACCATGCAGGGTCATCTACTCTAACTCGTACACCGCAGCTGGGATACGACTGTTCTCGATCTTGATCTCCTCGTCAGACTTTTGAAGTCGGGACACGTACTTCAAGGCCTTGGCGAGCTTCTCAGTAGGCTTGGCTCTAGGTAGGGTAAGGTAGGCGTCTAGGTTGAGGCGAGTCAGGGCTAACTCAAACTCCTCTATCCTAGGCTTCGTCTTGTTATGAATCTCCTTGGGTAGCTGATCCCACATACCCTTCATCTCCCTGAGGCGCTTCTTGTCAGACTTCTGCCAAGCCTGCCAAGTCCTCTCACACTTGTCCTATAGGTACTCGTTCTGCCTGAGTGCCTCGATTAGGTGACCCTGGTTGCGAACGGCCTTCTTCTTGAACTCCTCTAGCTCCTGAGTCATGGTCTTGTTCTTAGATTGGATTTTTAGCATATCAATCCCCATGGAACTCTCTCTATCTCCTCTGTGGTTGAACTCGGCATTCTTGTCGTCCAACTCTCTTTGCAACTCCAAGACCTTGCTGTCGAGGTAGCAGTTCCTATTGCCTAGGTCGGTGGCTTTGTCTTATAAGTCAGCGACCTCGGCTTTATGGACTTCTTCACGACGGTTGAGCTCATCCTGTAGCTTGGCAACTGTCTCAAGCAGACTAGCTCGCTCCTATGCTCCCTGTGAGTCTCGCTCCTGGTACTCCCATAGAAGGGCCTGGTCCTGTCATCTCCTCTGCTCAAGCTGGGTCACGTACCTGTCCTGCTCTAGTAGGTGGATAGCCGAGACGCGAAGGCATCTGTCCTCCTCAGCAAAGATAACTCTGCCGGCTGTGAAACTCTGCTCACTAGGGGTAAGGCTGAGGTTGAGGGCCTAGGGAAGTAGAAGGAACTCTGTCGTCTTCAGGTGCTCATAGTGGTCCCTCATTACTCTGTGAAGTGCCTTGTGTGAGACAGCTCGTAGTCCCCCCTCAACTGTGTCCTCTATAGTCAACTTGGTGAAAGCTAGGACAAAAGGTAAGGTAGTGCTAGCTGGGAACTCGACTGACGTGACAACCGGTCCTCTGATTCCTCCTTCTTGAGCTGACTTCCCGGTGCAGGTGACCTTGACAAGCTCATCAGGGACTCCTAACGTGACGAGAACTCGGTAGAGGGTCTATGCAAAACCCCTGAGCTCACGTAGGTCGAAGGTAAGCTTGGCATGGTCCAGAGGTAGCGGTCCTAGAGGCGGCCATTCGACCTTCATTGCCATCTGCATGTTTTAAGGAAACAGGTGTTAGCAGGTCAATAAATAGATAAGCCTTGCATGAAAGTAAATGCAAGGTCGGTATATAACCGAAAGAAGGGTTCTTCATGTCCTATTCTATCATCCATTTCTGAGGGTTTCATCCTTGGGTCAAGTATGGCTCTGATACCAACTGAAACGACCTGATTTCCGCGAAGAGAAATCCACAGAATCAAAGTGTATTATGACCGTTGTAGATCATATTACCCAAATTCTAGTCAAATACCACATCCATACAACGATAATATCATAGTACAAATAATGTGGAATTACATAAATTATTACATCGCCGCATTGGCGGAATCAAAAGTAGCATTCATTTAGAACAGCTTGAAGATAAGATCACCAAACTCGAGCATAGGAGCAAACCCTCAACCATCAAACTCCTTAGAGCTATACTCCTCAGCAGAACCTGTGTGCCAAAATTTATCAGTACGATTTGTACTGGCCACTCCCACCCTATGAGCTATGCTTTGTGGAAATTGGATGAAAGTTGGATATAATCACAAGGAACCTATAAGGCTGGGGTTTCCTATGTATTAACATATCAAGTATATAATAGTATAGTCAAGTTTTAACACCATTCCCACACACATTCCACCCCATTTCCGTCCAGAGCCAGGTTTCGATCTTGGGATTGATATACCACCATCTACATATCATCACCACACCATCGCTCACTCGACAGGCCAACTCCCTCTCGGCACTGTCTCATGGCCCATAGCCCCTGGCTACGACCGACACTCTCTCACGGGGGAAGAAGAGAAGGACTCATCTCACTATCTTGTTTAAGCGAAACCGAGGAAAGTTTCAAGCATTTCTGAAAATGGGAAAAGGCTGAATTAATATCATGCTGACACGTGTCACGCTCTTGTTGGTCCACGTGGCATCTGTGACGAATTATGCCCATGACGTCATTGTCTAGCGGTTCCTACCAAGGTCCACCGTCGCACCATATAGGGCGAGTGGGGTCCCACATGGCTTAGGGTGTCAATCGAATGTCTTCATCATGTGCCCCGCTCCTCCCATCGGTCAATGGTCAATACCATTTACCCACCACGGGCCTCGACCGGGCCTGGTTGGGCCTGGATTTGGGCCAGGCTTGGCCCGCCACCTCACCCTCCACGCACGCATCGTTAGTGCGCCACGTCCATGACCCTGGGCCTCTACTAGGCTCTTGTCCACCGATCCGGTGCATGGTGGACTACGCGGTGTTGGTTCATGGACCGCAGACACGGTCTATGTAGTCCGGGTCCACCGATCCTTCTCCTCCGTTTGGTTCACCAAGACCGGGTGCACGCGACGCGTGAAAAAGCGGGGAAATCCCCATCGTCCCGATGCTCCCTTGCCGTGATGTGAGCTCACCGGTGAGCCTCTCGGGCGTCTTGGTGTGCGCGATTAAGGTAGCAAAAGCGTCCACCAAGCCTCGGCGAAGTGCGAAGTTTTGGGGTCAAGGTGGTGGGCTGGGCTTCCTAGGGTTCTCGCCACGGTGAGCAGCGGCGTGGGTTGGGGTCGGCGTGCATGGACAACATTGAGGCTGCATCTGAGCCAGTAGCGAGCCCAGTTGGAGGCGTGTGAGCTCCACGGTGCTTCTACGGCCATGGTAGGCATGTCATGGAAGGAGCTCCTAGTGCTCCCAGTGGCTCGGCCATGGTGGTGGGGGCAAAGCGGAGGCGGTGGCGCTCCGAGTGAGCGAGGTGTGGTGCGTCAACAACACAGGGGGCTCAAGGATGGGCTTCTTCCTCGGCTAAGGTGAGCTTGGTGTGTGTCTCTCTGACCATGGTCATGGCGAGCCGTGGTCCGGGGTGTCGCGCGTCGCCTTTACCCACGTAGAAGACGAAGACGGTGGTCTCCCATGGTTGTGCTCTTGGCCATGGTGAGCGTGTGCCCATGCATGTGCTCCTACTCCGATGTACAACGTCATGGCTGGGGTCCTCCTTTTGGCTGATGGCAGCGCGCACGGCGTGTCCTGGGCCTCGGCAAGCGTGGCCATGGCGGTCTCCCTAGCTAACCAGTTGGGCTAGGCCAGAGCTCGAAGCTTCAACAAGGTTTCGATCATGGTGTGCACATTCCATTTGGCTAGGGAGGTGGTCTCAGCAAGATGTCTCACCACGGGGAGCTCGAAGGCGATGGTGGTGGTGGTGGTGCGGTGTCGACGGTGTAGCAGAGCCAAGCCGGGACAGAGGTACTCACCGTCTTCCGCGCCGGCGGCTCCTCCCTTCTTGCTCTGGCAGCGGCGTCCTTCTCCACGCCTCTCCTTCTCCTCTCGTCCCTCGGCTTAGTGTGTTGGTATGAACCACACGGCGGCGGCGAGGTGTGGTGAGGTGCTAGGGTTCGGGCTCCTCCTTTTATAGGCGAAGCTCCAGGCTTCTCCAATGGTGGTTGATCGGCGGCGGCGTGATGCGTGATGCGCATCAGACGGCTCACGGGCGCGGGGCAGTTGTCGTGGGGGTCACGTGAGTGCTACGCCAAGGGGGCAGGGTCATGCTCTTTACGTGACCCGGGCCTGCGCCTGCGGCTCCGGTCGGTTCCCGGTCGAGGGAGAGGTCGGCGTGGGGAGACAGAAGACCCTGTTGCTATGTGACTGATGACGGGGGCCCACCCGTCAGTTTGTCCTAGAGCAGGGAAGGTGCAGTTCTTTGCGCTATCTTCTTTGGGCCACAGTGTTTGTTTGGCCCGCCTGGCCTGGTGTGTCAAAAGGGGAGTGAGAGGAGGGCCCTCATTTGGTTTGGGCGGAGCCATTTGGGCCAAAATGGCCTTTGCCATTTTCTCGGTATTTCTTGAAGGCTTTTCTATTTTACATTTTCAGCAATTAGTTACTAAGTCAAGGTTTAGTCAAAGTGTCTTAGGTTTTATTAGCTTGATGGTGGTGGTTTACAAGGGTCATACATGGTGGTTTTTACCTTTCCCATATATTAGGGATATTATTGACTATTTTTGTTATACAAAAATAGTTGTGGTTTTTTTATTAAGGCATTTTTTTCAAAATCTGGATATTGATTTAATTCACGGAATTTAACAATTGTTATGAGGGTTTATTTACTCATCACATAAATCAATAAAATCCAAATCACATATTGAATTAAGATCAGGCCTGACCCTGGGGGGTTCGAGCTGTTCAGCCGAACAGGGCCCTCGACCATTCCTAGCGCCGATTCACTAATCGGCTTACGTCCGTACCACGTTTCTATGGCCCCAAATAAAGTTAGCTGTGACATGCAACTCTGCGAGGCATGTGGCGTGCTGCCATTTGTCATCGGTTAAGCGTCGATTCAGCTAATCGCGTGCTCGCGGCAACAACGAACCAATGACCGGCCGCCCTTTGCCCTGATCACGGCTCACTCTCCATGCCTGCGTCGTCTTGAACAGCGGAGGTAAGAAATTGCACTAAGCCCTTTGATTGTGTTTGTGTACGTGGTATGCCAAGTATATTCTTTAGATTTAGGATTTAGCAATCCCGTACGGTGCGGCATGCATGTTTAGTATGACATTGGATTTTCTGAAATTCTGAAATTGAATTGAGTATTGCATAATTTTTTAAATTACTTACTAATTTCTAAATTTACACGCATCTGGAAGTGAGAAAAGAAAAAAGAAGAGAGGATAGAGGATAGAGGACTTGATACAATCACACAAGAAAAAAATATTTTATGTACATTATATTTATTAGAAACATCATTATATTATTTGAGTTAAAAGGGCCCATCTTTCAAGCTCCGCTCCGGGTCACTAAATTAACAGGACCGGGCCTGATTAAGATGCATGCAAGATTCTATTTCATGGGAGTTTCAAATACACATGTGACAATGCATCATGCTCTGCTTATGATATAACCTAGTTGGGTTGCACCTAATGCAAAACTAGGGTTTGGGTTCCACACATGTCACTTAACAATACATAGGTTTTTAAACAAAAAAAATTTCAATTAAAATTTTTGGTGTGTGGATTTTTAGGTTGTTATAGTACTTTTTGTCGCTTTGGCAAATTAGATGTCGTCCTAATTTCCTTGGCAGCTAGCCTCCAAGGAAATGATCTTTTAGTGCCAAAACCATCCAGGAAAAGAATTTCCCTTATCCTCTATTCTTGGCGATTTTGCTTGACGGTAAATAGTCAAGGATTGTTTTCTTGGTGGTTTAGCCATTTTCCTTGGTGGTTTATGGTCCTCAAAGTATAGTAATTCCGTTCTCTTGTATTATCACTTTGTTTGTTCCCTACTTTTCGCTGAGAGTCCAACTCTTAGTCAAAGCATGTTACTGTTGATAAATTATCTATCGTAACTCAAAGTCCAGGACAAACTAGTGATGAATGTGTTCCATGTGGTCAATTAAATTTTTGTACGTATATCCACTTATCTGAATGTTTTGATTTCTTACTACATAACATATGGTACCTGCAAAGTTTTCAAGTGATATGCAAGTGTCCATATAATAGCCCCAACGCTGTGTGCCGGAACGCAGAAGCGGGAAGTCTCTTTCATTTTCTAAAAAAACATATAGCCCAAAGTCATGTTTTGTTTTGTTACAGTTATTCAATCAATCACCTTAGTCATTAAAAAAACTTAACCAGTGCAGAAAAGATCACCAATAGATTTTAAACTATCCCTAGTAGAAGGGTCCAAACCAACCATAGGTGTCACAAGGCACAAGCCTCCAAGGAAATACTTGAGTACCTTGTGATTTGTGAGCCAAAAGAAAAAGGAAGGAGGACCGAAGAATAATAGGCATGGGAGGCATTAGGAAAGCTTGAAGCATGCATGATCCCACCTGGCCACCTCCAGGAGTTTACCATAGCTTAAGCTTTCCTGCATGTTCCCATGTCGGCTGCTCTTTGACCCTCATCTCTTCCTTTTCCCTCCTCACCATTGTGCTCTGTCATCATGTAAATATGTATATGAAGAACTTTAGCTTCACCATGAAATGATTATGCGAGCCAAAAAGGAAGTGGAAGGAGTGCTTAAGAATAATAGGAATGGGAGGCATCAGAAAGCACATTAGGCTACCTCATGGTCAGAGGAAACAAACATGTTGGCTTTCCAGCATGTTCCCACTCCCACTACTCTTAGGCTCTCTTTCTTCCTCTTCCTGACTCACTAAGTCTGCAATTACAAAACGTTCAGAGAGGCCTGAGCTGTTGAACAATTCCTCTGTATATATAGTACACGTCAATCAGAGTATATATATAGACCTATGTGGTACTGCAGTGAACAAATTAAGGCATCTCTTAATCTTCAAAAAAAAAAAGGCATCTCTTGGATGGTGTACGGTAAATAGCAGTCAATGACAGCTGGGCCATGTGACCAGTATACATTATTCTCAATGTGAATACTAGCCGACGGCAGTTCTGTGCATGACTAGATAGCCATTGGCACTGACAGGACCGTGAATTTCCATCCACCGGGGGAAAATAAAGAACCATGCATTAATCTGATGTATTTAAGAGGAATTGAAAAAGATGGAAATTGGATCTGAGATTTTTTCCCCCTGTGGTAGTGTCGGTTAGTTGTTCGGGGAGTGGATGCCCCTAGCTAGTTGTCCTAGTGAAGTCAACGTTGAGATGTACGTTGTCCCAATTGAGTTGTAGTCATGAAGGGGTTTTTGCCAGATCTCTCAACTAAACCTTGTGTTTAGTTGAGCTGTTTGTTGTGCCGAAGTAGTTTGACAGAAATATGACACATCACCTGGTTGTATTTTTTTTTTTGCCAGATTCCTCATAAGCTAAGTCGAACTCTCCTGCGTGTTCGAGAAAAAAAAGAAATACCTATTTATAGTGGCAGTTGCTTAATAAAACCGTTAGTACAAATAGTCTATTTATATAGACGGTTGTCTTAAAATGTCTACCACTAGAAACTTAGTGGCGGCTGTTGGTTATGGGCCTGGCTGGCTCATAGCACCGGCGAAACCAATAAATTCTTTTTATAGTTGTGTGAGTCGACACGTATTCATTTCAATTAACTATAGAAACATCTGTTCAAAGCTTTCCAAAGTCCAATATATAGAAATTGCGCGAGCAACCGTTGAGATTATCGTTTCATTGCAGGTAGATCTTCCCTGCTACCATTACCTGTTTGACTGTTCCTAATATACAGATGGTCGCTGTGCTCCATCCACAATGTTTTGGCCATGGTTGTCTCAGTTCATCAGCTCAGCATTTTTACAGGCAACTTTCTATTTTTTTTTAAAAAAACTATGAATTACTTCACTAAAAAATGTCATAGTTTGTGTACTGAGTGAAGTGCACGTTTTGTATGCAGCTCACCTCCCTTCTGTCTATGATTTCTGGTACCAACTTAATGTTACCAAAGGTGTATGTTTTATCTGTTGCCTCTCATGACCATGGTGCCTTCGTCGTGACGGAAACAGCAATGAATTAGCTGTGCCACTGTGTTCCCATCTAACTTTTTTTTTGTGTTCCTTGTTAAACTCAAATTGGTGTTTGTTTCTTCCTTCACAATTTACTACCCAGCACATACTCCGTACATCTTAGTGCAATATTGTTCAAAGTTCTAGTCGCCATTATGCACTCATACTAGTAAGTAGAATATGTAGCAGAAAGGTGACCCAAGACCTTGTGATTGTGATGGATGTCCCTAATTTTCTCCGTAAAACCATCACACAAGCCAAAAGGAAGAGGAAGGAAGGCGTAAGGACTATAGGAATGAGAGGCATCGGGAAAAACCAAACTAAATTCCCACCCCAATACTAGGAGGAAATCAAGCGTGGTTTTCCTCAATATTCTCATTCCCACTGCTCTTATACCCTCTGTTTCTTCCTCTTCCTAACTTGCCAATTGCCATCAGGCCCTCATCTAACTATGTGCTTTTGCTATGTATATTATCTTCATCACCAAATAATTGCACTAGTGAAAGGAAGACGAAGGAGCACCTAAGAACCATAGGAATGGGAGGCATCAGGAACACGACAAGTCTAATGTCCATCTCCAAACGATAGAGAAGAACAAAATTAGGGCGTTGTGTTCCTTCATGTTCCCATTCCTATTGCTCTTAGGACCTCTCTTTCTTCCTCTTCCGTGCTCACAGATTCTGAGATGGAGAAGGTTTTGCAGTGGAACCACTCATGCCTCAAGGATAGCTCAAGCAATATATAGACACTTCCGGTGCACCTAGCTTTGGGAACAATGAATGGACCAAGTGCAGCGTGCACCAACAGGCCATTAATTGTTAAGTAATCTGCTGCTCTCTAGTGTAAATGCACGGTAGGGGAAGGCGGCGTCGAAAAGGCTCCCTGCTGTGGTACTGTAGCCAAAGCAGGGGCAGGCGCCGAATGGCTCTTCTGCCGCACTGTAGCCACAGCAGGTGCAGGCGCAAAAGTCAGCCATGCTGTCACATCTAGTCACTGTAGCAGCATGGTGGCCTGACATGTCTGTATACTAGGATTAGATGGGTAGAGTTATATATATAGTTTGCCACTGCAACTCAGTAAAGAGAGCAAGTTCAGTTTTGCCATCTCCTCTGCAGGGTTCCGGCCAACGCTGGTGCTTGTGTTTTATGTGTGTGCTCTGTTCTCCCTCTCTTCTTCTACCTCTATCCATAGTGTGTGCTCAGCAACGATAGTGTGTGGTCGGCAACGCTGGTGAGTGATCGGCTCACCCGTGCTGGAGATCCAGGGGGCCAACAAGTGGTATCGGAGTCGTACAAGCACCGTCGCCGGACTAACCGCTGGTGGTGATGGACTATTTGGAGATGGGCGACAGCAGCGGCGCTGTTGTGGCTGCCCAGCCACGACAGGAGGTCGTTGTGCGCACAGTGCGAGAGGTCAGCGGCACTAGTTTGCCAACGCTGACTCACACCAACTATGCGCGAGTGGGCAGTGACCATGAAGGTCAAGCTCAGAGCCCGACGGCTCTGGAATGCTGTTGATAAGGGCACCGACAACGAAGAAGATGATATGTCAGCATTGGAGGCTATCTTCGTTGCTGTGCCAGCGGAGTACAGGGAGCCATTGGGGGCTAAGAGCTCTACTAAGGAGGCGTGGGAGGCCATTGCGGCGATGCACGTCGATTTCGACCGCTCAAAGAAGGCGGCGGCCCAGCTGCTGAAGCAGGAGTACGCCAACCTCAAGTTCAAGGATGGTGAATCGGTGGATGACTTCTCCCTCCGCCTACAGTCGCTCATCAGCAAGCTGAGGAGCCACGGCGTCACCATCGACGAAGAAGAGGCGGTCTCAAGTACCTCCACTCCGTGCCGATGAAGTACATCCAGATCGCTCTCTCCATAGAGACGATGCTGGACATGTCCACCCTCACCATTAAGGATGTGACTGGCCGTCTGTAGGTGATGGATGAGCGCATGGAGCAGGCCACAGCAACGAAGGACAGAGGCAAGTGCTGCTGACAGAGGAGGAGTGGACTGTCCGGAGGAACTCCGGGGTAACCTCCTCCAGTCGCGGTGGCGATGGCAAGCGCCACAACAAGGCTTCTTCGGAGAAGAAGAAGAAGGTCGACCCCAACGCCTACCGACACTGCGGGAAGATGGGCCATTGGGCAAAGGAGTGCCCAAATCGCAAGCAGGAGAAGAAGGCTGAGGCTCATCTAGCGTAAGTTGATGATGATGATGAGGCCACTCTCGTGATGGCGATGTTATATGCACTACACGACGTTGAGGCCAAGGAGAAGGGAGAGGCGAAGGTGGTGGAAGGGCCTAGGAAGGCTCTAAAAGCTATCTACCTCAACGAATCACGCGCCCAAGTCCACCTCGAACGTGTGGGCGGCAAGTAGGAGCAGCGGTGGTACCTGAACTCCGGCACCAGCAACCACATGACGGGCTCCAAGGCAGCCTTTTCCAAGCTCGACGATGACGTGATCGGCACAGTGAAGTTTGGTGACGGCTCAAGGGTGGCAATCCGAGGGCATAGCACCATCATCTTTAGGTGCCAGAACGGCGAGCACCGCGCGCTAACAGATGTATATTACATCCCGCAGCTGCGATCAAGCATCATCAGCATTGGCCAGCTGGATGAGCATGTGAGTGAGGTATTGATCAAGGATGGCGCCCTTAGGATCAGGGACCAAGGTGAAGAGGTCCCAGAACCGGCTATACCTGCTCGACTTGAAGGTGGAGCAGCCAGTGTGCCTGGCAGCACGGCACACTGAGGAGCCGTGGCTGTGGCATGCCCGGTTCAGCCATCTCAGCTTCGACGCACTTGGTTGGCTAAAGCAGATGGTCCGAGGGCTACCCCACATTGAGCACGGAGGCGAGCTATATGACAGCTGCCTGGCCGGGAAGCAGAGGAGGCTGCCGTTCCCAAAGGCGGCCAAGTATCGTGTGGTGGATGCTCTCGAGCTTGTCCACGGTGATCTCTGCGGGCCAATCACGCCAGCCACAAACGGTGGTCGGCGGTAGTTCTTCTGCTCGTGGATGATTGCAATCACTATATGTGTCTGCAACTCCTAACGAGCAAGGACGAGGCGGCGGCGGCGATCAAGAAGTTCAAGGCACGCGTGGAGGCGGAGAGCGGCAAGAAGCTACGCGTGCTACGGACTGATCGGGGCGGTGAATTCACTTCGGTGGAGTTCGTTGCATACTATGTGGATCAGGATGTGGTGCGACACCACACCGCGCCATACTCACCACAGCAGAATGGCATGGTGGAGCGGTGGAATCAGACGATGATCGGCATGGCTCGATCCATGATGAAGGCAAATGGCATGCCGGCAAGGTTCTAGGGTGAGGCGCTGACCATGGTGGTGTTCATCCTCAATCGTGGGCCCACCAAGGCCCTGAAGGGCAAGACGCCATTCGAGGCTTGGCATGGACACCAACCGAATGTGTCCTTCTTCAGGACATTCGGCTACATCAGCCACGCCAGGAAGACGAAGCCGGTCCTCACCAAGCTGGAAGACAGGAGCACACCGATGGTGCTCCTGGGCTACACGGAAGGTACCAAGGCGTACCGGCTCTATGACCCAAGCGGAGGCAAGGTGGTTGTCTCACGCGACGTCGTGTTCGACGAGAAGGCAGCCTGGGACTAGAACAGTCTGAGCACGGTGGAAGCTGACGGCTTCACCAGCACCATCGTCGTCGGGCACTTGGTCATCCACGGGAGTGGAGACGCTAGAGAGGAGGTGCCGAGCACTCCAGCAACAGAGCCAAGCACTCCTAGGGCGGTGCCGAGCACTCCGGGAGGAGTGACAAGCACTCCAGGAGTGGAGCCAAGCAGTCCTACAGCGATGTCGACCACTCTAGGACGGGTGCCGAACACTCCCGTAGCGGAGCCAAGAGGTCTTGCAGTGCTACCGACCACTCCAAGACTGGTGCCGAGCACTCTTGTAGTGGTGTCGACCACTCTAGGAGTGGTGACGAGTGGTCTAAGAGTAGTGCCGAGCACTACAACCGGGGTGCCGAGCACTCCAGGTGCTGTGTCGATCACTCTGGCGGAACAGGGAACTCCATCGACATCGATCGAGTTTGCCTCACCTCCAAGCGACGTCACTGAGTTCGTGGATGCCTTCCACGATGGTGAGGAGGTGCGGTTCCGCAAGCTAGACGACATCGTCGGCGGCACAGGGCCCTTAGGCTTGGCGGGTCAGCTGCTAAATGACCCAGAGCTACTTCTCGTCAGTGCAGAGGAACCACCCACGTTCACGCTGGCCGAGCACGATGCAAATTGGTGATGGGCGATGCTGGAGGAGATGAAGGTGATCGAGGAAAACGAGACTTGGGAGCTCATCGATCCACCTCTAGGATGCCGTCCGATTGGCCTGAAGTGGGTGTACAAGGTCAAGCGGGACGAACACGGCGCCATTGTCAAGCACATGGCGCGTCTCATCGCCCGAGGCTTTATCCAGCGTGAGGGCATCGACTTCGAGGAAGTCTTTGCGCCGTAGCGCGCATGGAGTCTGTCCGACTACTCTTAGCTTTGGCAGCAGTGAAGGACTGGCGCGTCCATCACCTGGATGTAAAATCGGGCTTCCTCAATGGTGAGCTGGCGAGAGACGGTCTTCGTCAGACAACCTCCGGGTTTTGCCGTCAAGAGAGCAGAGCACAGGGTGCTCGACTGCGCAAGACGCTCTATGGGCTGCGGTAGGCCCCGTGAGCATGGAACGCCAAGCTTGACTCTACGCTGGGCGAGCTTGTGTTCACACGGTGCGCAACCAAGCACGCGCTCTACACGTGGCGATGGGGGAAGGAGGAGCTCATCGAGCTCGTCGTCGACGTGTATGTGGATGACTTGATCGTCATCGGCGCACGTGCGGAGGACATCGATAGCTTCAAACGTGAGATGGCAGCTCCTTTTTGAATGAGCGATCTCGGCACGCTCTCCTACTACCTCAGCATCGAGGTGAGATAGGGGAAGGAGGTGCTCACGCTCGGTCAGAGCGCGTATGCCTCGAAGCTGTTGGAGTGGAGCGGCATCGCTGAGTGCAAGCCATGCGTGACTCTGATGGAGGAGCGACTGAAGCTGACGAATGCTAGTACCGCGGCGAAGGTAGATGCAACACTCTACCGGAGCATCGTCAGCGGTCTGCGCTACCTAGTCCACATGAGACCGGACATTGCGTTCGCTGTGGGCTACGTCAGCCGCTTCATGAAGGATCCTCGAGAGGATCACTGGGCTACGGTGAAGTGGCTACTACGCTACGTCAAGGGGACGGTGGATCAGAGGATCGCTTTTCCCAAGACTGACGGAAGTAGGCTACAACTCACTATGTTCAGCGATGCAGACATGGCGGGGGACATCGACGGACGGCGGAGCACCTCTAGAGTGCTCGTTTTCCTTGGGTCGGCTCCAATCTCATGGTTGTTGCTGAAACAAAAGGTGGTGGCGCTGTCCACATGCGAGGTAGAGTACGTGGCGGCGGCCACAGCGGCATGCCAAGCTGTGTGGCTGCACCGGCTGCTGGGCGAGCTGACCAGTGTAGAAGCCCACCCACCAGCACTGATGGTGGACCAACTAGCCCACCATCGCCCTCGCGAAGAATCCGGTTCTCCACGACCAGAGCAAGCACATCGACGTCAAGTTCCACTTTTCTCAGGGACTGTGTGAAAGGTCCTAATATGGCTAGAGGGGGTGAATAGCCTATTTAAGAATCTACAAGTCAACGACGTGTAGGGGATGAACCAATCACAAGATGAATATATAGCCAATCACCGGGAGAATGCCAAAGACAAGAGACAATCGATTTTCTCCCGAGGTTCACGTGCTTGCCAACACGCTACGTCCCCATTGTGTCGACCAACACTTGGTGGTTCGGCGGCTAAGAGGGGTTTCACAAACCTCGTCCACATGATAGGACACCGCAAGAACCGACCCACAAGTGAGGTAACTCAATGACATGAGCAATTTACTAGAGTTACCTTTCGGCACTCCACCGAGGAAGGTACAACTCCCCTTACAATCACCGGAGATGGCCACGAACAATCACCAACTCATGCCAATCCTCCACCGCTGCTCCAACCGTCTAGGTGGTGGCAACCACCAAGAGAAACAAGCGAAATCCGCAGCGCAACACGAATACCAAGTGTCTCTAGATGCAATCACTCAAGCAACACACTTGAATTCTCTCCCAATCTCACAATGATGATGGATCAATGATGGAGATGAGTGGGAGGACTTTGGCTAAGCTCACAAGGTTGCTATGTCAATGAAAATGTGCAAGAGAGTGAGCTTGAGCCGGCCATGGGGCTATAAATAGAGCCCCAAAGAAATAGAGTCGTTGTACCCCTTCACTGGGCTAAACACGGGCCGATCGGACGCTCCGGTCATATTGACCGGACGCTGGACCTCAGTGTCCAGTCGTGCGATGAGCGCCACTAGTCATTGGCTTCAAACGCCGATCGCCCGATTTCAACGGCTACGTAGATGACCGGACGCTCCGGTAAAACTGACCGGACGCTGAAGCCCCAGCGTCCGGTCATTTCCAGTAAGCTCCCCGAGGCGTATTTCTACGACCGGACGTGTCCGGTCCACCTTGACCGGACACAGATCAGCGTCCGGTGCAATACCCTCGGTACTGCGCAAACCCGTCAGTTTGACCGGACACACGCTGCCAGGGTCCGGTGCTTTCAGACCCAGCGTCCGGTCAGTAGACCGACGCCAGCGTCTTCGCGATCAACTCGTTTTCACTTCTAACTTCTTCACCCTTGCTCCAATGTGCTAACCACAAGAATTTGCATCCGGCACAATAGAAAATAGGCATTCCCAAACCCATCTCAACCCTGCAAACACCACCTCCTTTGTAAATGTGCCAACACCACCAAGTGTATCACCTTGTGCACAAGTGTTAGCATATTTTCACAAACATTTTCAAGGGTGTTAGCACTCCACTAGATCCTAAATGCATATGCAATGAGTTAGAGCATCTAGTGGTACTTTGATAACCGCATTCCGATACGAGTTTCACCCCTCTTAATAGTACGGCTATCAATCCTAAATGTGATCACACTCTCTAAGTGTCTTGATCACCAAAACAAAATAGCTCCTATGGTTTATACCTTTGCCTTGAGCTTTTTGTTTTTCTCTTTCTTCTTTCCAAGTCCAAGCACTTGATCATCATCATGGTATCATCATCATCATGCTATGATCTTCATTTGCTTCCTCACTTGGAGTGTGCTACCAATCTCATGATCATTTGATAAATTAGGTTAGCACTTAGGGTTTCATCAATTCACCAAAACCAAACTAAAGCTTTCACTATGTCGATGGAGGGCGGATCGTCATCGAGTTCGTCAAAACTGATCGACAACTCACGGACGTCCTCACCAAGCCGCTCGGCCGTCTTCGACTCACGGAGCTGAAGAAGATGATCGGTATGGAGGGGGTTCTAGGGTTAGCAGCAGGATTAGGGGAAGAATTGTTAAGTAATCTGCTGCTCCCTAGTGTAAACGCACGGCAGGGGAAGGCGGCGCCGAAAAGGCTCCCTGCTGTGGTACTGTAGCCACAGTAGGGGCAGGCGCCGAATGGCTCTCCTACCGCACTATAGCCACAGTAGGGGCAGGCGCCAAAGTCAGCCCTGCTATCACATCTAATCACTGTAGCAGCATGGCGGCCTGACGTGTCTGTGTACTATGATTAGATGGGTAAGTTGTATATATAGTTTCCACTGCAATCACTAAAGAGAGCGAGTTCAGTTTTGCCATCTCCTCTGCAGAGCTCCTGCCAACACTAGTGCTTGTGCACTGTGTATGTGTGTGTGCTTTATTCTCCCTCCCTTTTTCTTCCTCTATCCATAGTGTGTGCTCGGCAATGATAGTGCGTGGTCGGCAACGCTGATGAGTGGTCGGCTCACCCGTGCCGGAGATCCAGGGGCCAACATTAATTGGATGCAGCTTTGGATGACATTGGGGCCATGTAAACTACAGCAGTCTAGCTATATATGAATGTGGGACCATGCATGAATCGATATATTGGCAATAAAGAACACATGCAGGATGCATAAATCATGTTAGTTGTGCCATAGTATCATGAAAGAGAGGTATTCATGTTGTTAGTCAATTAGTCAAGGCCGTAAATTCAGAGAATGGAATAGTGGGGAAAAGAACACTATTTACAAGTATTTACTTGTATTGATAAATCCAGATTGGATTTTAGTCTATATCTCCCGTAAGAAATCAACATTTGTTCAGATAGTTGCTTAATTCAAGGAATGGAAGACTCGAATTCTGTAGAAGTAAATCTGGACATTAATCTGGTTTTACTCAGGTAGTCGAGTTAGTACAATGCACCAAGGACAAAGGAGGTCCCCAGCTTGCTCCTTCAAAAATTAAATATTACAAACTGAAAATCAGTGAGTCCACTATAAACTAGAATCAACTTTGAATTGAAATGATTCAAAACAAAACCAATATTTCTTGATCGAGCGCTCATCAAGTCATCATGTGTCAGTCCCAGCTATGCTTCCATCTGTTCAAATGCATCAGACATTCTCTGTTCATTTGAGACAGATTTTTGGAGCTGAAGGCATATATACTTCAATTGCCACGTTCGCTTCTTACTAACTCATCAGGAGCATTTGTCCATCTAACTATGCATGCATGAACCAGAACCTCCAAGGAACAGCTCGTTTATTTCAAATCATTTTGTCAGGGCAGTTACCACCAGTTAATGTTTTGTACTATATAGATGGTGATCTACGGGCCAGATACAATGTTCAAGTCATGTGTGTTGCATCTTTCATTTTGTCCTTTTTTTTACTTTCTTTGCACTAAGTCATAGCTGAAAGTTGGTGGCGAATATATGGAGAATTCATCCCATTCCATGAGATAGTACCATTGTGTTGTTAATAAGTTTGAATATTTATAGCCATCGTCTAACTTAAGCTTGAAATCGTTATGGATAACAAAGCCATCATATTAAAGTGTGTACGTGGGTTGACATGATACCATGTCCCAATGCCCTTTGCTCTCATGTTCTCTTCACATTCCCTTACCATCTCAGCTTCGACAACTCACTGTGTGTTTCTCTGCTAAGACAATTGCACAAGCCAAAAGGAAAAGCAAGGAGCGACTAAAAACAATAGGAATGAGAGTCATCAAGAAACACCGTAGCTTGCGTCGGGTCTTCACATGAACATGGCTTAGTGTCAAGCGGCTCCTATTCAGTGTGGCGATGACAAGCAGACTCTCAGTCGTTACTTGCATTGTCACGTGGTCCAGTTCCCCTTCAAGTACCTCAGCATTATTCTGTTGTCCATCTTCAGCTGCGAAGCGTGGTGCCTCGTTCTCAGACCACTCGGGTCTCGACTGGATCTCACTGTCAAGGGACGATTGCAAATCCAGCCCGAGAAATGACATAGGGAGAACTTGTACTATAAAATTTTGGCTAACCGACAATAACATGCATATGTTAAGGGCAAAAGTTGTAGAACAACCAATAAGAATCAAGATGTTACTACCACTTGCTGAATTTCTACTGCTACTACTACCAAAGAAGCTTTTCAAATCTGCATAATTAATAAACTGAATCAGAGAATCAGTAATCAAACTCTATGATTAATTGACTATAAGGAATCAAATCAAATAATCAACCACACATTTGGCAATACCTAATTTCCTATGGCGCTTCTTGCTTAGTGGAATTGAATATGTCGCCCAATCGGGGTGGTAGTGCCGTTGTTTGAACCAATTACATCTCTAGCTTCATCTACTCCCCCACCCACAGAGGCTTCATCTGATCTTCATCCAACACCAAAATAAGAAGTCCTACAAAGCTGGGCACTCTGAGCATAGGGCATGAGCTGGAGGACTAGAGGCTGGAGCTAGGCCACGCTATGGGCTGGCCGCCTAGCCGGCTAGCCGACTAGGGCCTGCCGAGGGCCTTGGCGCGGGGTGGGGCGGCCGGCTAGGGGCCGCTGGAAGCGGGCGGATGGTGGCCAACGGGAGCTCCGGCTAGCTAGGGCTCCGGGGCCGAGCCACGGGCATCAAGGGGAGGCGGGGGAGCCACGGCCGCTGGCGATGGCCGGACGGGATCCAGAGGTGGTGAGGGTGACTCCGCGACTGGGTGAGCGCCTGCCCTAAGGCCGTCTGTGTGGCTGTGGGGGTTACTCTGTTGGGTCATTGGAAACGGTTGCGACCCAGTCTCAGGACACAGGCCCATGATGCTCCCCATCCTCCACCTTATCTCGAACTCAACCGAAATAGGCATTTTGTTTGACGGCTAATAATCAAGGATTGTTCTCTTTGCGGTTTTGCCATTTTCCTTAGGGGTTTTAGGCCCTCAAAGTAATAATCACTCTTGTAGTAGCATTATGTTTGTTCCCTACTATCAGCTCTGGGAGTCCAACTCTTAGTCAAAGCATGTTACTGTTGATACATTATCTATCGTAACTCAAGGTTCAGGACTGACTAGTGATGAATACATTCCATGTGGTCTGTTCCATGTGGTCAATTAAAATTTTGTACTTATCCACATATCTAAATATTTTGATTTCTTACTACATATGCTACCTGCAAAGTTTTCAGATGATATGCAAGTGTCCACATAATAACCCAAAGTTATGTTTTGTTTTGTTACAGTTATTCAATCAATCACCTTAGTCATTAAAAAAAAACTTAACCAGTGCAGAAAAGACCACCCAATAGATTTTAAACTATCGCTAGTAGAAGTGTCCAAACCCATCGTAGGTGCCACAAGCCTCTAAGGAAATACTTGATTACATTGTGATTTGTGAGCCAAAAGTTAAAGGAAGGAGGACCGAAGAACATTGGGCATGGGAGGCATTAGGAAAGCTTGAAGCAGCCACCTCCAGGAGTTAACCATAGCTTAAGCTTTCATGAATGTTCCCATGCCGGCTGCTCTTTGACCCTCATCTCTTCCTTTTTCAGCCTCACCATTGTTCTGTCTCATCATGCAAATATGTATATGAAGAACTTTAGCTTAGCACCAGTGTTCGGCTGCCATTATAAGCTAGCTTATAAACCATGGTACAGTATTTTTTTCTCTCAACAAATCAGTCATTCAAATCAGCACAAGCGGCTTTACGAGCAGCCGAACAGAGCCGGAAAGCACATTAGGCTCCATCATGGTCAGAGGAAGCAAACACGTTGGCTTTCCATCATGTTCCCACTCCCACTACTCTTAGGCCCTCTTTCTTCCTCTTCCTGACTCACTAAGCCTGCAACTACAAAACGTTCAGACAGGCCTGAGTTGTTGAACAATTTATTTGTATTGTAGACGTCGGTCAGAGTATGTAGACCTCTGTGGTAGTGCAGTGAACAAATTAATGCATCTCTTGGATGGTGGATTGGAAATAGCAGTAAATGACAGCTGGGCCATGTGACCTATATACATTATTGTATCAATGTAAACACTAGACGATGCCATTTTTGTGCATAACTAGATATATAGCCAATGACATTGATAGGACCTTAAATTTCCATCCACCGGGGAAAAATAAAGAACTACGTCATCCGTTCTTTTTTACATGTTACATCTGTTTTGTCTTAAATCAAATATTAATATATTTGATCATCTATCTTTAAAAAATCCTTATAGTTACACAATATATGAACTGTATATTATGGAAGTATTTCTTATAGTGAATTTAAAAACATAAATCTTGTATCATGAGCCTATATATTTTTTTCTAAATCGATGGTCGAAGTAATAAATGTTTGATTTAGGACAAACAGCATGTTCGCTGGTTGGTTTCAGCCAAGGCTTATCAGCCAGCCAACAGTATTTTTTTCTCACAACAAACCAGCACCAGCCGGACTTATCAGCCCAGAAACCAACCAACGAACATGCCGAAAGCTAATATGACGTGTGAATAAAAACGGAGGGTGTATGGATTAATCTGGTCTATTTAAGATTTTATTTTCCTTTGGTAGTGTTAGTTAGTTGTTCGGGGAGTGCATGCACCCTAAAAAACTCAACCCATGGGGGTTTGACCTCTTCATAGGTATCGCAACCTCCCAACCAGAGGACCTACCACCACGCTGTTGACGCGTTTGTAGTTGATGTCCCCTAGCTAGTTGTCGTAGTGAAGTCAATGTTGAGATGTTAGGTTGTCCCAATGGAGTTGTAGTCATGAAGGTGGTTTTGCCGGTTATCTCTCACTAAACCTTGTGTTTAGTTGAGCTATTTGTTGTACCGAAGTAGTTTGACAGAAACATGGCAGGTCACCCAGTTGTGTGTGTTTTGCCCAGATTCCTCATAAGCTGAGTCAACTCTCTTCGTCGTGGCAAGAGCAAAAGTTTTGGTTGTCCTTCTGAAAAAAAATACTGAACTTACATCATATAACTGTCCCATATATAACAAATGCATCTTGCGCCATATGGGATTCATGTGCTGAATAGTCAATAGTTAACACATTATTTCATAATTTGCTAGTAGATTTCCCAAGTAGGATCATTTCATAACAATGCACAGGGTTCCTACTATCTACTGACATCGTCGTCGTCATTGCCTCATTGGTTGGAACCAAACATGAAACATGGTTTCGCCAGTGGCACTAACTCCACCAGTGGCAGCCGGCGGCCAGCCCAACCCTTGCACCATAGGCACCACCTGCACAGCTGCACCACATTAATTCCCACTTGAATCACATCATTGGTTTTTTTAGATAATCACATCATTAGTTATGTTATTATATTAACTTATCCATGGATTCAGGCATACTAAAGAGAGAAACAAAGGAGGAGGAAGGAGCACAAATTTATTAACATGGAGAATTGGAGCTGCTTAGGCTTTACTGCATGTTCCCATACATGCCCACTGCTCTTATGGTAAACCTTCTTATATATGTTTCCTTTTCCTGGTGTCAAGATTATCCAGAGTTCATTTGGTTTTCATGTATGAAACACTGGTGTAAGGAAAAAAGGATGAGGAAGGAGTGCTTGAGAGTAATAGGAATGGAAGGCACCGGGAAAGACCAAATCAGATTAAACCCTCCATTGGTGGATGAGATACAAACAAATTTGGCTTTCCTCCATGTTCCCATTCCCACTGCTCTCAGGACCTCTCATTCTTCCTCTTCCTTGCTTGCAACCAACACAATGTATCCCATCTAAAAAATATATCTCTTTTTTTATCTGATTAACATTAATCTAGCAAGCCATAAGGAAAGGGAAGGAGAACCTAAGAGCCTTAGGAATAGGAGGCATCAGGAAAACATTAAGCCAAATCTCCATATACACAATAATGCTTTCCTTCATGTTCCTATTCCTAGTGCTCTTAGAAACTTTCTTCCTTTTCCTGGCTCACCCTTCTAGGCCTCAAATTTGTAGCTTCATCTAACTCTACTCGTCTCTAGCTAGGACACATGTATATATAGAGCGGTATATTTAGACCTCTCCCACCAGTGTTGCACCAAGTCCAGTGACTAGTGAACTCGCCGTGTGCATGAATTACGAGCACTGCACCATAGGACATATAGCAGTTGATGATAGTGGGACCGTGTTACATCTATTGTACATGTGTCAGTAACGTATAGGTATAGCACATGGATGAAGCAAGGGAAAATACTACGTAAAGTGTGGTCGTCACCTTTTAATTATGGTACTCTTGTCTGCACTACTTTTTTTTTGAAAGATCCAGATTGGTTACTTTGAGATTTTGTACAGTGCTTGGTAGGAACCACTGGTTCCTTTCAGTAGGATTTTTCGTAGCCATCTGATGTAACAAGAGTTAATTAATTGTAACTGAGGGCATATTAGTCATCCTGTTGCGGTTATTAACTTTTTGGCCGACAATTTTTCCCATCGCACGGACGCAACTCGCACATGGAAGGGCCTCGCCGCCGCCGCCGCCGCCGCATGCACGGGCGCACCCGTGCATGCCACCTCTCCAGGCCTCATTGCCAACCGCCTGGTGGGGATGGGGCTCGCCACCAACTATCTGCACTGCATGAGGTCTCTGCCGCCGCTTGCAAAGGTCTGCCACTCCACCAGTTGCAAGGGATCCGCTGTCACCCGCTTCTCTGGACAACTCGAGCCGGTTAAAGGACTCTTGTCCGATTGCAGGCCGGCAGCAACCTCCTGGCGCCGGTGCTGGCCTTGAAATTGAAATGGCAGCAGAGCGGCTGTTGTTCGTCGGAACTGGAGTCGAGCACCAGCCGTCCCAATGCTCCACCGGTGCCTGGACCTAACATGCGCCTCGCCGCCAGTGGCGGAGCCCTGTCTAACCGGCAAATGTGCAATATAATATATGTATTATACATCTGTATTTATATTAAAAAAAAAGAAAAAGTCACTGGATCACCAATCACGCCATCACGGAAGCAAGTTAGAAGGCCCAGGAAGCGGCCCACGCGGCAAGGTAGTCCTCACTGCTCAGACCTCAGGCCTCAGTACTTACACGTACACGATCCCTCGATTGGAGCTGAGTCACGACGCCGCCGCTCTGACGGCGTGACAGTTGACGCCGACGCCGACGCGGTGAGGCGTGACGGTGACGCCCTGGTCCCGGTGGCCGGTGCCCTCTGGCCTCTGCGTTGCTGACTCCGTCCTCCGGTCACTCGTCTACAGTTACAGTTTGCAAGGCCACGCATTTAGGAAGGCTCGCCGATTCGCAATTTCTCTTATGTAAAATTTAATCTTCTGTTGTTCATCTCTTTATAAAAAATATATATCTAATTTCATAGCTATTTGCTAACATCACAAATAACAAGTTGTTTAATATTTATGCACTATTTTGAACTATTTATACTATATTTAGTGGATGGTTTTAACTTAATCCATGAATTTAAGTCTTATTATGTTACTTGGTGCATATATACCGAATCACATTATCAATTTTGCAATTATTACTGAATTGCTGAAATGGATTTATCGAATTATATATGAAGATTTTTGGGTGACATACCCTTAACTAAAATTCTAGATTCGCCATTGCTCGCCATGATCGTCCCCGCCTCGCTGTCAGCTGCGTACTTGTGCCAGCCTGTATGGCAAACAATTTGAGCTGCGAGTGGATTCAGCATCACCGGCGGATCAACCTCTCTAAAACGCCGCCACCGTTGAAGGCTACCAATCAGTTCTGACAGAAATCATGAGATGTAAAATATAACACCCCTGGTGTTATGAACTTGCTTAGCACCAAGATTAAGACCTAAAAGAGATTAGCAAAACAAGTTTGTTGGGTTTAAGAGTTTAAAACTTACCTGAAATGATAAACAAATTCTATGTGACTCACTTTTGTGGTTGAGAAAAATCAAAATAAATATTGTTAACTAGTACTCTTGGGAGCTCAAAAATTAAATTTGAAGTTAAGATAAGCTCTTTTTGTTAGGATGGCAAACACTTGAACTTATGTCTAAAGTACTATTTTTATGATTTATTGTGGGCAAAATAATTAATTAATGCTTAAATATTTTGTTTCTATGGGTTAGTATGAAGTATGGACCATTGCATAAAATACTTGTGGGTTAGAGTTAATAGGGTTTAGGCCTTTTAAAAATTATAACAAAAGTGTTAATGGTTGTTAGTTCGAACTGAATCTTAACTTTTCTAAGTATGAGAAAAGTAGTAAGACAATGCTATCTTGACATTTAATTTCTAACAAAAATGTTTAAATACTAGCTTCATATTCTTGCATTGTTGGTTACTTCTAAGTGAGCACGTGAGCATGGCTTAGGTTGTAGATGTGTTGGGTGTCGTGTTGTCCACTTAAAAATTATCCAAACATCGTCAGAACGCGCTATAAACCACGTTGTTGGCGCTCTGTTCATGAACCGGTACTCCAGTAACGAGCCCATGTTAGCATCCTTTTATCTTCCTCTATGGTTGCTCTATGGTCATAACGATTGCTTCTTTAGATAGCCGGTAGTGTTGTCTTTAGGATTAGTGGATGGGTTGAACCTCAGTCGAGGTAAGCGGTAACCTTTGCTGTGCTTTAAAACTCATGCACGTCACTAGTTACACTCATGCAGCCTGAGTCCGTGGTCACCACATGCGCGCGGGTGCTGCTGGTGCCGGGCTCAAGCCGTGGCCGGACGGCTGCCGCTGGCCAGCTCGCGTGCCAGTCGGTGCCACGCAGCGCCCTTGGCCTGGCGTTGGCTGGCCCCGGCTGGCTGTGGCCTGGCTCCCGCTGCTGCGTGCGCGCCACGCTCGTGTGGCTGGCCGCTGGGCCGAGCCGAGGCTGCGTCTATCGTCGCTCGGTCGACGTGGCGTCCGGCCCACCCTTCTATTCACCTACCGCGTCGTGCCCTTGGCGTATGCCACTGCCTCCATGTCTGATCGTTGGCCCCGGTCACAGTGGCGATGGGATGGGATGCCTCACCTTGCCCCCGCTAGCCGCCGTCGGTGAGACCCGCTCGGGTTTGTCGCTCCATTCAAGCGCGTCGCGCCAAGCCCCATGAACCGCCACCTGTGCGCATGTGTTCGTGCTACCGCCATCGAATGGAGCTGCCTCATCTTAATCCGCTCGCCCTCTCTCGGGTGCCCTCTCTACGGCATGACCACATCTAGAGCTCCACCTTTTCCGCCCTCCAATTCGCCTAGCTCAGGGCTTCACAGTTCGATTCCTCACGCCAGTAAGTGGCATAAGAGGTCAACTAGGCGCCCCATCTTCCCCATGACCGGCCAAGCGCTACCGACCGCCAATTTAGCAGTTTCGCTCGTCGTCGGTCAAAACGCCATCGTGTCGAGAGGTTTGGGGTAAGGCTCGTAGGGTTAATAGCAGTTCAATTGCTCATAACCCCGAACTCGCCTGGACTCCCTCCCTCCGGTGCTCGCGCTTTTTGGCTAGGGTGCTCGTCGACGGTGCGGTGACGCGTCGATGTCCATCACGGAGCGCCGCCACCCCGCTCGGTCGCATGTGGCCAGCTCTGCTCGGGCCGCCGCTGACTGGACCATCACCTTGGACGAGCTCGTTGTAAGCTCCTTATGCCCACCCGCTCACTCGTTAGTCTTCTTGCTGCTCTAGCTCGTCGGAACAGTCACGCCGCCGCTGTGGATAGCCGCTCGCCGCTGCAGTTCGCACCGGTGCGCCTCCGAGTCCCTAACCGCCACCCATCCTTGCGCATTTAGCCGTAGATGGTGGTCGGCCCCTTACTTTCATCATAGCGAGCCTAGTTTGCCCGGCGTAACCGCCGTTGCCGCCGTGCGCGGGTACGCCGAGGACCACCGTTGCAAAGGCAATATATTCCAGGGTCTTTAATGCAAAGCGTGAGTCTGTAGTAATAGTGCTCCATTGCTCCGCGTGATTATCCAAAAACCCGAACCCTCTTTTACAAAACGTGAGCGTGCGCGGGCGTCCTGGCCTTGGGCCATGCTAGGCCGTCGCGACGCACACGCGGGCACGACCCGCCTGGGCCAGAATGGATTGTTGCCAGCCCTTTTCTTTTTCTAAAGCATTTTCTAATTAGTTTCTAAGATAAATTTGTAAATACATTATAAATTTATGTAGTTGGCCAAAAATTATGAAACTAATTTTATTAGGTTTCTAAAATCATGATCTATCTGCTAGTATATATTGTTCATGTAGCTTTATAATATTTTTAGGAGTTATCTAATTAAATTAAAATGCTTAATATTATAAGATATAAACTTGTAGGAATTGTTGTGATAAATAGGTGATAGTGTTGGCTCTAAAACTTTCACAATAAATTCCTAACATTATTAAGTGTTCACTGTAATTTTGTAGCTTCATAATAATTAGTTTGCTAGGATAGCTAAAGGAGCACTAGTTCAAAAATATATATTTAATCAATAAAATGCCAAAACATCTTGAGATCTTAGAACTAAAATATTTTTTCGGAGACAAAGCCTTACTTAACGACGTAGATACGTAGACTAGTACGTTAGTCATTAAAGCTAGCTCGTTAGCTTATGGAGCGTAATCGTATTTTAGAGTTGTAGTTGTCATTGGTTAATTACGTTTTTATGTTGCATCCACGTATATCATAATAGGAACAATGATGGACCGTGGAGTCAACCAGGACAACAGAAAAGATGGTGCCTCGGTGATCGTGTCACCATGATGGAGTACTAATCTTTGGTTATATCTTACCTAGACAAGCTCCAGTGCATAACCTCTAATATTTTGTACTTTATTTTATGTTTGTGCATTAACAGCCTGTTCGCTTGCTCGTAAACGATCGTAAATTTCCAGCCGGGAACAGTGTTTTTCTCTCACACCAATCCAGCTAGCAGTAAATAATCCACGATACGATACGGCCTCCCGAACAGGCTGAAGTTTTGAGGAGTTGAATGAAACCCACTTGCATATATCTTATCCTTATCCTATGAGTCCTACTAGTATGTTAGGATCATGTAGATTGCTATTCTATAGGATCCGATAGAAGTCGAGTGATTACTTGTCACTCGCGAGAGATAGAAAAGATATTATTGTTGTTATTATTATTATTATATTAGTATCACATGGAATATATATATATATATATATCAGGATGATAATTGGAGACCGGGTGGAATGGTATTTTGGATCTGGACTTGGTTAGGCATTCGAGTGAGGCTCAGGTTGCATTTGTTCCACCTGTGTCGATTGAGGATCATCCGTTGTTGTGGATGGTAGTCAGGTCACGCAGACTTATTATCCTGAGCACATACTTGCTTATGGGAGCGGGAAGGCTCGTTACGCTCTTATCGTGGGTTCCAACTCTTTCCTGACCGACTGATTAGAGGCGGAAAAAGATGGAGGTAAAAGCACCATACTGAGACTGGGTCTCAAGTGTGGGGGCTTAGAGTCTAAGTTTGGACGGGGACCTGGACCCCTCGATAGGAGTGGAATGGGTTGGTCTCATTTGTACCTGGGGTACAAGCGAGGCATGTGTTTCAGGGTACCCAGCTAGAATACATTGGTTCGTGAATTATCGTTTCTGTGAGACGGTACGACTTGGCTATGGTCTAGCACCATAGTAAAAACTAGAATGTGAAATATGGTAAAATGGTTCAGATTGTTTACCACATGCTTGAAAATAGCATAGGTGTTTATATAGAATGGTTAGTTAATGAACTAATGATGGCTGCTAATAAAATTAAATATAAGGACGCACGTTTAGTAATGCTTCCTGCAGATGCAATAACCCACAAGACAGATAGTCTTGCATATCCTTAGATTCTTTTATTTTTCTCCTGTCGGGTAAGTCTTGCTGAGTACAATCGAGTACTCAGGGTTTTATTTCACCTGTTGCTGGTGACCGAAGGATACATAGATCTGACTCTTATGTGTGGAAACCTTCTGGTGGGCTCAAAGAGGATTCCTTTCACGCTACGACCGTAGTGTTTATTTATAACCTCCACTAAAAGTTTTTAGAAGAAAAGTTTTATGATCTGTCATCATATCTGGTTTATAAATGTTCACTATGTTAATGATTCACCATTAACCTTTATTTCCATTGTAACTTTGATCATATGTTGTTCTCCGCTGCGAGATAAAAATGTGAACCTAAAATATATAAACTCTTATACAAGTAAAACTATCTTAATTCCGCTATTGCATTCAACTTGTTTAAGTACTCTAATATTGTAATAAAGTGATATAAGAAATGGTTAAGAATTTTGTAAGTTTTATTCTCTCTCTTATGACCCTGATGGAAGAATATGGATTTTCGAGTTCTCCCTTGGGGTGTGCTCGACGGAACGGCATGATTTAGTGCACTCTCTTGGATACTTAGTGTCTAATAGAAGACTAGTACTCTTGGGAGGGCATTAGATTAGACGATTCTGTCACATAAAAGTACCATTATAGCTATTGAATTTAATTTGGAGCTAATTCGGGCCCACATATTTTAGATTTTGGCCCACAACATAAGTTCCTCTAAACCGGTTCTTTCTATTTTATAGCCATTAGATCAATCCGAATGGATGGCTCTTATATTTTCAAGCACCGTAAAATTTCTCATATTAATAAGCAAAGATTGGACAGCACAAGCTGCACCAACGTTTCCTTTAGGTGGCAGACGGCCACCTTAGGCTTAAAGGGGTATTGAAGTAGACACAATTCAAACAATGTCTGCTTGGTGTTTCAGAGTTGATGAGAATTTGATTCGACAAGCTTGAAATTACCGGAAACTATTTTCATATTGATTTGCAGAACTAAGAATGCCAAGTTAAAAATGAATGAGATTTTCTTGTCAATCATGGACATGCTCAATATAAATTCAAAACACAATAATCACATGTTGATTTTTAGTGGCAATTTTCTAAGCCAACCGTCTATAGTCTTTGAAATTTGTCAATTGAAAATAGCTCCGAGAACTTCTAACAAATATTGAGGTGCCTAAATGATCTTAATTGAAAAGATTAACTACAAAGTTGTAGATCTCGTCGAGTTCTACAATTTTGATATAAAGTTTATCTTCATATGAGTTTCAATAATAATAGGATTGTAATAATGGCCAATAAGTCAACTTGTAACCATTGGTACTAACTTAATAATTGGCCAATCACAGTCTCCGTGACTGCCCATTGGAAAAAGTTATCAATTTTATATACGCATTGTAGTAGTGTTCATATAAAAAGGTTATCAATTTTATATACGCATCATCTAGAAACAAATCTAGAAATGGATTTTTAGTGCCGGTCGTATTAAGACAAATGTCTTTAAAAATAGAGGTATTTCTAGTGGCAGACTTCTTAAGGATCCGCCTGTAGAAATGCCCATTTATAATGAAAGTTCCTTAATAAAACTGTCAGTAGGAATAGTCTATTTATATACAGGGTTGCCTTAAGATATCTACCCGACGGTTGTTAGTTATGGGCCTGCCTGGCTCACAGCACAGGTGAAACCATTAAAATGATTTTTATAGTTATGTGAGTGGTAGGGAATGGACATAATACACTTTTATTTACTGATCGGTGGCTGCACGGATGTTCGATTGAAAATCTTACGCCAACTGTCTTTGCTTGTGTCTCTCCAAGAATCTGCAAAAACCGGACTGCGGCTGAAGCTCTCACCAATGTGGAATGGCCAAGGGAAATTCAAGGAGGCCTATCTTGGACTGGTATTAGAGAAGTCCTACAGCTATGGAACTGACCAAGAGGATCGTCACACATTGAGGCTAGATGCAAGTGGATGCTACTCTTCCAAATCTGCTTATAAAGCTTTTTTCTGTGGTGCTGTGACCTTTGAGCCTTGGCATCGGCTATGGAAGACTTGGGCCCTGGGCAAATACAAAATGTTTTTGTAGTTGGCAATCCGTAATAGATGTTGGACGGCGGATAGGCTCGCTAAGAGGGACCTCTCTCATCCGGATAAATGCCCTCTATGCAATCAAGAAGATGAGACAATACAACATCTTTTAACATTATGTGTGGTGGCAAGACAATTATGGTTCAAATTATTCACTCCATTGAACCTAGCAGATTCAGTCCACCGACAAAACGAACTAAGTTTTGCTGACCGGTGGCGCAAGACGATGAGCAGAGTTAGCAAGGAGCACAAGAAATGAGTGAACTCTTTAATTATTCTAGGGGCCTAGATTATTTGGAAACATAGGAATGCATATGTTTTTTAGGGGGCTTCTCCTTTGATTAGCATGATTTGGAGTGAGCTGAAGAACGAGCATAGCCTCTGGTGCATGGCTGGGGCAAAGAAGCATCAAGGGCTAGGACTAGCGCTTGCAGACTAGGTCCTTTTAGCTAAGGTCGAGTCGTTTTTGTTCACTATGTGTTTAAACCATGACTCTATGTAATCGTCTCACTCATATCTGGTCCCCGTATGAGTGAGGATCCTGTTGGGGCCCACCTTTTTTTTATCTCTATAATACAATCAAACGCAGCTCTCCTGCATTTTCAAAAAAAAAATAGTTCCGTGAGTCGACACATACTCATTTCAGCTATACAAATATCTATTCAAAGCTTCCCCAATATCCAATAGAGATTGCGTGAGCAACCGTTGAGAGTATCGTTTCATTGCAGGTAGATCTTCCTGCTAACATTATCTGTTTGACTGTTTCTAATATACATATGGTCTCTGTGCTCCATCCACAATGTTTTTGCCACAGTTGTTTTAATTCGTCAGTCTAGTCATTTTTATAGGCAACTTCTATTTTTCTTTTAAAAAAGGCTATGAATTATTTCCCTAAAAATTAAAATGACATAGTTTGTGTACTGAGTGAAGTGTTCATATTTTGCATGCAGTTCATCTCCCTTCTGTCTATAATTTCTGGTTCCAACTCAATGTCAAAATGCAAGAGGTGCACGTTTTATCTGTTCTCTCATGAGCACGGTTTCAGCCTTTTGGCGTGACAGAAAACAGCGATGAATTCGTGCCACTGTGTTCACATCTTTTTTGTGTGTGTTCCTTAGTAAATTCAAATAGTTTTTTTTTTCTTCATTCACAATTGACTACCTGGCAATGGCATACATCTTGGTGCAATATTGATTGTCAGAACAGTCAAAGTTCTATAGTTGGCATTATGCACTCGTACTAGTAACTAGTAGAATCTGTAGCAGAAAGGTGATCCAATAACTTGTGATGGATGTCCCTAGTGTTCTCCATAAAACCATCACACAAGCAAAAAAGAAGAGGAAGGAAGACTTAAGAACAATAGGAATGAGAGGCATCGGGAAACACCAAACCAAATTCCCACTCCATATATAACTAGGAGGAAATTAAATCAGGCTTGGTTTTCCTCAATATTCTCATTCCCACTGCTCTTATACCCTCTGTTTCTTCCTCTTCCCAACTTGCCATCAGGCCCTCCTCATCTAAATATATGCTTTGGTATGTATTTATCTTCATCATCAAATCAATTGCGCTAGCACAAGGAATAGGAAGGAGCACCTAAGAACTATAGGAATGAGAGGCATCAGGAACACGAGTGAAATGTCCATCTCCAAACGAGAGAAGAACGAGACTAGGCCATTGCATTCCTTCATGTTCCCATTCCTATTGCTCTTAGGACCTCTCTTTCTTCCTCTTCCGTGCTCACAGATTCTGAGATGGAGAAGGTTTTGCAGTGGAACACCACTCATGCCTCAAGGCTAGCTCAAGTAATATATAGACACCTCTAGTGCACCTAGCTTATGTGAACAATGAATAGACCAAGTGCAGGCTGTGCAGCGTGCACCAACAGGGCATTAATTGGATGACAGTGGGGCCATGTAAACTATATTAGTCTGTGAATGTGGGACCATGCATGCAATCGATATTGGCAGTGAAGAACACATGCAGGAAGCATAAATGGAGACACTGATGTTAGTTGTGCCATAGTATCTGAAAGAGAGGCATTCACGTTAGTCAATTGGTCTAGGCCATGAATTCAATTCAGACAATGGAATCGTGGGGAAAATAAGTTAACACTTCAGGTAAGTGAGCACCTAAGAACCAGAATGGATTTTAATCTATATCTCCCATAAGAAATCAACATTTGTTCAGGTAGTTGCTTAATTCCAGGAATGGAAGACTCAAATTCTGTGTAGTAAATCTGGATATTAATCTGGTTTTACTCAAGTATAGTCGAGTTAGTACAGTGCACAAAGGACAAAGGAGGTTCCCAGCTTACTTCTTCAAAAATTAAATATTGCAAACTGACAATCAGTGTCTCTAGAATCAACTTTGAATCGAAAAGATTAAAAACAAAATCAACATTTCTTGGTCTAGCACGCATGCATAGATTCAGCCAAAAGCCTGAGTAGAGAGTAGGTGTCGGCTCATCATGTGTCTGTTCCAGCTGTGCTTGCATCTGTCCAAAGGCATCAGGCATTCTCTGTTCATTTGAGACAGGTTTTTGGAGCTAAAGACATATCTTTCAATTGCCATGTTCGCTTCTTACTAACTCATCAGGAGCATTTGTCGATCTAACTATGCACGTATGAATCCCCAACGACGTCCCCAGCTTACTTCTTCAAAAATTAAATATTACAAACTGACAATCAGTGACTCGACTACAAACTAGAATCAACTTTGAATCGAAAAGATTAACCAAAATCAGCATTTCTTGGTGATGTGTCAGTCCCAGTTATTCTTGCATCTGTTCAAAGGCATCAGGCATTCTCTGTTCATTTGAGACAGATTTTTGGAGCTGCAGCCTGCAGGCATATCTTTCAATTGCCACGTTCGCTTCTTACTAACTCATCAGGATCATTTGTCCATCTAACTATGCATGTATGAACCCCCAAGGAACAGCTCGTTTATTTCAAATCATTTGCCAGGGCAGTTACCAGTTAATGTTTGTAGTATAGATGGTGGTCTGCAGGGTCAGATACAATGTTCACGTCACGTATGTTGCATCTTTGTCCTCTTTTTCTTTTTTTTTTACTTTCTTTGCACTAAGTCATAGCTGAAAGTTGGTGGCGAATATATGGAGAATTCACTCCATTCCATGAGACAGTACCATTGTGTTGTTAATAAGTTTGAATATGTATAGCCATCGTGTAACTTAAGTTTGAAATCGTTGCAGATAACAAAGCCATCATATTAAACCGTGCACATGGATTGAGATAATGCCATGTCCGGATCTCTCAATGCCCTTTGCTCTCATGTTCTCTTTATATTCCCTTACCATCTCAGCTTCAAGAACTCTGTGCTTCTCTTCTAAGACAACTGCACAGGCCACATGCCAGAAGGAAAAGGAAGGAGCGACTAAAAACAATAGGCATGAGAGTCATCAGGAAACACTGTAGCTCAAGTCGGGTCTTCGCATGAACATGGCTAAACGTTTCTCCATGAATTTTTCGTATGATAAATAAAAAATGGCGAGCCTTCTTATGGCACAACACGGACATGGTTGGTTACGCCGAATAGATGAGGAAAGGATACGGATTCACCTATCTGTACCGGCAACGTTTGAGGTGAACCCTGATCACGCCCTGTTCGTTTGGGCTTATAAGCCGTACTTTTTCAGTCAACGAACAATATTTTTCTCTCACAATAAATCAGCCAACAGTACTTTCAGCCATGGACAAGACAGTCTCCTCCAGAATGAGATCGAGCAGCTGAGACAGCGTCCTCGTGATGCTGTCAAATGTTCTCCGATTGTGTTCCTTCCAAACCATCCAGGAGACGAGCAGCACAAGCGAGTCGAAGCTGCGCTTGAAGGGCTTCGGAATGGTTGTTCTCGTGTTCTGCCACCACTCCGACAGACAGAAGCCATCAGGCGGCGCCAAGTGTTGCATCCTCACTCTTGACAGCAGTTTGTGCCAAACCTCACGAGTGAACACACAGGAGGCCAACAAGTGGTCGGTGGTCTCGTCTTGCTGATCACAGAGCACACAGACCACTTCTTGCTGAAGGCCGCGACGCTTGCGGCGCTCCGCTGTCCACAGGTGTCCATGGAGAGCAAGCCAGAAAAAGAATTTGACCTTCGGCGGCACTGTCGATCTCCAGACATGCTTGGCCCCGACCAAGGATGTCATCCCTGTGAAGTAGGCCCTGTAAGCTGACGAGGCGGTGTAATCTCCACTCTCCGTCCATTTCCAGATGAAACGATCGGAGTCCAGTGGCGATAGGTGGATCACTTTGAGCTTTTCCCACAGTTGAACGTATTCACAGAGCACCTGGGCAGTCGGCGCGCCGGTGATATCCCTTGCCCACTGGTGGTTGAGCATCGCATCCCTTATTGTGCGATTGCGCCGGCGACGGCTGACCGCATGGAAGAGATTTGAAGCGAAAGTGCAAATAGCGTCGTCCGGTAGCCAGGAGTCCGTCCAGAAGCGCGCGGTGGTGCCGTCACCAACCTAGACAGAGACAGAAGCGCTGAACATGGCGGCGACGGCGCGTTCCGGTTTTGAAGATAGCTACGCCCAGGCCGTGTCCGTCGCAGCCACTCCCAACGAAGGTGAAGTGCGAAACCAAGCACCCGGAGGTCGGGCAGCCCCAGCCCACCATGTTCCAAGGGCTAGCACACTATGGGCCAAGCAATTCTACACCGACCGCCAGAGACGGACTTTGTGCCTACCGACAGAAACGCTCTACGCCTCTTGTCGATCTGACTAACAAGCTCATGCTGACGGGTGAAAGGTCCTAATGGCAAGAGGAGGGTGAATAGTCTATTAAAAATTTCTGCAACAACACGTAGCAAAGATATTAGACAATTAACCGGCGAAGCGAGTGTTGCGCTAGCCTACTAAAAATGCAAGCCACCTACCACAATTCTAATTACTATAGTCTCTAAGCACACAATGTTAGGTCACTACCACTAAGTTAGTGAGCTCTCAAAGACTAACTAAAAATCCTCACTAACCACTAGACCCGACACAAGCTAGCTCTCAAAACTAATTACACTAAAGAGCTTAGCTTATGCACTAGAAATATAATACAAGAGGGGATGGTGATGATTATACCGACGAGTCGAGGAGTGAGCCAATCACAAAATGGAGTCAATCAATCAATCACAAGTTAACCAATGAAATCCTCGGACAATGATGACACAATGATTTTTACCGAGGTTCATTTGCTTACCGGTAAGCTAGTCCTCGTTGTGGCAATTCACTCACTTGGAGGTTCACGCACTAATGGGCATCACATGCCAAACCCGCAACCGAGTGCCGCACAACCAACACAAGTTGAGGATCACACAAGCCACGAGCAATCCACTAGAGTAGCTTTTGGCTCTCCGTCAGGAAAGGTCAAGAACCCCTCACAATCATCACGATCGGAGCAGGAGACAATCACCAACCTCCGCTCGACGATCCTCGCTGCTCCAAGCCGTCTAGGTGGCAGCAACCACCAAAAGTAACAAGCGAATCCCACAGCGAAACACGAACACCAAGTGCCTCAAGATGCAATCACTCAAGCAATGCACTTAGATTCATTCCCAATCTCACAAAGATGATGAATCAATGATGGAGATGAGTGGAAGGGCTTTGGCTAAGCTCACAAGATTGCTATATCAATGCAAATGGCCAAGAGGGTGAGCATGAGCCGGCCACAGGGCTTAAATAGAGAGCCCCTACGAATAGAGATGTTGGACTCCTCACTGCAATTCACTGCGCAACGACCGGACGCGCAGTCGGGACGATCGGACACACCCAAGCCTACGTCCGGTCCTTGGATCCTCGCCACGTGTCTTCTGTATTTGACGTCCACCGCGAGATCCCAACGGTCAACTCAATCGCCCGCACGGTTAAGTTGCGACCAGACGCCGGTGCCAAGTTAGTTCAGCGTTTGCCCGCGCCAATCAACCATCAACCGGACGTGCCGATCCCTTTGGCTTCCCGGCATCAGATCGTTTACACAGAGGTTGTAGAGGTGAATTTCGGTGACCGGACATGTCAGATACACCACAACCGAACACGCCACCACGTCAGGCCTTACTATGTTAGCTTAGCGCTTGCGTCACCATACATCATCCTCGACCGGATGCACAAGCGTCGCGTCAGGTCACATATTGACCCTGTGTTTGGTCGTTCACCGAGGCTAAACCCGTCACTATCCAAAGCTGACCGGATGCACCCGGTTGAGTCCGATCACACCAAAACCAGCGTCCGATCAGTGAAAGATAGCTCCTCAACTTCACCAACTTCTCCACCCTTGCTCAAATATGCCAACCACCAAATGTATCACCTTGTGCACGTGTGTTAGAATATTTTCACAAACATTTTCAAGGGTGTTAGTACTCACTAGAATCTAAATGCATATACGATGAGTTAGAGCATCTAGTGCCACTTTGATAACCTTATTTTGATATGAGTTTCACCCCTCTTAATAGTACGACTATCGATCCTAAATATGATCACACTCGCTAAGTGTCTCGATCACTAAACCAAAAAGCTTCTATCAAGTTTCACCTTTGCCTTGAGCTTTTTGTTTTTCTCTTTCTTCTTTTTCAAGCCGAGCACTTGATCACCATGGTGACCACACCATCATCATGATCTTCACCTTTGCTCCATCACTTGGAATAGTGCTACCTATCTCATGGTCACTTTGATAAACTAGGTTAGCACTTAGGGTTTCATCAATTCACCAAAACCAAACTAGAGCTTTCAATCTCTCCCTTTTTGGTAATTGATGACAACCCTTTCACAAAGATATGAATTGAAACTCATTTGAATCTATGTTACTTGCCCAAACATATTTACCATGTGTAAAAGGATATGGACAAGTTTCATGAACCCTATTGGTAGCATTTGCTCCCCTACATATGTGCTAAGAGTTTGGATTGAAGCTTGCACATATGCATAGATTGGAAATGTGGGAGGACAATGTCTACCAAATGATACTATGGTATAAGAGATGGAACTTTGAAGCATGATACCAATTGGAGTGCACCAAATATACCATCCTTAGCACCATTGATAGTTAGATATCACTTGCAAAAATAAGAACTAGATACCTCGTGAGATCAACATTAGAAGTAAGGTTCTAGTACCACTTGTGAAAGCAAAGCAAGGCATATCTAACTACCATCTATGCATGCTAGTTTTTTATTTCATCTTTTAAACCTACAACTAGCATACACCACACAAGCATGGAATTTTAATTTAAAACTTGTGTCATGCAAGTAAACATATGAAATGCACATTCAAATGCAATATACAAGTTTATGAGCTTGCTCCCCCTACTTGTGTGCTCAAAATTTTAATTGATCCCCTTACTTTGTCATATCTCTCCCCCTATGTCAAAGTTCTCCCCCTTTGTCATCTTTTTCCCTATCTTTCTGCAAATTCTCCCCTTTGTCATCAATGACCACAAATGTTCAAATTTAGATAGGTTAAGATTATCAATGTCAATCAATGGGGTGAAGATCATTTTCTCAAATTTAGTCCAATCTACAACACTTGCCAAAGATATTTAACTTGGTTTGAACCAAGGACAAGCTTCTTCACACCTCATTTTAAGGGTTATCTTATACCATGTTGAGTTAAACATTTATAGCTCATTTTCTAGATCAAACACTAGGTTCACAAGCCCACAAACATGTCATATGCTACCACTAGATCAAATCAAGCATAGAAGCAATAGTGGTACCATACAAGTATCAAATTCATTTGATTTTCATGAATGGGCCTATAAGACATGAGGAATGAGTAGATGCACTAAATAAGTCCTTAGCAAACGATGTATGACATGCCAATCAACTTTTATCTTGGATTGCTCGAAGGAGAGGCATGTCATATAAATGGGGTGCATCAACACATATTTGAGAAATCCAATATGTTTAACTCATTCCTTAGCTTGCAAAACCTTTTTTCATCAAGTGGCTTGGTGAATATATCGGCAAGTTGATCTTCGGTGCCCACACTCTCAATACAAATGTCCCTTTTTGTTGATGATCTCTAATGAAATGGTGCCGAACATCAATGTGCTTTGTTTTTGCATGATAAACCGGATTGTTAGTTATTTTGATTGCACTCTCATTATCACATAGTAATGACACTTTCTTGAATTTGATTCCAAAGTCATTCAAGGTGGCATTCATCCAAAGAATTTATGCACAACAACTATCGGCGGATATGTATTCGGCTTCGGCGGTTGATAATGCAATACTATTTTACTTCTTTGATGACCATGAAACAAGTGATCTTCCAACAATTGACATGTGCCTGAGGTGCTCTTCCTTTCAACCTTGCAACCTACATAGTCGGAGTCTGAATATCCAACAAGTTCAAACTTTGCTCCTTTGGGATACCACAAACCAATATTTTATGTATGCTTTAAGTACCTCAATATTCTCTTTGTAGCCTTCAAATGATTTTCTCTTGGTGAGACTTGAAATCTTGCATACATGCACACACTAAACATGACATTTGGCCTTGATACGGTCACATAAAGTAGGCTTCCAATCATAGACCGATACAACTTTTGGTCCACCATGTTGTCACTTGCATCACTATCCAAATTGCCATTTGTCCCTATTGGTGTGCTAATGGTCTTTGCTTCATTCATACCAAACTTCTTGAGCATGTCTTTGATGTACTTGCCTTGACTCACAAATATACCATTATTCAATTGCTTGATTTAAAGTCCAAGGAAGTAACTCAACTCTTCAATCATGGACATCTCAAACTCATTGGCCATCATCTTTTCAAACTCCTCATAAAAGTCTTGATTCATTGATCCAAATATGATATCATCAACATAGATTTACAACACAAATAAGTCTTTGCCAATCTTCTTGGTGAAAAGAGTGGTGACAACCTTGCCCATTATAAACCCTTTAGAGAGTAGAAAGTCCCCCAACCTCTCATACCATGCTCTAGGTGCTTGCTTCAAGCCATACAATGCCTTCTTCAACTTGTACACAAGGTTGGACTTTTTGTCATCTTCAAAACCAGAGGTTGTTCAACATATACTTCTTCATTGATATAGCCATTGAGAAATGCACTCTTGACATCCATTTGATAGAGCTTGATATTGTTGGCACAAGCATAGGCTAGTAAGATTCTAATTGTTTTCCATCTAGCAACCGGTGCATATGTTTCTCCAAAGTCAAGACCTTCAACTTGTGTGTAGTCTTGTGCTACCAATCTTGCTTTGTTCCTTACTACTATCCCATCTTGATCTTGCTTGTTTCTATAGACCCATTTAGTTCTAATCACATTGTGATTCTTTTGTCTCTCCACTAACTCTCATACTTGATTTCTTGTGAAGTTGTTCAATTCTTCATGCATTGCATTCACCCAATCAACATTCTTCAATGCTTCATCTATCTTCTTTGGTTCAGTGGATGACACAAATGAGAAATGCTCACAAAATAAAGTCAATCTTGATCTAGTTTGCACACCTCTAGAAATATCTCCAATTATAGTATCCAATGGATGATCTCTTGTAATATGAGTTGGTTGGAGTATTGGAACTTGATTGCTTGCACTTGCTTGATCATTGGGTTGAGATGATATACTAGCCACTTGATCTTCTTTATTGTCATGAGAGCCACTTGTGCTTACTTGATTATTGTCAACTTGCACATTTTAGTTAGAGAGCACTTGCACTTGATCATCTTCATCATCATTCACTTGTCTAGGCCTCAATTCATCAACATCCATGTTGTTCATGGCATTTGAAAGTTAAATGCCTCTAACATCTTTTAAGTTCTCATTCTCATCTTGGGAACCCTTAGTTTCATCAAATTCAACATCATGAACTTTCTCAAGAGTACAACTTTCCAAATTTCAAACTCTATATACTTTGCTTGTAGTGGAGTAACCAAGTAGGAATCCTTCATCACACTTCTTTTCAAACTTGCCCAATCTAGTGACTTTCTTCAAGATATAGCATTTGCAACCAAAGACCCAAAAATATGCAATGTTGGGCTTTCGATCATTCAAGAGCTTATAAGGTGTCTTCTCTTTCAATGGGTGACAATATAGGTGGTTGCTACAATAGCAAGTCGTGTTGATAGCTTTGACCCAAAAGGATTGACTCACATTATACTCACTCAACATTGATCTTGCCATATCAATCAAGGTTCTATTCTTCCTCTCAACAAGGTCATTTGATTATGGAGTGTACTTGATCGAGAATTGATGTCTAATTCCAAATTCATCACACAACTCATCAATTCTAGTGTTCTTGAACTCACTACCATTGTCACTTCTAACTCTCTTGATGGTTGTTTCAAACTCATTGTGAATACCCTTGACAAATGATTTGAAAGTTATAAACACATCACTCTTGTCCACTAGAAAAAATGTCCAAGTGTATCTAGTGTAATCATCTACTATCATAAAGCCATATTTGTTTTACCGATGCTAGTGTATTGTGTTGGCCCAAACAAATCCATGTACAACAACTCAAATGCTTTACTAGTGCTCATAATGCTCTTCTTAGGTTGGGTGTTTCCAACTTGTTTGCCGGCTTGATAAGAGCTACAAAGCTTATTCTTCTCAAATACAACATCTTTCAAGCCTCTAACCAAGTCATGCTTAACCAATAACCAAGCCTTCTATGCCATAACCAACCCATACTAGACATAGTGAACAAGCATGTTGACAATTGAGCTTCACTAGCATTGAAATCAACCAAGTATAGATTATCATATTTAAAGCCTTTAAAGATCAAATTAGAGCCATCTACACTTATAATATCTACATCATCTACCACAAATATGCATTTGAATCCAAGATCACATAATTGAGCCACGGATAGCAAATTAAAGTTCAAGCTCTCAACTAGCAACACATTGAAAATGCTCATGTCATTAGATATTGCAATCTTACCAAGCCCTTTGACCTTGCCTTTGCCATTGTCACCAATGTGATACTATCATAACCATCATTGCCATTGGTATTGATTGAGTTGAACATTCTTGCATCATCGATCATGTGTTGAGTACACCCTCTATCAAAAACCCAATGCCTTCCTCTGGCTTTGTAATTGACCTACAAAAAAAATCAATTCTTTTTAGGTACCCAAACTTGCTTGGGTCCTTGAAGGTTAGTTACTAAGCTCTTTGGCACCTAAATGGCTTTCTTCCTTGAGCCTATCTATGGTGCATCAATAAACTTAGCATTCACACCATTAGTACCCTTAGTAAGCACACAGAAAGAATCAAGCTTAATTGAGGATACATTAGCATTCTTGTTCTTATTCTTGTTCTTGCAATCATACTCTTTATGACCAACTTGCTTGCAACTAGTACAAACCCGACCATTGTTCTTCACAAAACAAATTTTGTGAGGAGCAAAGGCCGACTTGCCTTTCTTGAGGGTATAGCCCAATCCCACTTTATAGAGAGAATCTCTTTGGCTATCCAAACACATAAGCAAGCGGTCCTCACCATCATGGGCTTTGCCTAAGGTGCGAGTGAGCTCATTGACCTCCTTCTTGAGCGTCTCATTCTCAACCATTAGTGAGGCATCACAAGTGAAACCATCACTACTTGATGAGGTAGAAGTAGATGTGCTACAAGAAGAGTTAATGGGAGCAACAATGATAGACTTATAAAATGATTCATCAATTATCACAAGTTAAGCCTTCGTCACATGTTACAATATGCTCCTTCTCATTTTGCTCATTAAGTAAAGAGGAATGAGCTTTTTCAAGCTTCTTGTGAGCCTTGCCAAGCTTCTCATGGGCTTCCTCTAGCATTTTATGAGATGCATTGAGCTCATCAAAGGCTTACTTAAGGGCTTTTAGTTCCTTGCGCAAGTCTTTGCATTCCCTTCTCTTAATGTCAAAATGTTCTTTAGCATCTTCTAACATGTCAATTAGTTCATCTTTAGTGGGTTCATCATCATTGTCACTTTCACTTTTATTATCATGTTCCTTATCACATCCATCATTACAAGTTTGTACCTTAGTGGCCTTAGCCATGAAGTATGATGGAGTGTCGAAGAGAGAAGGTTTCTCATTGATAGCAATGCTTGCAAGAGCCTTCTTCTTGGTGGACTTGTCATCATCACTATCATCATCAACACTTGAGGAAGCATCACTATCCCAAGTGACCACATATGAACCACCCTTCTTCTTCTTGATTGTCATCTTGTCCTTCTTCTCTTTCTTTTCCTTCTTGTCCTTCTTCTTGCTCTTCTTGTCATCATCATCATTGTCGCTATTGTATGGACATTGAGCAACAAGATGATCCTTGCTTCCACACTTGAAGCACCTTCTTGACTCTTCCTTGTTCTTGGATGAAGACTTCTTCCTTCTAGCATGGTAGCCCTTCTTCACCATGAACTTGCCAAATCTCTTGACAAAGTGAGCCATTTTCTCATCATCCATCTCATCAAAGCTCAAGTCTTTATCTTCACTTGATGATTCTTGCTTGACCTTACCCTTGGATGATGTGGCCTTGAATGCCATGCTCTTCTTCTTATCATCCTTGTTCTCATCTTTCTTCTCCTTCTTTTCTTCCTTCTCATCATCATCCCTATATGTGTCATCGGTCATCACATCTCCCAATACTTGGTTTGGTGTCATGGTGTCCAAACCACTCATCACTAGAATAGTGACCAACGTGCCAAATCTCGAAGGTGAGCATCTCAAGAACTTGTGGGAGAAGTCCTTGTCCTTCACATCTTCTCCAAGTGCTTTGAGATCATTGACAAGCACTTGAAGCCTATGGAACATCTCCAACATACTTTCATCCTCCTTCATCTTGAAGCTTGCAAACTTCTTGAAAATATATGCCTTTGCACCCTTCACCGCTTGAGTGCCCTCAAAGGATTCCTCTAATTTCTTCCATGCATCATGAGCTCTCTCAATGTTCTTGATTTTCTCAAATATCCTCTCATCCAAAGCATGATAAATGACACTAAGAGCAATGTCATTGTTTTAGAGTAGCACTTTTTCGACGATGGTGGGAGCCTCTTCATTGGCAATCTCAATCTTGGTTTCCACCACCTTCCACACCTTTCTATTGATTGACTTGTTATATGTTATCATCTTAGCCTTCCAATAAGGATAGTTGGACCCATCAAATTGGGGTGGCTTCTTGGTGTTGTTGATTTGAGCTATTTTGACACCGAAGGTTGTTAAGTCTCAAATCACGGTAACCACGGCTCCGATACCATTTGAAGGTCTTAATGGCTAGAGAGGGTGAATAGCCTATTGAAAATTTCTACAACAACACTTAGTAAAGATGTTAGACAATTAACCGGCGAAGCGAGTGTTGCGCTAGCCTATTAAAAATACAAGCCACCTACTATAATTCTAGTTACTATAGTCTCTAAGCACACAATGCTAGGTAACTACCACTAAGTTAGTGAGCTCTCAAAGATTAACTAAAGAGCATCACTAACCACTAGACCCGACGCAAACTAGCTCTCAAAACTAATTACACTAAAGAGCTTAGCTTACACACTAGGAATGTAATACAAGAGGGGATGGTGATGATTATACCGATGAGTCGAGGAGTGAACCAATCACAAGATGGAGCCAATCAATCAATCACAAGTTAACCAACGAAATCCTCTGACAATGATGACACAATAATTTTTACCGAGGTTCACTTGCTTGTCGAAAAGCTAGTCCTTGTTGTGGTGATTCACTCACTTGGAGGTTCACGTGCTAATTGGCATCACACGCCAAACCCGCAACCGGGTGCCGCACAACCAACATAAGATGAGGATCACACAAGCCACGAGCAATCCATTAGAGTACCTTTTGGCTCTCTGCTGGGGAAAGGTCAAGAACCCCTCACAATCACCACGATCGTAGCCGAAGCCAATCACCAACCTCCACTCGACGATCCTTGCTGATTCAAGCCGTCTAGGTGGCGGCAATCACCAAGAATAACAAGCGAATCCTACAGCGAAACACGAACACCAACTGCCTCTAGATGCAATCACTCAAGCTATGCACTTGAATTCACTCTCAATCTCACAAAGATGATGAATAAATGATGGAGATGAGTGGGAGGGCTTTGGCTAAGCTCCAAGATTGCTATATCAATGCAAATGGCCAAGAGGGTCAGCTTGAGCCGGCCATGGGGCTTAAATAGAGAGCCTCTATGAATAGAGCCGTTGGGCTCCACACTGCAGTTCACTGCGCAACGACCGGACGCGCAGGTTGGGGCGATCGGACGCACCCAAGCCTGTGTCCGGTCCTCGGATCCTCGCCACGTGTCTTTTGCGTTTGACGTCCACCGCAAGATCCCAACGGTCAACTCAATCGCCCGCGCGGTTAAGTTGCAACCAGACGCGCCGGTGCCAAGTTAGCTCAGCGTTCGCCCGCGCCAATCAACCATCGACCGGAGGTGCCGATCTCTTCGGCTTCCCGGCGTCAGGTCGTTTACAGAGAGGTTCCAGAGGCGAATTTCGGGGACCGGACGCGTCAGATGCGCCATGACCGGACGCGCCACCACGTCAGGTCCTTACTGCCTCAACTCAATGCTTGCATCACCATACGTCATCCTCGACCGGACGCACAAGCGTCGTGTCAGGTCACATATTGACCCTGCGTTGGGTCGTTCACCGAGGCTAAACCCGTCACTGTCTAGAGCTGACCGGATGCACCCGGCTGAGTCCGGTCACACCAAAATCAGTGTCCGGTCAGTGAAAGACAGCTCCTCAACTTCACCAACTTCTCCACCCTTGCTCAAATGTGACAACCACCAAATGTATCACCTTGTGCACGTGTGTTAGAATATTTTCACAAACATTTTCAAGGGTGTTAGCACTCACTAGAGTCTAAATGCATATGCGATGAGTTAGAGCATCTAGTGGTACTTTAATAACCGTATTTTGATATGAGTTTTACCCCTCTTAATAGTACGGTTATCGATCCTAAATATGATCACACTCGCTAAGTGTCTCGATCACTAAACCAAAAAGCTCCTATCAAGGTTCACCTTTGCCTTGAACTTTTTATTTTTCTCTTTCTTCTTTTTCAAGCCGAGCACTTGATCACCATGGTCACCACACCATCATCATGATCTTCACCATTGTTCCATCACTTGGAATAGTGCTATATATCTTATGATCACTTTGATAAACTAGGTTAACACTTAGGGTTTTATTAGTTCACCAGAACTAAACTAGAGCTTTCAACAGGTTGCAGCAAATTGAGACGTGGATAGGGATGGCAGATAGAGTTGTCTGGGTTAGAGTAGCCCTTCCTGCGTTCGTCAGGAGTCCACCTTTCCAAGTTGGGATCCGGGCTGCCACGGCATCGACGAGGCGGTGCTCGTCGGCGCGGCCGAGCCTGGACAGAGATAGTGGCGCACCCAGGTACTTCGTCGGGAACTCTTGGATCTTACAAGGGGATACATGCTGCACGGCCTGGATGTCTTTCTGAGAGCAACGAATAGGGGTCATCGTGCACTTGTCCAGGTTAGTGGAGAGGCCGGAGGCACCAGCGAACAGCTCCAGAATCTATCGGATGCAAATGAAGTCCCAGGCGGAGGGATGCAAGAAGACGATCAGGTCGTCGGCATAGACCGACGCTCGACATTTGACAGCCCTATTAGGCAGCGGCGTGAGCACGGCACGACGGTCATCCTCGGCGATCAGAGCATTTAGGACCTACATAACAATGATGAACAAGAATGGCGAAAGCAGGTCACCCTGCCTCAACCCATGGGCATGGCAGATACGACGTCCAAGGCGTCCGTTGACGAGGACTTTGGTGCTCGATGAGCCCAGTATGGCGGAAATCCAGTCGCGCCAACGCTAGGGGAAACCGATGTGCTCAAGCACCTCCAGGAGAAAAGGCCAGGCGACCGTGTCGAATGCCTTTGCGAGGTCCACCTTGAGCAGTACCGTCGGACATCGCCGGGCATTAAGCCATCGACATGCGAGCTGTACGGTGCGGACGTTCTCGTGTATCCGGCGCCCCTGGATGAAGTCCGACTGGTTATCCTTCACTAATTGCGACATTCTTGGTGCCAAACGCAGGGCGAGGCCTTTAGCGAACAATTTTCCAATGGAGTGGATCAGGCTGATAGGCTTATAATCCTTGAGTCCAGTGGGTGCCTCGGTTTTGTGTAGTAAGACCATGATCGCGCCATTGAGGGAGTGAAAGCTCCTGAAATCAACCTCCCAGAGCGCATGGAACACGCGCACGACATCAAGACCGACGACCTCCCAGACAGCCTTGAAGAAGGCCCCGTTAAACCCGTCCGGACCAGGCGCTCTGTCTGCCGGCGACTCCCGAACAATCCGGGCCACCTCCTCCGCCGAGAATGGGGCAGCCTGATCACTGAGATCCAGCTGCGGGATGCCCAATTGCGACAGATCAATGCGGTGCTGCCTGACGAAGGCCGTGCCCAGCAGGCCGTTGTAGTAGGAGAAGACTATGTCGGCTTTGGCCTCCTCCTCACTGAACGTCTGACCGTCGTGGGTGACTGCGAACAAGTAATTTTTGCGACGGCGCCTTCCTGCAGACTCCGAGTTCTGGCACGCTACCTGGCCATTGTGCGCACCAGGGAGCTTAAGCCAAGAACGTTGGCTCTAAGCTCGCAGCGCAGATCAAGCTCGCCAGGCAACAGCAGCCTAGTTTCCTGCGCGACGTCGAGCTCATAGATCACAGCCCGCGCCGCTGCCAGCTGCAGCCTAACATTGCCGATGCGGGTGGCGCGCCAGCTCCTGAGCGCCCTGGCCAGAGCGCGCAGCTTTTGGTCCAGAGAGCGACATGCGTCCGCTTCCACTCGGCAGGCCCCCAGGTGACACGCACGACGTCCAGGAAGCCTTCAATCCTGGCCCAGTATTGGTCAAAACGGAAGCGCGGCCGTGCCCACGGTTTGGAGTTGAGCATGAGCAGGAGCGGCGCGTGATCAGAACAGTCAGACGAGAGATACCGCATTTGGTGACAGGAGTATTGTTCCAGCCATTCCACCGTGGCAAAAGCACGGTCAAGCCGTTCCAGCATGGGGCAGTCTCTTCCGTTCGACCAGGTGAAGAGGCGACCAGAGAGGTGCAGCTCTTCCAATTGCAAGTCATCCAGTGCACTACGGAAGCTACGCATAAGTCCGTGATGTAGCCTGCCGTTGTTCTTGTCAGAAGCTTTGTAGATTAAGTTGAAATCACCGCAGAGGAGCCACGGGCCTGGGCAGTTGGCGCGGATGACACGCAGCTCCTGGAGGAAGGCAGACTTCTCCGCCCTTGCCGTAGGGCCGTAGACGTTGGACAGTCACCAAGGTTCACCCAGACCATCCAGCGGCGCTAGTTTCACAGTGATCGAGAACCGGCGCACGCACGGGAGCGAGGCGTTCCACAGATCGCGACGCCAAGCGACAATAGCCCCCCAGCGATGCCAATCGCAGGAAGGCTGATATATGGCAGAACAGTCAATACGTTAAGTAGTTGCATCATTGTGCTTTAGTGGATTCTGAAACTCTAAAAACGTTCAAGTTTAAAAAAAGCTATCATCTTGGGCCGGCACTTTGTATTGTGTTTTTATTCTAATAAAATTTACAGTAAACTTTTGCTGTCCTTTAAGGGGAAAAAGGCATCATCCTAGACTATGCGTGGATTGAGACATGCCATATTCCCATAACCATTGTTCTTAGGCTCTCTGTATTTCTTCTTACTGTGAACCACAATCAGGATTCTCAGTGTCTAAATGTTTGTGAGCTATCAAATCCGTGTAAGCATCTCTCTGCTAAGACAATCATGCGAGCCAAAAGGAAAAGGAGGAGCACGTAAAAACGATAGGAATGAGAGGCATCAGGAAACACCTCACTAAATTTCCACCTTTGCGGGTGGAAACCAGTGAACTAGTATTTCCTTAATGTTTTCATTCCCACTGCTCTTACACAGTCTTTTCTTCCTCTTTCCGGCTCGCCATTAGAGCCTCCACATCTAAATATGTGCATTGCAATATTGTTTTGAATCAAAATAACACAAGCAATGAAGCAGAAGGAAGAGGAAGGAGAACCTAAGAACCATAGGAATGAGAGGCATCAGGAACACGACAATGCAGATGTCCTCCCGTGCGAGAGGAGAAATTTAGAGCACTTGCGTTCCTTCATGTTCTCATTCCTACTGCCCTTAGGACCTCTCTTTCTTCCTCTTCCCTGCTCACAAATTCTCAATGGCGAGAAGCTCTTACCATGGAACCACCCACATCAGGTGTGCATATATATAGGGACCTTGGTGTACCTGGCTTTGTGAAAAATGAAAGCACACCAAACAAGGTGGTGTACTCTAGGACATTGGCGTAGCAGCAGATGACAGCGGGCCCTATAAACTATAGCAATTGATGAATGTGGGGCCATGGAGCCTGTATGGGCAATGAAGAGCAGATGCACGAAGTCCTGATGGGCCCTAAAAATATAGCATGAAGCCACTACGATTTTAGAATCAGCTGCCAAGCTCACATCTATTGAAGGCATCAGGATGACAGGATGAATTGACTATCATAAATCTTTTACCTCCCAAATCGGAATGTTTGTTTCCTGCAAACATACCTGGACTGCTAAGTCCATTCAGATGAACCGTGTGCACTTACGATCTTGTATCGCTTATTATATTCAAATTTTGCAGTTCAGTTTCAAATTTGTGTTTGTGCCATAGATGGTCTACCAAGTCAGATGCGATGTTCTTGTTGTGCGTGTCAATATCTTTATTTTCACTGCACCTTCTTTGCAGCCTTCATAATAGTAAAAAAACAATGTGGCAAATAACATGAGAAAGAAAAAAAAAAAAGTAAGGACACTATTTTCACAAATGTTAAACGAAATTAATTAACTACAATTCCTTCAAAATAGGAAGGTCAAAATATGTCGACTTCTTGATCATGCATCTAAACATTCAGCATGAAGCCAGTATGATTTTAGAGATCAACTTGGTATGCATTTGTGGCTCAGCCAAGCTCACTTCTGTTGAAGGCTTCAGGATGAATTCACTATCAGAAATCTTTTACTTCCCAATGTTCGTTTCCTGCAAACATACCTGGACTGCTAGTCCATTCAGATGTATGCCGCGTGCACGTACGATCTTCGCCTTGTTCGCTTGAACTTATCAGCCATGATACATTGTTTTTTTCTCATAACAAATCAGCTTCAGCTGGCTTTCAGTCGAAACCATCAGCCGAATAGCTCCTTGTATAGCTTATTATATTCAAATTTTGCATTGTGGTTGCAAACTATTGTTTGTGCCATAGATGGTCTACCAAGTCAGATGCAATGTTCTTGTTGTGTGTCAGTATCTTTATTTGCTCTGTACCTTCTTTGCAGTCTTGGTAATAGCAGTTAGTGGCAAATATCATTTTTTGTCTATCTCCCGAAGTTTATTAGTGTGATGTGTATTCATGTCCAAAACAATCAGTAATAAACAGTCGTATCATTATGTTAGTGGAATCTGAGACTCATTAAACTCTATCTAGGCCAGCCTCTTAAATTACTCATGGGCTAGACTTGCCAACGAATCTGGGACGGTGAGACTAATCAAACATTTCGGTTAAAACAAAGGCATCATATTAGACAATTCAAGTATTCAAACTTCGCAAAGAAACAACATCAAACGAAAATGGCTAACTGAGAAATGAAAACGTGTCATTCAGTCGTCCATGGATTGTGTGAGCCAAGAGGAAGAGGAATGAGCACCTAAGAATGACAGGAATGAGAGGCATCAGGAAGACCCAAAATGAAGCATAGCCTTCCTCGATGTTTCTTTCTCTTCCATGATCACTTAAAACAAGCATTGCAAACCAAAAGGAAGAGGAAGGAGCGCTTAAGAACGATAGGAATGGGAGGCACCGGGAAACACCAAACCAAGCTCCCACCTCCACTGCTGGAGGGAGGGAAATTTCAGGAATGGCTTTCCTCCATGTTCCCATTCCCACTGCTCTTAGGCCCTCTCTGTCTTCCTCTTCCCGGCTCACTCTGACAAGTCCTACAGCTACAGCTCTCCATATACTCTCAAGCATGAACATTGGTCACTGACGAAAGCCCGTCGGCTTAGAGGTGTATATATAGATCCTTAGTGCATTCTGAACTTTATGTCCGCAACAGTGGGAGGACTGGGAGCCATGTGATATTCAGGCCCTGTCCTGCATTGTCAGTTCAGAGCATGTGCACGAGATCTTCTGTTTGGACATATTTAAAAGGTTGCCAGTAAAAAGATCCCAGCATTTACAATGGGGGACATTGGTGAAGAATTAAGCCTCCATTTAAGAAAGTGAGAAGTGAAGTGATTGACACCTTATGAAGCTCGATTGTAGGAACGGTACAGTCGTACAGATATTGGGGATAGTATGCCATTCCAGAGTAATTAGAGGATTGAAGTTCTCAAGGAATGAAGTATTGGGCAAATACAAATAAAACAAACAAGAAGAAAGGGACCACTATTCCTGTTGAAGATTAAAAGCACGAGAGCTCCAATGGTAGAATGGTAGGCAAGTAGACGACAAAAGTAAACGTGACTGCAAGTTACTTCAGACAAGAACTGCTCCGGAACAAGTGATAAAATGTGGTTAGCCCATAAATTTGGATATTACATATGAGCAAGTAACCGTATACTTTTCTGAAGATGTTCTAGATCCAGATACTATCAAGAACAAACCTTTCAAGAAAAACATATTTACCATTTACAGGTCACGTTCTGATTCAAGTATTCAACAGGTGTTGATTCAGATATGCAACTGCTTAACTATCAAGTATTTTCTGAACAAGGTCCGGCTGCAGACAAACTTAGACAGAAATCTGATATTCCTTCACAATGAGCTCCAGTTATGATCCCTTGTAACAAGATCAAAACATGACGGCGTTTCCTGTACATGCATATTAATATTAAGATTCAGCATCAAACCACTGTAGACCACAGGGATCAGCTAAGCAATACATCTACCTCAACCGTTCTTGGATCTGTTGAGGCATCAGGAATGAAGCATGTGCTCACTGTCCTTAATCTTCTGTTGTCTCACATGGACTACTTGTCCATTTGGTTGCTATGCTCCATGCGTGTTTGAACACTATAGCAGGGCAGTTGCCTGCTATGTTTGTTGTGTAGATGGTCTACAGACTTCAGAATGTATAATTTTCATTCCATGTCTGTCAAAATCTTAGTTCTCACTGTTTTCTTTGCAATCCTTGGTCATAGCAGAAAATTAAGCAGCGAATGCATGTGGATATGTTCCACGGAATAACATTTTCTGTTGTACATCCCTGACAAGATTTCTAGAGGGTTTTCATAACTACGGGACAAGCAATATTATGATCTGTGTTCATGTACAGAACAGTGAGTAGTAGCAGTTGTATTATTTTGCCAATGGATTGTGACACAAACTTGTAGGCGAGCCAGCTAAGCCATCATCTTAGCGTATCAATGGACTGCACATGACAAAGAATAAGAAACTGAAAGGACTGCAATTAACAAGGCCATCACCTTGAACTAATGCGTGGATTAAGGATGCCAAATAAACAAAAGAAAAGAAAAAATCTCCATTTGTCTAGTGAAAACATCATCTTTTAAAAAGATAGGAAAAAGGAAAAAGGAAATGTACTGTTCATCATCTCAGTACTGTGTTAGACGAAACGAAGAAGCACCTAAGAACAATAAGGTCGGAAGGCATCAGGAAGACTCAAAATGGGATCTTAGTGTTGGCCCCCTGTATCTCCGGCACGAGGTGAGCTGACCATTTATCGGTGTTGCCGACCACACACTATGGCTAGAAGTAGAAGAAGAAAGGAAGAATAGAGCGCACACACACAACACAAGTACCAGCATTGGCTGAAGCTCTGCAGAGGATATGGCAAAACTGAATTCGCTCTCTTTCCTGAGTTGAAGTGGGAAGCTATAAATGCAGCTCTACCCATCTAATCCTAGTACACAGACATATCAGGCTGTCATACTGCCACAGTGACTAGATGTGACAAAGAGGTCGACTTTCTTTGCTTTGGCTATAGTAGTGCGGCAGGGAGCCTTTCGGCCTTTGCCCCTGTAGCTACAGCATGTTGTGGAGAGCTTTTTCGCCGCTTCGCCCGCCGCTTGCGTTCACATTGGGAGAGCAGCAGAATACTTTACAATTCTTTCCTTAATCCTACTGCTAACCTTAGAACCTTCACCATGCCGATCATGTTCTTCAGCTCCGTGAACCGAAGATGGCCGAGCGACTTGGTGAGGACGTCCGCGAGTTGTCGACCAGTTTCGACGAACTCGATGACGATCTGCCCTCCATCGACACAGTCCCTGATGAAGTGGACCTTGATGTCGATGTGTCTGCTCCGGTCGTGGAGAACCGGATTCTTCGCGAGGGCGATGGCGGGCTGATTGTCCACCATTAGTGCTGGTGGGTGAGCTTCCACACCGGTCGGCTCGCCCAGCAGCCGGCATAGCCACACAGCCTAGCACGCCGTTGTGGCCGCCGCCACGTACTCTGCCTCGCACGTGGACAGCGCCACCACCTTCTGTTTCAGCGACAACCATGAGATTAGAGCCGACCCGAGGAAGACGAGCACCCCAGAGGTGCTCCGCTGTCCGTCGATGTCCCCGTCATGTCTACATCGCTGAATACAGTGAGTTGCAGTCCACTTCCACCGGTCTTGGGAAAGACAATCCCCTGATCCACCGTCCCCTTTACGTAGCACAGTAGCCGCTTCACCGCGGCCCAGTGATCCTCTCGGGGATCCTCCATGAAGCGGCTGACGTAGCCCACGGTGAATGCAATGTCCGGCCACATGTGGACTAGGTAGCGCAGACCACCGACGATGCTCCGGCAGAGTGTTGCATCTACCTTCGTCGCGGTACTGGCCTTCGTCAGCTTCAGCCGCTCCTCCATCGGAGTCACGCACGGCTTGCACTCAGCCATGCCGCTCCGCTCCAATACCTTCGAGGCGTACGCGCTCTGACCGAGCGTGAACGCCTCCATCCCCTGTTTCACCTCGATGTCGAGATAGTAGGAAAGCGCGCCGAGATCGCTCATACGAAAATGAGCCGCCATCTCGCGCTTGAAGCAATTGATGTCCTCCGCACGCGCGCCGGTGACGATCAAGTTGACCACATACACGCCGACGATGAGCTCCTCCTTTTCCCGTCGCCGCATGTAGAGCGTGTGCTCGGTTTGCACCGCGTGAACCTAAGCTCGCCCAGTGTAGCGTCAAGCTTGGCGTTCCACGCTCGCGGGGCCCGCCGCAGCCCGTAGAGCGTCTTGCGCAGTCGGAGCACCCTGTGCTCCGCTCCCTTAACGGTGAAACCCGGAGGATGCATGATGAAGATCGTCTCCGCTAGCTCGCCGTTGAGAAAGGCCGATTTTACGTCCAGGTGATGAACGTGCTAATCCTTCGCTGCTGCCAAAGCCAGCAGCAGTCGGATAGACTCCATGCGCGCTATCAATGCAAAGAATTCCTCAAAGTCGATGCCCTCGCGCTGGACAAAGCCTCGGGCGACGAGACGCGCCTTGTGCTTGACAATGGCACCGCGCTCGTCCCGTTTGACCTTATACACACACTTCAAGCCGATCGACAGCATCCTAGAGGTGGATCAACGAGCTCCCAAGTCTCGTTTTTCTCGATCGCCTTCATCTCCTCCAGCATCGCACGTCGCCAATTGCATCGCGCTCGGCCAGCGCGAACGTGGGCGGTTCCTCTGCACTGACAAGAAGCAGCTCTGGGTTATTGAACAGCCGACCCGCCAGGCCTGAGGACCCTTTGCCATCGACGATGTCATCCAGCCTGCGGAATCGCACCTCCTCACCGTCGTGGAAGGCATCCACGAACTCAGTGATATCGCTTGGAGGTGAGGCAAACTCGATCGGCATAGATGGAATCCGTTGTTCCGTCGGAATGGTTGGCACAGCACCTGGAGTGCTCGGCACCCCCGCTGCAGTGCCCGGCACTACTCCTGGACCGCTCGTCACCACTCCTGGAGTGGTCGGCACCCCTCCTGGAGTGCTCGGCACCAATCTTGGAATGGTCGGCACCACTGCAAGACCTTTCGGCTCCGCTACGGGAGCGTTCGGCACCCGTCCTAGAGTGGTCGGCACCACTGCAAGACCGCTCAGCACCACTCCTAGAGTGCTCGGCACCCCTCCCAAAATGCTTGGCACCCCTCCCGGAGTGCTCGGCACCGCCTTAGGAGTGCTCGGCTCTGTTGCTGGAGTGGTCGGCACCTCCTCTCAGCGTTTCCACCACCGTGGATGACCAAGTGCTCGACGACGAAGGTGCTGGTGAAGCCACCAGCTTCCCCCGTGCCCGGACTATCCCAGTCCCAGGTCATCTTCTCGTCGAACACGACGTCACGCGAGACAACCACCTTGCCTCCGCATGGGTCGTAGAGCCGATACGCCTTGGTACCTTCCTCGTAGCCCAGGAGCACCATCGGTGTGCTCCTGTCCTCTAGATTGGTGAGGATCGGCTTCATCTTCTTGACGTGGCCAATGCAACCGAATGTCCGGAGGAAGGACACGCTCGGCTTGCGCGCATACCAAGCTTCGAACGGCGTCTTGCCCTTTAGGGCCTTGGTGATCGTCGCGGTGGAGGATGAACACCGTTGTCGGGTTCATAAACCCAGAGTCCCTTAGGGACCGGCTTCAACGCCAGAGCTCGGCCCAAGAAAACAGCATGTAGTTCATGGGCCGGCCCAAGAGTCTAAAACATAATGGTCCAAAAGGACAGTCCGGTCGCCGACCGGAAGGTCTACCCAAAAGAACAAGCACCCACTCGTCAACTTCTTCGGCCCACCTCTCCAACCGGGGCACCAGAGCACTCGCTTCAGACACCAGCCGCCTCCGGGCGGTCTCTCCGATTGGAAAGGCCTGGCCCAAAACGCTGCTTCCTACTCTGACCCCGCATCTCCGACCGAGGACCCCGTAGGAAGCCTGCTTACCGCTCTTCTCTGACTGAGGCCATCCGACCGGGGACACCCGCTCGGAAGGAACTAGGGGCGAATGGAGAAGGCAGCGCACAAAGTCAAACCACGATACCAGGACCATACCCTGTATGCCTGTGGAAACAGTGCTCCACAACCGCCCTGACACAAATAGTATTATAGGCGCCGACATTTGTGTCTACAATATTGAAGGCGCCGTTGGACTCCCGTATGGCAAAAAGCCCCCCACATGCCTCTGGGCATCGATAGTGGGCGCTAGGATTCACCGTACCTGGCACACGTGGTAGGGCTCCTCACATACCAATAAGTATTTTGCAGGTACCGACATCTACCCTTCCTGAAGAAGACAACGCAAACTCCCCTGTGCACCTGACATTCTACAGTGACATCAACAGTATTGTGGGCGCCTACCATCATCACTGTCCTCATCGATGTGGGCAACAAGACTTAGTAACATCCGTACTCTCTCCCTCTCACCTGTAAAGCCATCCCCTTCATCTATAAAAGGGGATGTGCTCCCTCCAACGAAGGAGGTCGACTTCTTCGAGTTAAGATTCACTAGATCGATAGCTCACAACCCTTGAAGCACATGCTTAAACACCTAGCTCATAGCGGAGTTCCGGTCGCTCTCGGCCCTTCCGGTCGGATCCGACCGGGCCTCTCGTATACCTCACATTTCTCCTTCTCGTTTGTAACCCCACTACAGACTTCAAGCACCTGGGATCAGGAATAAAGTCACCGACCGACCCAAACTGGACGTAGGGCACGTTGCCTGAACCAGTATAAATCATGTGTCGTTGAGTGCTAGGCCACCTCCGATCATAACGTACATCAAAACTACAAATATTCACTAGTTGGTCACTTTCTGGACCGACAGTTAGCGTCGTCCATGGGGAAGACGTTGTACGTTCAACACTTTTTGGTCATCGGATAGCCCATTTTTCCGCCACCGCCACCGTGGCAGGCTCGGGCGATACGATTCGCTTTGGCTCGCTGGAGTATCCTACACTCTCACCTGTGGGGATGCGGGTTCCACTCATTTTCGAGCCATCCCAGGCCTTCCTCTTCGGAAGCCTGGACTTCATCACCGACCGTCTCGGCGTACTCCACCTCTACGAGGAGACTCGCGACCCGGCACCCGTCGGAGAGACGTCCTCCATCGACTCCAGGACGCGCGACCTCAACGGCGTGGCATCTACGCTTCATCCCGAGCAAACTCTCTGCTCAAACCCCACTATGAGTAATATACATGCCGTTCTTTGCTTACTACATTCTATCTTCTGCCAAATACCCGGAGGGCTGCCGTTGTCCCCGTCGCGGCCATCGTACGACCGGTTCCCCTACGGCCTCGTGTCTCCCGTGGATGCGTACGCCCGGGGGCTCCAAAAGATTATGGCGCCGCCTCCTCTCACATCTGAATTCATGGGGATGGCGAGCTATGCTCCCACCTGTTTCCTCGACATCATGGACGACGACATCGGGAGTGACGGCTCTAGCATCGGCGACAACGTGGCACCCAGCCACCGTCTATCCCGGGAGTGCGCTATGACGGACGCTCCGGAACGGCCGCCAGGGGAAACGGAGTCCTCACGGACTCATGCCCCTCCGGGCCCTCATGCGGAGACCCTCGAGCTCACACGTGAGCACGGGGAGGAACTACGACGACAATGGCCGCATTGCATCAGCCACCGACTGCGCCAGCGCGCTCGGCACACTACACTGCACCTCGTGCGCATGGACCGACGAACGGCGCTCGGGGTCGCGCCCGTCAAGTCCAGCGCAACATCCCGGATAGGGGAACCGATCCCCCGCAGTTCGCTCGGGCCAGTCAGAACATTGCCGCCATGGCAATGTTCTGCGCAACCTGTCTAAGCCAAACGACCCTCGCGAATGGACGATCCACCGGAACCTCCGGGCACTGGTGGAGACCGCCGCCATTCAGCAAGCGGAGTGCTCCGTATCGCGACGCCGACTCGCGACCTCGCTCCCCGTCCGGAGAACAGGGACGCAGCAGATGGGGCGCTACCCCCTGTCACCGCAACAACCACTGAGCGCGGCACACGAGGCCGCAACGGCACCCTATCTTAACCTGACGACCGCTCCGCACCAACCGCCTATCTACGCGCGGCTCGGACCAAACCAAGGCACATGCAGCGGCGATCGGAGTCCCAGCACCGACGGCCCGGGACCACCAACCTTTGCCCAACACCCCCAGCAAGCGTCGTTCTCACCACGCTTCAATGGAGGCCATGGCAAAGGTAAGGTCAAGCGCCATGATCAAGACGAGAGCCCCTCCACGCAGAAGGGAAAAAAGAACAGAAAGGATCACCGCCGATCGGCCAACTCCGCGTTGGTCGTCGCGGCGGATTACGCGGGCACTAAGCCCCAGCAAGACCCTCTGGGCCACTTTCATGAGCTCATGGAGAGCCCGTGCACCAACCACAACTATCCCGTCAACCATCTCTACAAGGACTGCCATCTCCTCAAGCGCATGCTGAGGTAGACTGAATAAAGGGGCGTAGCGGGCAAGGATCTAGACGACTGAAGGATGAAGTGATCCGATCGAACGCCTACCGACTGAAAGACAACAACGACGATGTTCTCTCCAAACGCTCGAAACAGCTATGTCGTTTTTCCTTTCCCCAAGTTTTAGTTTTACCATTGTTTACTTAGCGAACGCTCCTATAAGAGCACCCCGACCGAACACTTTTCGGCGTGGGGTGCTCGGGGGCTCCACTAGGAGGCACTATTACCCCTCTGTTTTCGTTTTCTACTTTCATTTGGAGAAACTCCTTCCTACCCGAACGAAAGGGCAGATCATTCCATTAATTTGCCTTACGTAGCTTTGCTTTAAAACATTCCAATTGATCGCACCCCGCCTTTTCCTACGGTTACGAGCGGCCGAGCCTTGCGGGCCACGCCCCAGGCTCACAAGGTTGCAGCCTACGGGACAAACGGGCAGGTACGAGAGAGAAAGAAATAAAAAACAAAATTATGCTAACGAAAAACTAAGGAACGGAAGGGAACAAGCTTCCCCGAACGGAGCAACTCCATCACAAAAACAAAAACCGATTGTAGTCATTAAAACACACATGAACGTTTTTACACAGGGGCTCCCCCATGAACTTAATTTTTTTATGTTTACTAACTACTTATAATCTGCAAGCTATTAAACTAGCCCGACAACATCTGCTGGCGGCGCGACCGACAAAGGCATAGGCTGCTCACTCCCCGGCGGCACGACGTTCGGCTCGATCGGGGCAGAGGTGACATCCCCCCCCAAACCAGGCTCTAGGCTATCCGCAGGCTCGGAAGCGTCCTCTCCACGCATGCTTTGGGCCATGTCTTCACGGCGAACGTCCATCACCCACTCGGTGGAGACTTGCTCTGACACCGACCGCGCATGCTGCAGCAAGCTCTCCTCGATTGATTGGATGTCCTCCATGCTCAGACCTTCAGCATACCCACCACAGATAGCGGCGAAGTTCAGGTTCGGGTGGTGCGTCGCCACCGAGGTCAGCACCCCCGACGCTCCATAGACCAGCCCGCTCCTGACAAGGTCTCGGACCGCATCCGGAACCTCCGCCAGCTGGACCGTGGGCGCGCTGGTACTTGGCGCCGACCCGAAGATTTCCGAGACAACGAGCCGGATCCGGTCAAGATCCCCTTCGGGAGCACGTCGCTCTTCACGGGACTTGGCCAGCTCCTCGGCATTTCGGCTGAAGCTCGCCTTGGACGTCTCCAGGTCTCGCTCCAGCACCATCACCTTTTCACCTAGCTCTGGAAGAAGGGCGACAAGCTTAGAAACAGGCTGAGGGAAAAATCAACACCACGAGAAAACAAAAAAGGTACGTACCGATGCGAGAGGCCTCAAGGGTGGAGAGATCCTCTGCCTGTCGAGCCACCTGCTCGCGCAGCCGGGCACTCGCGTCCTCCGTCCCCATCACCCGGCCCCGGAGCGCGAGCACCTCCTAATCCGCCTTCGACCGGGCCCTCTGCTCCGCCTCTAGGACCTTCTGTGCTAACTCCAGGGCGGCCCGCTCCGGCTCAAGGGCCGCCAAGACCTCTTGAAGCACCGCCTTGGTGTTCGCCAGGGACGCCCACAGCCCCGCCTCGGTCTCCTCCTGGCAGACCTTCGCCACCTCGAGCCCTTGCTCGGCAGCAGTCGCCCGCTCCGCCGCACGCTGCCCCTCCGCCCGCGCCGCGGCCGCCTCGGCCACCCGGACCTGGGACTCACGGCAAGCAGACTCCACCCGACGCTCAAATTTGGCCATCCAGGCGTGTTCCGTCCGGAGGAAGTAAGACTTGCAGGACGACACCTTCCTTATTTCCTGCGAAAAACAAGCATGCTAAAAACAACCGACGAAAGATTCAAAGGGCAAGGACAAAGTACCAGAAACTCACCTCTACGGCGACCTGCAGGTCGACCTCAACCAACTGCCGAGTGAAGTGAGCCTTCTTCTAGGCGTTTTCGAGCTTCGCGGCCAGCTTGGTGAGTTCGAACACCGCGGCATGCCCTTGCCCCCCAAAAATGTCCTAGAGCTGACGCTCCCGGGAATCCCAGAGAATGAACCGCACCTTTGATGGGTCCTCAGGCAAGGGCACTCTAGGTCACCCTTCGACGAACCGTCGGAGGGCCCAGCCTCCAACTGGACCACCGCCAACTCCGCGGCGACACCGCCAGCTCCCGCGGTGACACCGGTGGCTCCGCCACGGTATCCGCCTCGTCGTCAGACGTGATCTCCACCACCTCATTCGCGTGGAACGCCGTTAGGCGTCCTAACTCCGTCCCGACTACACTTCCCTCCAGCGCCTTCGGCTCCGACGGCAAGGATAGGTCATGCAGCCCTCCACCCGGCGAGATAGGGAGCTCGCCCTCCCTTGTCCCTTCCACCGCGACCAACGGAGGAGGGGCCGTGAGAGTTACCTCCGACGCAACCCCCGCCCTCGGCACCGGGATCGCCGCCAACAACGTCAGCCGCCGCTGCCACCTTATCAGCAGCCGCCTCGAGGGGCACCACCCCCGGGAGGGAAGGCTTCGTCGCCGCCACCCTGATGCCCCCTTCGCTCGCCACAACACGCTGCAGAGTGGGCCTCCAAACCTCCTGCACGGGGGTCGGGGCGATGCTCAACCCGGCATCCCCCGACCGCTGACAAAAATCGCAGGTAAGCCACACTCCAAAAAGACTCGACCAGCAAAAGATCGAAGAGCAACAAAAGGAAACATACCGGGAGGTGAGCGGCACGACTCGGAAGGTAGGCTCCAATGACGACGGACCTATGGGACGGGGACCGCTCCTAGGCTGCAACCCCCCCCTCAATTCAGACGGGGTCGGAGTCATCCCGACCGGCTCCTGCCCGGCCTGCGGGTCGCTATGACCTCGGCTCGGGACTCCCGACCGAGCAGCGGGCGGGGCGTCCTCCGACTGCAAGTCGCGTGTCGACCGGGCGCCAGTCTGCCCCTCAGACTGCCCGGGCTGCTCGACCGCACCCACGGCAAGCAGGGCCTCCTCCGGCTGCAAGTCCGACGTTGGCACCGGTCCCGTCGCCGCACAAGTGCCAGTCCGCTCCTCGGACCGCCCGGCTCGCTCAGCCACGTCCACCACATGCAACGACGGGACCGGCGACACCGCCGAGGGGCGCGGTGACCGTGTCGCTTCGCCGCCCGTCCATCGACGGCGTCCGCGCTCGCCGCGCGCTTCCTCAACGCAGGAACCTCCGCACGCCGCGCGGCCTCCTGCTCCTCACCAGCGGACGTTGCTATAGGGTCGTGACTCTCCGCCAAGGTCACAACGATCTCCCGGCTCTCCTCGTCAGAGAAGACCATGTCGTCCAGATCCATAGGATCATCCGACGCGAGTTCCGACTCGACGTCGCTCCTACGTTCCCCGGCCCTCACGTCCCAGGCGACCTCCTTCTTCTTCTCTTCCTTCCGCTAAACCTCCTTGGTTCTCTCCTTCCGAGCATCTGCCGCCACCTTCTGGGTGGCCTACCGGGCCCTGCCCTCCGGTCCCTTAGGAAGGTGCGGTCGAGACTTGTACCTTTCAAGCCCCTATGAAACGGATGGCCTGGGATCAGGAAACAAGAAAAGCAGAGGAAGAAACACGAACAAAATAAAGGGATCATACCAGGTTGGACACGACAGAGGCATTGAATGGTATGGGTTTCCCCACAACCGTATCCTTGGGCCTCAGCTGCAACACCCGACCAAGGCGACTCAAGACTCCTCGTCGTCTGGCAGGTCCTCCGGCGACGCACGGTCGGGTCCGACCGGCCACCGTACATCCACATCGGCCGCGTCCTCTCCGCCAACGACGCAACCCGACGGCGCAAGAGGGTGTGGAACACCCGCACCCCATCAAGGCTGCTCCTTACGAGCTTCCGCAGCTCCTCCTCGATGACCTCCACCTTGTGCCTCTCCATGCGGGCGCAACCCCACAACCAACTTTTCTGCTTCTCCGGCCTCCCACCGGTGAACGCCGGAAACGGCACCTCCACCGGATTCCGGATGTAAAACCACTCGTCGTGCCACCCCCGGTTGGAGTCAAGGGGGAGTACGCGGGGTACGAACCTCCCACGCTCGGCTTCCTCTACAGGGCAAAACCTCCCACCGGCTCGGTCTCGGCCGAACTCCCCGCCGTCAGGGTCCTCCGGAGAACAGCCGCTGGAAGAAGTTCACATGCGGCTCCATCCCGAATAAAGCCTCGCAGATGGTAACAAAGCCGGCAATGTGCAGCACCCCCATCGGATTAAGGTGCTGCAACTCCAAACCCCACTTGTTGAGGAGCCCGCGCAGGAACCAGTGTGCGGGGTACCCTAATCCGCGCTCATGGAAGGTAAGGAAAGAAACCACCTTGTCGGGACGAGGTCACGAGGACTCCTCTCTCCCAGGGACCCTCTAGTGCGCCACCTCCTGGGGCGGCAGAAACCCCTTCTTGACGAAAGCCTCCAGCACCGACTGCCTCATGGTGGACGACCTCCAGTCCGACATTTCGCTCCGGATCACAAAAGGATCGGTGAGTTTCTTCTCTCCTCCCTCGCTCTCTTCCCTTTCTTTCCTAGAAACCACCGCGGCTCTCAGGAACGCTCACGGCAAGAAAGAGAAGGGAAGGCGGCAGCAGAGGAGGAACAGGCAAAAGAATGGAACGAAAACCCTCTCCTCGCTCCTACTTAAAGAAAAGGGAACATCGGTTAAGGAGGGACGAGCCGATCGGGGGAGGCAGAACGGCGGAGCGATAATTTCTCTCTTTTCCATTTAATGCAGATGAAACGTGCCCTGAACCGATGAGACGCGCCCTGCTCGATGGAACGGCTCCTGATCAGACGGGACGTAGCCTGACCGTGGCCCACCACTACCACACGATCAACCACTACCACACGACGGGCGCAGGAACCGAAGCGCCACCGCATGTGGATGGCTCCCCACTTCCCCAGGACAGACCTAGGGAGACCAAAAACGAAATCTCTGCCGGGAAACCAACCGCCCCCCTGAGTCGATCGAATCACTCAGTATCCACCCCGAGACACAAATAGGAAGTGAAGGGACGCCCCATGTGGGCCATGCCGACTCCGTCACGAGCGACGAGCACGGGTCCTGGTCGGACGTTTCCGACTGAAGCTCTCCGAGCCCCGTCACTCCAGCCGTCAAGGTAAACACTATCAAACCCCCTCTATTTCATTATAAATCATTTCATGCATCCATACGCGCATATCATTCCATACAACCGTGCCTCCCGGACGATTCGGGCCCTGAACCGCCCGGGGGCTCGGGAACTAAGCATCGCACGTGCAGCGAAAAGCATCAGAACGCTCCGTGTTGCGTCACGAAGCGACGATCGTCTCATTTGACATGAGCGTGAGCGACCAACAGAGCCAGGGGAGAAAACCATAGATGAGCACCGTGCGGCCCTCGCTCGGTCCGGCAGACCGGGTCATCTCAACCTTCTCATTCAATCCAGAACCTCTCGCCAGGCCCATAGAATCTCCATCGAGGGGAGGCCGTTAGGCCACCCAAGTCGGTCTCCGGAACGACCTAGGCACCTGTCGGGTTGTAGGTAAAGGAGCAGTGGAATGTCACAAGAGGGCTATGCCGACCCCGTCACGAACGACGGACCCGGATTTCACTCGATCACACCCGTTAGCGAACTCACCGAGCTAGTCTTCGAGCCCGAGCGATCGGGATAGGCGACAAAACTCAGCCCCTCTGGTTTGTGAGGAACCGATGATGGGGTAACGCACACAACTCACATCGACCCCCACGAAGGCCCGATAGGGCTCGGGGGCTCAAGACAAATGCCAAGGACAGTGACCTCGAACTCGCCAGATCCACGACTCCGACTTGCCCGGTCCCACGGCGCGCACCGACGGCAGGATCCGCAAGCATCGCCTCGTCAGATCTTTAACTAACTAACTACGCTTCGGCTTCAAACGGCTTCACTTCCGACTGCGCTCCAATAAATCCTGGGACCGCGACTCCTAAACTCGCAGAACGGAACGGCATTGCGCTCCAATAACTCGACCGTGACTCAATAATCCTAGGACCGCAATAATCTCGGGAATGACTCCTCTCAGATAACGGCTTCACTTCCGACTGCGCTCCAATAATCTTGGGACCGTGACTCCTAAACTTGCGTAACGGCTTCACTTCCGACTACGCTCCAATAATCCTGGGACCGTGACTCCGAACTCGCGTAAGGGCTTCACTTTCCGACCGCGCTCCAATAATCCTGGGACCGCGACTCCTAAACACGTATAACGGCTTCACTTCCGACTGCGCTCCAATAATCCTAGGACCGCGACTCCAAACTCGCGTAACGGCTTCACTTCCGACTGCGCTCCAGACTCCTGGGACGCGACCCCAAACTCGCGTCATACGACTACGGAGCTCCGGCTCAACCGATTCCTAAACTAACTAAACTAACTTTCGATCCACGGCGCGCACAGACGCCTGGGTCCGCTCGCGACTCCGCCTCGACCCATCCCACGGCGCGCATCGACGCCAAAGATCGGTGAGCTCTGTCGCATCCGAACCAAGCTATCTCCATCCGTGGCGCACACCGACGCTAGGGTTTGTCCTGAACTAACCTTCTCACCCAATCCACGGCGCGCACCGACGCCGGGATCAGTAAGTTTTGTCTCATCTCCGCGCCTAGAAACCGCCTCAGCTGCGCAACGACGCCGTGGTTAACAAAATTCTGTCTCAAACTAAAAAACACGACGCCACTAAAAACAACACACCCCCACGGCGGTTACGCGAACCGCCGGGGCTCGAGGGCTACACCCGCAGGTGCGCTCGCGCGCACCGCCACAACTGTGAAAAACCTCCCCGGCGACAACACGAAAACCCCGGTCGGTTCGCCGAACCACCCGTGGACTGGATGCGAGCCGCGCGCACCACCGCAAGAAGACGAAAAAATCCCCAGGACGATTCCGCTCAAAATCACCCGGGGGCTCAGGGGCTCCTATTGGGTTCATAAACCCGGGGTCCCTCAGGGACCGGCTTCAACGCCAGGGCTCGGCCCAAGAAAACAACATGTAGTTCATGGGCCGGCCTAAGAGTCTAAAACACAACGGACCGGAAGGGCAGTCCGGTTGCCGACCGAAAGGTCTACCCAAAAGAACAAGCACCCGCTCGTCAACTTCTTCGGTCCACCTCTCCGACCGAAGCACCGGAGCACTCGCTTCAGACACTAGCCGCCTCCGGGCGGTCTCTCCGATTGAAAAGACCTAGCCCAAAACGCTGCTTCCTACTCCAACCCCGCGTCTCCGACTGGGGACCCCGTAGGAAGTCTGCTTACCGCTCTTCTCCGACTGGGGCCATCCGACCGGGGACACCCGCTCGGAAGGGACCAGGGGCGAACGGAGAAGGCAGCGCACAAAGTCAAACCACGATACCAGGACCATACCCTGTACGCCTGCGGAAACAGTGCTCCACAACCGCCCTGACACAAATAGTATTGTAGGCGCCGACATTTGTGTCTACAGTATTGTAGGCGCCGTTAGACTCCCGTACGGCAAAAAGTCCCCCACATGCCTCTGGCATCAATAGTGGGTGCCAGGATTCACCGTACCTGGCACACGTGGTAGGGGTCCTCACATACCAATAGTATTTTGCAGGTACCGACATCTACCCTTCCTAAAGAAGACAATGCAAACTTCCCTGTGCACCTGACATTCTACATTAACATCAACAGTATTGTGGGCGCCTACCATCATCACTGTCCACATCGACATGGGCAACAAGACTTAGTAACATCCGTACTCTCTCCCTCTCACCTGTAAAGCCATCCCCTTCATCTATAAAAGGGGATGCGCTCCCCCCAATGAAGGAGGTCGACTTCTTCAAGTTAAGATTCACTAGATCGATAGCTCACAACCCCTCAAACACACGCTTAAACACCTAGCTCATAGCGGAGTTCTGGTCACTCTTGACCCTTCCGGTCGAACCCGACCGGGCCTCTCGTATACCCCACCTTTCTCCTTCTCGTTTGTAACCCCACTACAGACTTCGAGCACCTGGGCTCAGGAATAAAGTCACCGATCGACCCAAACTGGACGTAGGGCACGTTGCCTGAACCAGTATAAATCCTGTGTCATTGAGTGCTAGGCCACCTCCGATCACAACATATAGCAAAATTACAAATATTCACTAGTTGGTCACTTTCTGGACCGACAACTGCCGTGGTCACCGCCTCACCCCAGAACCTTGCCGGCATGCTCTTGGCCTTCATCATGGACCGAGCCATGCCGACCACCGTCTGGTTCCGCCGCTCCACCACGCCATTCTGCTGTGGCGAGTACGGTGCGGTGTGGTGTCGCACCACACCCTGATCCGCAGTACGCAGCGAACTCCACCGAAGTGAATTCGCCGCCACAATCAGTCCGCAGCACGCGTAGCTTCTTTTCGCTCTCCACCTCCGCGCGCGCCTTGAACTTCTTGATCGTCTCCCCCGCCTCGTCCTTGCTCGTCAGGAGTTGCAACCACATATAGCGACCGTAATCATCCACGAGTAGGAGGAAGTACCGCCGACCACCATTTGTGCCTGGCGTGATTGGCCCACAGAGATCGCCGTGGATGAGCTCGAGAGCGTCCGCCGCGCGATACTTGGCCGTCTTTGGGAACGGCAACCTCCTTTGCTTCCCGGCCAAGCAGCTGTCACACAGCTCGTCTGCGTGCGACGTCGCCATCAGGAGAGTGGCCTCATCATCCTCATCAGCATGCGCTAAATGAGCCTCAGCCTTCTTCCCCTGCTTTCGATTTGGGCACTCCTTTTGCCCAATGGCCCGTCTTCCCGCAGCGCCGGCAGGTGTTGGGGTCGATCTTCTTCTTCTTCTTCTTCTGCGAAGAAGCCTTGCCGCGGCGCTTGCCATCGTCACCGCGGTTGGAGGAGGCTTCCCCGAACTTCTTCATTCGGACAGCCCACTCCTCCTCTGTCAGCAGCAGCTTGCCGCTATCCATCGTTGTTGTGGCCTGCTCCATGTGCTCATCCACCGCCCGCAGACGGCCTGCCACATCCTCAATGGTGAGGGTGGACAAGTCCGACATCGTCTCTATAGAGAGAGTGATCTGGATGTACTTCACCGACACGGAGTGGAGGTACTTGGAGACCGCCTCTTCTTCGTCGATGGTGACGCCGTGGCTCCTCAGCTTGCTGATGAGCGACTGCAGGCGGAGGGAGAAGTCCTTCACCGATTCACCATCCTTGAACTTGAGGTTGACGTACTCCTGCTTCAGCAGCTGGGTCGTCGCCTTCTTTGCGCGGCCGAGCCGACGCGCATCGCTGCAATGCCCTCCCACGCCTCCTTAGTAGAGTTCTTCACCCCCAATGCTCCCTGTACTCCGCTGGCACAGCAGCGATGATAGCCTCCAACACTGACATGTTGTCTTCTTCGTTGTCGGTGCCCTTGTCAATGGCATTCCAGAGCTGTCGGGCTCTGAGCTTGACCTTTATGGTCACCGCCCACTCGCCATAGTTGGTGCGAGTCAGCGTCGACCAACTGGTGCAGCTGACCTCCCACACCGTGCGTACAACGACCTCCTGTTGTGGCTAGGCTGCCACAACAGCGCCGCTGATGTCGTCCATCTCCAAACCGTCCGTCATCGTCAGCGGTTAGTCGGCGACGGCGCTTATACGGCTTTGATACCACTTGTTGGCCCCTAGATCTCCGGCACAAGGTGAACCGACCGCTCATCGATGTTGCCAACCACACACTATGGCTAGAGGTAGAAGAAGGGAGGAAGAACAAGCGCGCGCACACACAACACAAGCACCAACGTTGGCCGGAGCTCTACAAAGGAGATGGCAAAACTGAACTCGCTCTCTTTACTGAGTTGCAGTGAGAAGCTATAAATATAACTCTACCCATCTAATCATAGTACACAGACATGTCAGGCTGCCATGCACCTACAGTGACTAAATGTGACAGCAAGACTGACTTTGGCGCCTGACCCTGCTGTGGCTATAGTGCGGTAGGGGAGTCTTTCGGCGCCTGCCCCTGCCGCGGCTACAGTGTAGCGGCAGAGAGCCCTTTCGGCGTCTGTCCCTGCCACGCGTTCACACAGGGGAGAGCAGCAGATTACTTTACACTTAGGTCCTTTTTCCTTCCTTTACCTGGGTCACCCTCAAGTTGAAATCATCCAAAAAAGTGTGTGCTTTAATTTTTTTGCTAAAACAATTGTGCTGCAAGCCATAAGGAAAAGGAAGGAGTGCTTAAGAACGGAAGGAATGGGAGGCATCGGGAAATACCAAACCAAGCTTCTACCTCTGTAGCTAGAGGAAACAAATAGGTAAGGTTTTCCTCCATGTTCCCATTCCTAATGTTCTTAGGCCCTCTCTATCTTCCTATTCCAGGCTTACTATCAAGTCCCACTACTCTCACATACTATAAACCATATGCCTGGATTGATGAGATAGGAAATATATGTAGGCCACTAGTGCACCCTGTAGAAAACCTTGCGTGGAGTAAACTATGCACAGGCAATCTCATCCATGGCGCACATGGGTGACTTGCATACATGTAGCCTGAGTGACCTGTGTTACATACACATGTACAAATACATCTAACACTTTGTCCTGAAGACTGAGTGTAAATATAGAGCGCATGCAGAAAATCTTCAGTTTACTCATATCTAATAGGGCCACCAGTATGCCCAGCATTTAGATTAGAAAAAAAAAATGAAGAAATTTGCATTTAAGAATGAGAACAATGAGGGGATAACATAACTTGAACATTTTGGCTGTAACAGGGTTCAGATGTCAGGAATGCCATGCTATTTGAAAGTAATTAGAAGCTATATAAGTTACAAGGCATAAGAAATTGGCAACATTATAAATAAGTAAACAAGAAGCTGGTGGCAACTATCACTGTTGACACCTGAAAGCAAGAGAGGTGTAAATTGTAATCGCTCAGGCTAAGAGGAAAGACAATAAGATAGTGACAGTTGTTGCAGTTGACAAAACAAGAACTGTTCAGGCTAGCAAGAAAACACCAAGCTGCCTAATTCAACACATAGACATCAATTTGATTTTTTTTTCACACTAGTGCATTTCATTTTTTTTCCCCAAAGAAGAAAATGAATGAGTAGGCATGTAAGCACTCTGCACTCGCAAGTTTAACCCCATGAAATTGTGACTCAGAGATGACTGGAAACAACTACTAGAGACTAGCACAAAGTATGCACGGACTACAAAATCCTCAGCTCTGCAACACTTGGCTGGAGCTCTCTGAGATAGCACACACCTGCTTGGACCCAGAGTGTAGCCAGTTATTACTTATTAGTGCATATCACCAGGAGCTCACATGCTGAGCAATCATTTGCCACAGACGTGCTTGCATATGTTTCAGCAGTTCAAAGAGGATGCAATTAGTTATAAATCTTCTAGTTGCCATATTTCCTTCTTGCAAACTTATGTAATCTCAGTGTAGCTCATTTGTTTCAAATTTTGTAGGGAAGTTGTTGGTTTTGTTTCTGGTGTAGAGTCGGATGTACATGTTCATATCTTATGTTTCATCATCTTTGTCTCTATACTTTATTTTGCAGTACTTCGTCAAAGAGAAGTTGGCCGAAAATGCATGCCATCATATGTTCTGTCAAATAGCACTTCTATGTCTCTTGCTGTTAAGTTCGAGGAAGTGCTAGCCAGTTTCTTACTCCATATGCTAGCTGATAAATGTTGGCATGAGATGTGTTCATATTCAGAACAGTCAATAGTTAAGCAGTCGTATGATTGTGCTAGTGGAATCTGAAACTTGAAATATTGGCAATCTAACTTAGCTATAACCTTTAACTTATCTGTGACCAAACATGCCAAAGAATTTTGAACTTAAAACATTCCAGGAAGCAAAGCCAACATCGTAAACTATGCATCTACTTCTACTACGGCATGCCAAAACAAACATAAAAGAAAAAAAATGTCAAATCAGGAATGGAGACACAGCACTCATCCTCTATGTCATGTGAGCCAAAAGCAAGAGGAAGGAGCACCTAAGAACAATAGGCATGGGAGGCATCAGGAAGACCCAAAATGAGCTTTCCACCTCATAGGCCTTCCTCCATGTTCCCATGCCCACTGCTCTTAGAAACTCTTTTCTTCCTCTTCCATGCTCACTCCCAAATTCAAATCATCAAAATAGGAGCATAATTTGGTTGTCTACTGAACCAACTGCACAGTAAGCCAAAAGGAAAAGGATGGAGCGCTTAAGAACAATAGGAATGGGAGGCATCGGGAAACACCAGACCAAGCTTCCACCTCTGTTCTGAAGGAGGAAACAAACAGGATAGGCTTTCCTCCATGTTCCCATTCCCACTGCTCTTAGGCCCTCTCTTCCCCTTCCCAGCTCACTCTCAAGTCCCATATGCTCCACAGCAAAGAAACTTGGATTGTTGAACAGAAAACCTTCTATCTGAGGTATATATAGACCTGTAGTGTGCTCTGGAGAAGAGAAAACGAAGTACAGACCTGGCCCATGGTGCATTATTGGAGCAAAAGGAGCATGTGATAGTCAGGCAACTGTCCTGCATTTTAAATGTAGAGCACATGCAGATCTTATGCTTACCTATATGGTCACATCTAAAATGCCAACCAGTATTAAGGCCTGCATTTAGAATGGAAAAGAAAATTTGTCATAGAACTTGCACTTTTAAGTATGATAGAAGTGAGGAGAAAGAATAACATACCTTGTGCAGTAGAATATCAGGGACAACCTCCCCTTCAAAGAAATTAGAAACTATAAGGAAAAAAGGCATAATAACTTGGTCAAGTTATAAATTAAGGAAACAATTAGACAGTACCAAAATCAAGTCAACAACAATTTATTTCAGACATGAATTGGACTAGAACAAGTGACAAAAACCGAAATGTATACTTAGGCCTATTCTGTATACAGTTCTATACTTCTATAACTTCCATTTCTGCTTACAACATGAAGCAGAAATATACAAGCAAACAAACGTATTTGGTTTTACAGGTGAAAACAGAACTCAAGACCACAAAAAGTCACATGGAAGATATACAGATGATTTTTTAGCCAAAACTCACTATACAAGTCAGTTCACAAGGTACTGATTCAGCTATTTCAGCTGCTCGACTATCTAGTACTTCCTGAACAGGGTTCGAACGCAAAGGAAGAACGATGTCTTAAAGAGAGTTCGGTACTTCTTCCACCCACTAAAGTACTTGCCAATGGCAATCTTGTAGCTTGGTCGCAGCTTAACCAAATTGTAGTACTCAAGTATCTTGGGTCTACAGTTGATGTATTCATCGTCAAGGCCCAGAAGAGTTATGCGCGCAAGAATAGGGACAAGCATCGAATCAGCAGGTGAGAATTCATCGCCAGCGAGATATTTGGTCCTGCTGAGCTGGGATTCAACTTCATCAAGGAGTTTGCTCAGTTCTTCCTCGCTTTGCTTCATGATGTCAGGGTCCTTCACTTTGTCCTCAGTCTCATAAGCCTCACGGAGCTTGACATGATACATGCTAGCTAAATCAGGGGCATCAGCCATGCGAGCAATCAACACCCGCCTTTTGAACTTGGAGACAAACACACGGTACTTGGCCGGGGTGTGCGTGAGGGTGAACATCTTAGGATTCCAAGCATCAACTTTCTGCATCCATTGGTGAACCTCAGTATTCACAGGGGGGATTTCACCACTTAAATGCACTGCAAGCCTGTCTATGTACCTATGACAATGTAAAGTGCATATAAACATTTGTGTTCAACAGAAATAGAAGAATGTCAAGTTTCAGATATTTCCAATATATATAGAAAAGAAGGAACGTACTGAATAATATCGATGGCGCGATAGATGACGTGCGCTCCATTCTGGAAGACAGGGAGCTTCGCGGAGGGGTTCATGCGGAAGAAGTCCACATTCATGTTTTTGCCGGTGAGTGGATTGACGTGATACGAGGTGTAGTCAATGCCTTTCTCTTCCAGCGCCATCCGCACTTTCTGACTGTCCAGCGAATAGGAGTGGTGGTATAGCTGCATTGCTGCATTAGCAGCAAAAGAAAGATGTGGTTAGTATTAATTCCTCAAGACAACCATACTTGCTGTGTCTAGCATAGCATGAACAAACGTGCAACTCATCAGAGTCAATTACTGTCTGGGATCAAAGTATATATTGCAATAAAAATAACAGCAAAATAAACAGGAAGATGAGTAGTTTTTTCGTTTGCTCTGTATTTCTTCTACAGTTCATATCTGGAATGATAAGATAGGTACCATAGCATGAGTACATCTGTTGGTGTCAGTCCTAATGAAAAATAGTAGTAATCATCATCAATACGAATCATGTTGGCACCGGCTTTTGATTGCAAAGCAGGTGAGCCCTACTACATACAACAGTCATGACTCATGAATCATGACAATCAAAGGGGGGAAGCAATCCCTCTGTACTGGCTACAAGGAGTGGGGAAAAGGGAAAGAAAATCGCACTTCTCTGATCTCTTGATCTCGCAATTGGTCTTATAAGACTACAGTACAACCGAACTACCGCAACCACACCAAATTCAGTCAATCAAATACGGGAACTGAAGAAGCGTACCTCACGAGTCCCGGCGAGGAATCGGCGGCGGCGGCGGCGGGGACGTCGATGAGGAGGGGAGACTGGAGAGGCCTCGCGAAGGCGAAGATTCTTCCTAGCGGCGAGACGCGGGCGGGCGGGGCGCCGGGCGGGGTTTAGGTGCGCTCGTGGTCGCCGGGGCAGTTTCAGTTGGGGCACTTTGGGGCTCTGCTGCAGTTTCAAGCGAGGCGAGTGGGGGCGTGTGCTTGGATTCGTCACGTTTGACGACCTGGATCGATGCAAAAGCCTTTTCCCTTCTGTGCGTCCTTGCAACGAAACCTTTGCTGGCTTTCCTCCCTCGCGGCCTCGCCTCGGCTCGTGCCCGGCTCGATCCCGGCGCCTCTGCCTGGTCGGTGCCCGTGGGCCGGCCGGCTGATTATCCAATGCGCCACGCTGCTGGCACCCGGGGCAAAGAGGACCTGGGAGTAAACCCAACTCGCCGCCGACCGCCGAGTCGCGCCGCGTGAGCGTGACCCAAATGTTTTTCTTTTTTCCCGCGGCGTGGCGTGGCGGTGGCGGGGCCAGCGTCGGCGACGACCCGACGTGACGGTTACGCCAGCCCGCCACGCTGCGTTCCCGTCGCGTCGGACGAGGCGGTCTCCTTGGGTGTCGCTCTCACAGTCGCCGTCACCGACGCACGCCGCGGTAGCGCAACTCCAACTCACCAACTGGCACGGACCACTGGCGTAGCTGTCCGCCCAGCCAGCGCCCGTTCCATTTCTTCATCATTCCGTTCCAATCGCGGTTGCCGGTTGGCCTGGCCGGCTTTCTGGCCAGGAGAGGAGGTCTGGTTCTGCGCTGTTGGCTGTTCAGCTGTTGCCAAGAGTCCAGAAGGCTGCGTCGTCAATTGGGACTGGCGTGGCCGCGCCGCGTGGTTCTGGGGCGTGTTTGGCACGGCGGTCGCGCGGTTCGGAACGCGGTACAGAAAACGCGAGAGTTCGGCCCTGTTTGGAACCGCTTGTGTGAGAATTGATTTTAATCTAATCAGGATTTTCTGATAAAACCACGATCTAAAGAATCTGCGGTCCAAAAAATTAGGTGTTTAGCAATCCTGATTACTGCTCGTAGATTCTCTGATCTAAGTGTAAAATGACTTGTATGCCATTGAGATTAATGATAGCTTATTTGTTGACTAGATACGAACTAATTAAAAGTAATTATGATAGTAATTTTTTGTTTGTTTAGTAGAAAGCTTGTTGTATTGGTAATAATGTGAAGGAAATCATGAAATGAAGAAAAGCCGAAGCGTTTTCATCATTCTCTAAAATCTGGAGAAATCGAGATGGGAGAGGATATTCGATTGGACGATAAAGGATAGAAGCAATCAGCTCGTTCGGATGGTCTGTTGTACAGTGTTTTTTGGATTTTTTTAATGATTGAATAGTATTCTGCGAGAAAGAATAAGCTGAAACAAGCTGGAACTATACCAGCTGAACGCGGTGGCATATAGCTACTCGACGGAAGCCCCAGGAGAGAACTCAGCTCATTTTACCCATGAACCAGAGAACGGGCGTGAGCCAACGGGATCGGAGTAGACGGCCAAGTGGGAGGAGCGGAGGGAGGGCAACGAAGGAAGGATAATCCTGCGGTGCAAAAACGCACGGCAATACTAGAGGTTGATTTCTTTCACTGCCCGCGGCCAAAAGAACCGAGAAATAATAGTCGTAGCATTTGAGTGGGATTCTTGATTATTTTCATCGGAAATCGGATTTTAAGCTGAAACAAACACGCTCCTATTCATTTTTGTGATTTCTCTTCCGTGTGCGGTGGTAACAATCATCGCGGTTTGTAAGGTGTTTGGCGCAATTATCAGATTCTTTTCGTCACGACCGCAGAATACGCGGTCCCAAACACGATCTCGTCTGCTTGCCGCTGGATTTTGTTTTCTTTTTTATTTTGAAATTCTCTGTCTTTGTATAAACAATCGTAGCCAGTGTCAGAGTTGCAGCAACGGCAAAGAAAGTGTTAATTATATTGTAGAATCTAGCCTAATAAAACATAGGGGCTTAAGTGCTTACATCTCTAGTTTCATATTAAATGGTCATTTTAACATTATTCTTTTAACTTTGGCCTTGTTCGGCTTATCCCATATTCGGCTTGTTTTTTTCAACCAAGAATGTATTTTCTCTCACAACAAAAAAACGGTGTTTTTCAGTTGGCTTTTCTATGCATCAATGACGGGACCTTTATGATTTTACCCTTGCTATTTCGAAACGAAAAAAGCGAGTTTGCCCCTATTCTACTAATCTCTCTTAACGGTGTTAACTTTCCAGCAAAAGGATAAATTTGTCCATATAATTTTTTCCTTTTTATTTTTGCTCTCTGTGTTATTACCAATATTTTCATACCAGTGCAAACTTGACAAATTTCAGAAAAAATTCAAGAACATTTTAGCTAAAAATCTGTATAAACACAAATTAATATCACAAGTAGCATTGGCACCATAGAGTAACAGCATCCCAGACCAGTCGGATCTAGTGCCAAATCAACCAATGGGAATAGAGGGGGAAGAAGAACAATAGAGGAGGAGAAGCCCACGCTGGACCCGCTGGCTGCCCGAGTCCGAGGACCCACAGTCCAGACCGAGCACCTGGACGCCTCCTCGAGGCCCCTAGCAGCTGCGCCTCGCCGCACGCTGGCCGCACACCGCCGCCAACGCGCCCGCTGGGGTCCGCACCGCCTCCCGCGCGCCCACCCGCTCACCGCCCAGGCATGACCTGCTATAACCCTAGCCTCCTTGTGTTTGAGAACTGAGAAGACAAACTGGTGAGAAAGGCATGAGAAAGGATAAATTGAGTGCATTCTTTTTTTTTGCGTGGGTATTTTTTTCTCTTTTTTTGCCATTTAATCAACTTAAAAAATAGGGTAAATAGAATCTTCGTTTCAAAATCACAATGGCAAAATCATAGTCTTAAAAGTAGGGGTAAATCGGCTTTGCTTTTATTTTCTTTTGCGATCAGGGAAATATAGCCCATGTTTTACTAAGTAAACCTTTGCACGTTGGAACAGGGGCGAACCACCAAATTCTCTAAAGGGAGATACTAGCGGCCGAACGTCCGGACAAAAGAGCATGTCTGGACGCCCACGCCGCGCCCACCGCTCACGAGACCATTATCGTTGCCTAGGGCACTTGCCTCTGCACACTCGCGAACGTGTGGCCGAACAGTCAGCGGAGCGCACTGTGGCAGAACCGCCCAAAATAGCACATTTACGGAGGCGTTCGACTTCCACCAGACACTAAGCACCCCGAAAGCTAACTACTACGGGCGGTATCCGTCGGGCACACCCCGAGGAAGAACCCGAAAGATCCACATTTCTCCCAATTATCCAATAATGAGAATGAGTTACAATACAAGTCCATTTCATACATCAGAGTTTCTTAAAAAGTACATTATTACAATACCAAATACCAGAGTGCGAAATGATAAACAACGGAATTTAAAAATAACATCTAGCGCTAAGGAGCGAGGATCCGTCTGAGCCCACTAGAAGAATCCTCCACACAAAGGGGTACTCCTCAAGCATCACCTGCAACAGGGGTAAATAAACCCTGAGTATACAATGTACTCACAAGATTTATCCGACTAATGGGAATAATTTCCCGACTCCAAGGATTATGATAAGCTTTATGGTTTGCTAGTTTTCTTTAGCAAAAACAGCTCTAATAGTGAGTTCTTATTTATGTCTTATTATTAGCTGTATTAAGTTATCATCTAGCCAATCTATATAAGCACATGTTCTAATTTCAAGCAAGAGTTGAACAATCAGTTCCATTTCTTCTCCTTTCAACTTTCAGTTCTTACTACGGTGCTAAACCGCAGACAAGCCGTACCGGAACACCGGCCTGTACTAGTAGGACTCATAGGTAGATATATTTATGCATTTAGTTTCCACAAAATACCTGTAACGTAAATACACATCATATATATTCGGTGATCATTTAAAATAAGGGTTATGCACCGGGGCTTGCCTTGGGCAGGCGTCGGGTCAGTAGTGTCAGCACCAACAGGCTCCTAGGCTCCCTCCTACAAAAGGATCTCCTTCTCGTACTCCTCGATCACCTCGTCGTACTCTGGCTCGTCGACGGGCACGAAGTCTACCAGCTCGTGATCTACATGCATGAAATGACGATGCAATGCTTAGGAATATAACAACAGCAACTCTTAAAATAACAGTACATCGATTTACCTACTAAGCTAGGGCTACCGACCACGGTGCTAAGCTATCTGATAACAAGTTTGAAATATGACATTCATTATTATTATAACAACTACAGATATTCTTACTCCTAATGCTGATTTACGTTATATACGATAAAGCAAAGGGTAATAACTACTTTATTTAACAACTCGTTCTAAGGCTACAAGATTTACAGCAAGTACATAATATCCAAGTGAACCTACCGTAAAAATTTTAAAGCTAAAACTATTATCGATTTGTCACAAGAATTCCTACAACACTAAACTAACTAATATTAAGTTTTTCTATTTTTACTTCACGAACCTAGCACCACAATAGCTAACTGTGAACTAACTACACTAACAGATAGATGGTATTTTTGTCAACCTAACAAACTTGGTTTCACTATTTTTAGACATCTACAAGATTTACCATAATTTATCAAAGTTTAGCTTGAAAACTAAATTGAATAAGCATTTACATTTTACTGCAAATTGAAAAACAAAATCCTACTGCGCGGCCCACTTAGCGTCGCGCGACGCGGCCTAGCAAGCAAGCGGCGGACGGGCGCGAGCGGCGCGAGCGCGGCCCGACAGCGGCAGCGCGGACGCAGGCTCAAGCGCGCCCAGCCACGAGCGCGGGGAGCTGGCCTAGGCGGCTGCGGCGCGGCTGGCCCACCACGGTGAGGGCGCGGACGCAGCTTGGCCCAGGTGGCTGCGTGCGCAGGCACAAGCGCAGCAGCGGGCAGGCCGGTGTGAGCCGCGACAGCGGTGGGAGCGTAGGCCACAGCGCGAGCTAGCGCAAGCCGCGGCGCGAGTTGGGCCAGGCGAAAATGCAGGCCGCGTATTTCTAACGTATTCACGGAATTATTTTCCTACACGAATACGGCCACAAAACATGTGTGACGCAGGGATGACGCAAAGCTGACGTCAACAAGCTAAGGTAAATAGTGCGCACCGCGGGCTGCTCTGCTTTCGCGCGGCTGCTCGATTCTCGCCGGGCGCAGAGAAGATGCTCCGGCGACCTGCTACACCATCGACGGACACACTGCATGATGGCGATAACCAAGTCACTATTGCTCAAGACACAGCCTAAATGGGAAACAACGAAACATCACGACGCTTCGCCGTGCCCGCACAGGCAGCCATGGTGGACCGCCGCGAGGAACGCCTCGTCTCACCTTGCTGAAGGCTGAACGAGAGCCGAGACGACTTCACTCACACGCTAACAATTTGGGCTCGCAGTGGACATGGTTAATTGGAAAACGGTGAAGCGGATGAGGCCAATAGCAGTGGTGACTCCTCAGGACTTATGGCGGCCAGGGGCGACAGCATTCCAAATTGGCGTCCTTCCCTTGTACCACCGTCACAGTGACCGGTATGGCACGACGCCGTCCTTCCACGCGACCACCACACGTGCACGATACACAGAAAAGGGCAGCGCATCGATTCGGTTGCATGGCGTGGCTCGGCCGGCCGACGACAGTGGAGACAGGGGAGCTTTGGCACGGCTTTGTTTGGCACACTCGGGCCGTCAACGCAAATTACCAGCGCATACAAACGACAGGGACAGCGAGGCGAGCTCCAGGCGGCTGTCCGCACGGCCGAACCCATAAGCCGACGAAGCTCGGACCTGCGTCACCACAGACAGTGTCGGACAAGGAAAGCCAAAATGCAACGTGATGTCGAAGTGACGGTGGAGCAGGCGGTCGTCTCATGCGCGCAGCTGTGGCTGGTCAACGAGAGCAGTACCGCACGGTGGCGATGGACGACGCACAGCACGACCAAGGTACCGCGAGACGCGACGGTGAGGCAGAGCTGACAGGACCCATGCGCAGTGCGCATGCGTGCGATGGCAGGCAGCCGAGGCAGCAGTGGTGACCACGGCCAACACAGCTCTGTTCGAATATAGGTGACGTGCACGGTTTTTAAAGCAGGCGCGAAATCCTACCCAATGGTCCAAACGCCCAACTACTTCTTCCATACTCCAGTGGGTACGTAGAGCTATCGACCTAAGCCGCGACACCATTCCACTTCTTAAGCCGATCTCTCCACAAAAATTACCAAAAGTGGCTTCGTCAACCCGTTTTTAACTTACGTGAAATGACTTAAACTTCGAACGGTTTTGCGTCGAATTCCAATTCCAACCTACTTGTTTCATTGTCGACTACGGAGTACGTACTACAAACTTTGTCAAAGTTCGCATAAACTTCTATAGCATTTTCGTTTGATAAAAAAAATTCGCTCCGAATACTAAACAATATTAAACGACATGAAATGTAACATTTGTTTCACGTTTCGGATAAACGTTTCAAGTGTCGTATTTGATTTATACTCCAAATTACACACATGCACAAACAAGTATGATGCTCATGATGTGTTTTAGCAAAAACAGTACAATGTAACACCGAGGGTGTTACAAATCTACCCCCCTAAAACAAAATCTCGACTCGAGATTTCATGTGCCTAGTGTGAGAAGAAGATAGGAAATACATTTCATCACAGCACTAACTATCCGCGCCAGAGAGGAGGTGGGGGTACTACTTCAACAAGTAACTCTCTTGCTCCCAGGTAGCTTCATCTTCTGAATGGTTTTGCCATTGCACTTTGTAGAACTTTACCACACTATTTCTGGTGACTCTTTCTTTCTCATCCAGGATTTTTACAGGGTGCTCAACATAAGTCAAGTTTGGCTAGAGAGGAAATCCTTCAATTTCCACCGCTTCATTAGGAACCCGCAAACACTTCTTCAGTTGTGATACATGGAACACATTGTGTACAGCAAATAGAATGTCTGGAAGTTGTAGACGGTAAGCAACTGGACCATATTGCTCCAATACCTGATATGGGCCCACATATCGAGGTGCTAGCTTGCCACGGATGCCAAACCGATGCACCCCTCTCATAGGAGGCACCTTGAGATACACATAATCTCCAGCTGCAAACTCTAAGGGTCTTCTTCGCTTATCAGCATAAGCCTCCTGTCAGCTTTGAGCTGCTTTCAAGTGACTCCGAATAATGCTCACTTGATCTTGAGCTTCTATGATGAATTCAGGCCTAAAGTACCCACGGTCTCCCACTTCAACCTAGTTGAGTGGTGTCCTACACTTTCTTCCATATAGAGCTTCAAATGGTGCCATGCGGATGCTTCTTGGTAGCTATTATTGTAAGAGAATTCCGCTAACTTCAAGCATTTATCCCACTTCTCAGGAAAAGAAATGGCACAAGCTCTCAACATGTCCTCGAGCACCTGGTTCACCCTTTTAGTTTGGCCATCAGTTTGTGGATGGTATGCGGAGCTCTTGAGGAGATGAGTACCAAGACATTGCTGTAGTTGGTCCAAAAAACGAGAGACAAAGACTGATCCTCTATCAGTGATAATAGTAAGGGGAACCCCGTGCAGAGTCACACTCTGATCAAAGTATATCTGAGCGTACTTTCTGGCTGCATATCTGGTGTCCACCGGGATAAAATGAGCAGACTTAGTCAGACGGTCCACAATGACCCAGATAGAATCATAGCCCTGGGATGTGTGGGGCAAACCCACCATAAAGTCTATGGAAATATCTTCCCATTTCCAAACAGGAATAGGTAAGGGCTGTAAATATTCAGGAGTACGCATATGATCTGCCTTAACTCTACCACAAGTGTCGCACTCCGCGACGTGTCGGGTGATGTCTTGTTTCATGTTAGACCACCAGTACAAGTGGCGCAGATCATGATACATCTTGTTACTACCAGGATGAATAGACAATTTTGAATGGTGAGCTTCATTCAAAATCTTCCTTTTTAGCTCCTCATTAGATGGGACCACCAGTCTATCCTTATATCTCACCACTCCATGTTCATCAACACTGAAGTGAGGGCCACACCCTTCGGCCATCAATTTTCTGATGTGGGGAATTTTCTTCGGGATCTTCCTTTTGCTCTCGAATAATCTGTTCCAGTAACTCTGAGGTCAATGCAATGTGAGCCAACACCTCTATGTGGTTGAGAGACAAAGGTGTTTCCTCAACCTGGTGTGCCTTGTGGCTCAAAGCATCAGCCACAACATTGGCTTTTCCTAGGTGATAATGAACTTCCAAGTTGTAATCCTTTATCAACTCTAGCCATCTCCGTTGCCTCATGTTCAGCTCAGACTGAGTGAAAATATACTTGAGGCTCTTGTGATCAGTAAAGATGTGCACTTTGTTGCCCAACAGATAGTGCCTCCAAATCTTCAGAGAGTGGACTACAGCAGCTAGCTCTAAGTCATGGGTGGGATAATTCACCTCGTGCTTCTTCAGCTGGTGCGAAGCATAAGCTATTACACGCCCATCTTGCATAAGCACACACCCCAACCCTGTCTTCGAGGCATCACAGTATACATCAAAGGGCCTATCAATATCTGGCTGGGCCAACACAAGAGCAGTTACCAGAAATGTCTTCGGAGTTTGAAAAGCTTCTTCACAAGCTGGGCTCCAATCAAACTTAGCTTCTTTTTGGAGCAGCTTGGTCATTGGCTGGGCTATCTTGGAGAAATCATGAATGAAGCGCCGATAGTATCCAGCTAGACCAAGAAACTGACGAATCTGATGCACAGACTTGGGGGATTTCCAATCTAACACATCTTGCACTTTGCTGGGATCTACCGAAACGCCCTCAGGTGTCAACACATGCCCTAAAAATTGCACTCGATCTAACCAAAATTCACACTTACTGAATTTAGCATACAGCTTGTGCTCCCTTAGTCGAGCCAGTACTACCCGAAGGTGTTGGGCATGCTCTTCATCATTCTTGGAATAGATCAGGATGTCATCAATGAAAACCACCACAAACTTATCCAGCTCCGGCATAAAAACTGAATTCATTAGGTACATGAAGAAGGTCGGGGCATTGGTGAGACCAAACGACATCACTAGGTACTCATACAGCCCATACCTAGTAGAGAAAGTTATCTTTGGTATATCATGTGTCCTAATCTTAATCTGATGATAGCTTGATCGGAGATCTATCTTCGAGAACACCTTGGCACCAGCTAATTGGTCGAACAAAGTATCTATATGGGGCAAGGGATACTTGTTCTTAACTATTACTGCATTAAGAGGGCGATAATCCACACACATCCGCAAGGTACCATCCTTCTTCTTCACAAAAATAGCCAGGCAACCCCATGGTGAAGAACTAGGATGGATGAAACCTTTGTCCATCAACTCTTCCAGCTGCTTCTTTATTTCTGCTAGTTCCCTTGGAGCCATGTGGTACGGGCGTCTAGAGATAGGAGCAGTACCGGGCTCTAGCTCAATGGAGAACTCTATCTCTCTGTTTGGTGGCAACCCTGAAAGATCTTCAGGAAAAACATCCGGAAACTCACAAACCACAGGGATGGATGTAAGATCAGGAGAGGCTTCAGCATGAGCAGCAACAGGTAAGACTGGATCTGAGGGTACAAGTAGAGACATTCTATCCTCAGACGACGAAAGCCGTAACTCGACACTTCTTATCTTCATATCCAATAGTACCCTATATACCCGCAACCAGTTCATTCCAAAAATAGCATCAATGCCTTGCCCAGGCATTACCATGAAATGTAGACGGTAAGTGTGGGTGGCTAATACCAAACTTACTGTATCCGTGCGGGTATTGATGAATAATTGTGAACCCACAGTACGGATCTTATAGGCATACGGTATAGCCATAAGTGGTAAGTTGTGCCGCTCTATAAACCCTATACTCATAAAGGAATGTGATGCACCAGAATCGAACAACACAAGAGCTGGATAGGAGTCAATGGTAAACATACCAGCCATCACTGCCTCCTGCTGCACAACCTGCTCAGCACCTACGAAATGCACCTGACCAGACCTGCTGGGCACTTTCTTCTTGATGATGGTCCTCTTGATAAGCCTGGAGTTCGCTGACGGTTGAGCGGACTGAGCTGGCTGATGATGGGGACACTCCCTGGCATAGTGGCCATCTTTACCACACTTGAAGCAAGCACCAGGCTTGTTCCCAAACCCCTGACGAGGTGGGACCTGCTATCCCTGAGCCTGTTGGGGCTGCACCTGCTGCGGAGGTGCATGGTACTGTGTAGAGGAAGCTTGCGAAGTCTGCTGGGGTTGCCGGAATGAAGGCCCGCCGGTTGATTGATAGGGCCCCCGCTGGACAACCTGTATCTTCTGTGTGTGAGGGTGGCTAGAGGATCCAGCTGCCACCCTCTTCCTCTTCCAATCGGCCTTGGATTCCCGTTGAAAACCCTCCATGGCAATGGCGGTGTTCATCAGAGCCCCAAAGGTCTGATAGTTCGCCGTGTACAACTTTTCCTGGAGGAGGGGAGCAAGACCACGAAAGAAGTGTTCCTTCTTCTTGTCATCAGTATCCACCTGACTGCCAGCATACTGAGCCAAGTGATTGAACTTGTTCACATATTCCATCACTGTCTTGTTCCCTAGGTGCAGCTCCAGGAACTCAGTCACCTTCTGATTGATGACACTAGCAGGGATAAAGAACTCTCAGAACACGATGGAGAACTCCCGCCAGGTAGCCAGATGATCAGGCTGCTCCATGGCCTGGAAGGTGTCCCACCAGGCACCTGCGGACCCCAAAAGCTGTTGCGCTGCAAAGCGCACCTTCTGCTCGTCGGCCACTCCGAGCAGCCAAAATTTCTGCTCCAGAGTGCGAAGCCAGTGCTCCGCCTCCAGGAGCACATCAGACGGGGTGAAGGTGGGTGGGTGAGTCTTGAGGAAGTCCTAGTAAGAGGATGGTCCCTCAGGACAGCGGGCACCACCCCCGTTCCCACCGTTGCCCCCATTGCCACCGCGAGCGAGGCCCGCGACAGCTTGTGCCATGATGTCCATGGCACGAGCTAACTCTCGGCAAGCCACCAATAGCTCAGCCATCATCTCCGCGTGGGACATCGGAGGCGGTGGTGGTGGCGGAGGAGGAGGAGCCAAAAGCGGAGCCCCATGGCTCTCCCCGTTGTGCTCGTGGGCCTAGCCACATCGCCTTGGCCCTCGCCAAGCCCGTGAGCTGCCCCAGCACTGGTGCTTCCAGGTCTAGACCTTAGGTTCATCTGTAAGAGATAGAAACCATCCATTAGAACACCCTTCCAATCAGAATCAAGGGATTAGAGAAATGATAGCACATTTATTAAAGCATTCATTTAGTTAGTCCTACCAATTTACTACTCACTTATACGTGAAGGGGGATTTTAGTTCAAGTAAGATGCTATTATTATGATGCATGCTTCGACCTATACGTTCACTCGAGCCGGAATATAGCGGCATTCGTAAAATTTTTGGCACATCGCACACTCACTTTCCGTATACTAAGCAATTTCTTACGCAACGTAAGTCAGTGTACCTGCAGAAAACTGATTAGATAAAACTAGTGCCGCTATCCTAGATATACCATATTGCTAGGGATTATTTTTATTTACATAATATAATCGCATCCTACTTTTCGCAAAACTTTTGTTGGTCAAATTTTTAAGTTTTGAAAAAGAGTGATGAAACTCATAACCATTATTGGCTCTGGTACCAACTGTGGCAGAACCGCCCGAAATAGCACACTTACGGAGGCGCTCGTCTTTCACCAGACACTAAGCACCCTGAAAGCAAACTACTGCGGGCGGTATCCGTCGGGCACACCCTGAGGGAGAACCCAAAAGATCCACATTTTTCCCAAGGATCCAATAATGAGAATGAGTTACAATACAAGTCCATTTCATATATTAGAGTTTCTTAAAAAATACATTATTACAATACCAAATACCAAAGTGCGGAATGATAAACAGCGGAATTTAAAAATAACATCTAGCGGTAAGGGGCGATGATCCGTCTGAGCCCACCAGAAGAATCCTCCACACAAAGGGGTACTCCTCAAGCATCACCTGCAACAGGGGTAAATAAACCCTGAGTACACAATGTACTCACAAGACTTATCCGACTAGTGGGAATAATTTCCCGACTCTAAGGATTATGATAAGCTTTATGGTTTGCTAGTTTTCTTTAGCAAAAATAGGTCTAATAGTGAGTCCTTATTTATGTCTTATTATTAGCCGTATTAAGTTATCATCTAGCCAATCTATATAAGCACCTGTTCTACCTTCAAGCAAGAGTTGAGCAATCAGTTCCATTTCTTCTCCTTTCAACTTTCAGTTCTTACTACGGTGCTAAACCGTAGACAAGCTGTACCGAAACGCTGGCGATTCACGAATCAATGTCCCCAACTAGGTGCCCCGAAAACACACGCCCCGCTTGTACCCCAGGCACAAGCAGGACTAACCAATCACTCTCCTATCCCGGGTGTTCAGGTCCTCGTCCAAACTTGGACTCCAAGCCCCCACTCCTAAGTCCTGGACTCAGTGTGGTGCAAGGACCTCCACCATCTCCTCTACCCATCAGTCGGTCCAAAAAGAGCCGGATCCACGATAAGAGAGCAACAAGTCTTCCCTGCGCCCATACCCAAGTATATGCTCGGGACAATAGATCTGTGACTTGGCTAGAGCCATATGCCACGACCGGTCTTTAATCGACATAGACAGAGAAAAAGTGTAACCGAGCTATGCCCTATTGGCCACAGGACACAGCCCCTTACACCCACCAGTACCCAAACCATGTCCCTGCCCGGTCACCATTTTCCTTTCCACCATTCTTTTCATGCATGATCATATGTTATTACCTATTTGCGAGTAACGGCAGCTTACTCCCGCTACCGATATCCTGAGCATATCAACTACCCGACCTGTACTAGTAGGACTCATAGGTAGATATATTTATGCATGTAGTTTTCATAAAATGCCTGTAACGTAAATGCACATCATATATATTCAGTGATCATTTAAAATAAAGGTTATGCACCAGGGCTTGCCTGAGGTAGTTGCCGGGTCAGTAGTGTCAGAACCAACAGGCTCCTAGGCACCCTCTTGCAAGAGGATCTCCTCCTCGTACTCCTCGATCACCGCATTGTACTCCGGCTCGCCGACGGGCACGAAGTCTACCAGCTCGTGATCTACATGCATAAAATGACGATGCAATGCTTAGAAATATAACAACAGCAACTCTTAAAATAACAGTACATCGATTTACCTACTAAGCTAGGGATACCGACCACGGTAATAAGCTATCTGATAAAAAGTTTGAAATATGACATTCATTATTATTATAACAACTACAGATATTCTTACTCCTAATGCTGATTTACGTTATATACGATAAAGCAAGGGGTAATAACTACTTTATTTAACAACTCATTCTAAGGCTACAAGATTTACAGCAAGTACATAATATCCTAGTGAACCTACCGTAAAAATTTTAAAGCTAAAACTATTACCGATTTGCCACAAGAATTCCAACAACATTAAATTAACTAATATTAAGTTTTTCTATTTTTACTTCATGAACCTAGCATCACAATAGCAAGCTGTAAACTAAGTACACTAACAGATAGATTGTATTTTTATGAACCTAACAAACTTGGTCTCACTATTTTTGGACATCTACAAGATTTACCACAATTTATCAAAGTTTAGCTTGAAAACTAAATTGAATAAGCATTTACATTTTACTGCAAATTGGAAAACGAAATCCTATTACGCGGCCCACTCAGCGTCGCACGACGCGGCCCAGCAGCGGCAGCGTGGACGTAGGCGCAAGCGTGGCCCAGCGGTGAGCGCGCGCGAGCGGCGCGAGTGCGGCCCAGCAGCGAGGGCGGGGAGCTAGCCTAGGCGGCTGTAGTGCGGCTGGCCCAGCACGGCGAGGGCGCGGACGCGGCTTGGCCTAGGTGGCTGCGTGCGCGGGCGCAAGCGCAGCAGCGGACAGACCGGCGTGAGCGCGGCAGCGGCGGGAGCGCAGGCCACAGCGCGAGCTAGCGCAAGCCGCGGCGCGAGTTGGGCCAGGCGGAAACGCAGGCTGCGTATTTCTAACGTATTCACGGAATTATTTTCCTACACGAAAACGGCCACAAAACATGTGTGACGCAGGGATGACACAGATCTGACGTCAACAAGCTAAGGTAAATAGTGCGCACCGCCGGCTGCTCTGCTTTCGCGCGGTTGCTCAATTCTCGCCGGCCGCAGAGAAGATGCTCCGGTGACCTGCTACACCGTCGATGGACACACTGCACGATGGCGATAACCAAGTCACTATTGCTCAAGACAGCCAAAATGGGAAACAACGAAACATCACGATGCTCCGCCGTGCCCGCACAGGTAGCCATGGCAAACCGCCGTGAGGAACGCCTCGTCTCACCTTGCTGAAGGCCGAACAAGAGCCGGGACGACTTCAATCACACGCTAACAATTTGGGCTCACAGTGGACACGGTTAATTGGAAACGGTGAAGTGGTTGAGGCCAATAGCAGTGGCGACTCCTCAGGACTTATGGCGGCCGGTGGCGACAACATTCCAAATTGGCGTCCTTCCCTTGTACCACCGTCACAGTGACCGGTATGGCACGACACCGTCCTTCCACGTGACCACCACACGTCCACGATACACAGAAAAGGGCAGGGCATCGATTCGGTTGCTTGGCGTGGCTCGGTCGGCCGACGACAGCGGAGACAGGGGAGCTTTGGCATGGCTTGGTTTGGCGCACTCGGGCCATCAACGCAAATTACCAGCGCATACAAACGACAGGGACAGCGAGGCGAGCTCCCTGCGGCTGTCCGCACGGCCAAACCTGCAAGCCGACGAAGCTCGGACCTGCGTCACCGCGGACGGTGTCGGACAAGGAAAGCCAAAATGCAATGTGACGCCGAAGTGACGGTGGAGCAGGTGGCCATCTCATGCGCACAGCTGTGGCTGGTCAACAGGAGCAGTACCACGCGGTGGCGATGGACGACGCGCAGCGCGACTGAGGTACCGCGAGACGCGACGGTGAGGCAGAGCTGATAGTGATATGAACCCGCAAGGGTTTGTGGTCGATCTTTCGATGAGAGGCGTGAGATAACTCGATTGGTGGATGGAGATGACGTTCACGGCCCGACTACAGCCTTCCAAGACCGCGCCTTAGCGACCGATACACCACTTCCCAAGGCCGTCACGATCTTGTGGAGCACGACAACCAGCCCCTAGGGCTCCCGTCCTGCAAGCAATCGAAGAACTAGCAAGAACGAGGAAACAAGCACTGAAATTGCAAGATAAAATTGGAGGTTTCACACTGAATCTTATTATGAGTGGGGTTCCAAAGACAAGGAGACGGGCGACTGGATCAGCACGCGCGCCTACAAGCAAGTAGCGATGGCTAAACTTGATCTAAACAAAACCCAAGTGTTCCTGGTGGTGGCTAAGGGGTATATGACGTGTGGAGGACGACCACAAGAGAGTTTGGGTGGTGCTCCAACCCTAGGATGCGTCCCTACTGGACTCTAAACGATACAAGCCCATTGGGCTAACTTAAGGTGGCGCAGCACCCTGGACAGAATAGACCTCTCGATGATTTTTGGACTGTTGATGCCGCTTCTGAGCAGGTATGAGTACGAGGTCAGATCCGTATGAAAGTAGACTTTATTAGCTTTCCAACAAGTCCAGAATCACCCCAATCCGACTCCGTATGTAACCGTGGCGACCGTTGCCAGTTGGAGGTGTGCTGCAGTCCGAATCCAGCCTACGCGAGTCCTTTTCCCTTTCGGTCTTCTCCTTGATTCCTAATCAAAACAAGAGTGCATGTGTCTCCAAGATCTAAACAGGATGGACAAGAGCTCAAGAAGGAACTCACTTGATGATTAAGTTTTCGAGCACGAGCACGAGTAATAGGACCAGCAGGTGTCGGCATGGATGTATGATCGGTGTTGATGTCCTCATCATCCTCCCTTTCTTGAATTTGAGTCGTCCTCGACTCAAGCTCATCTTCCTCACCCAAATAAGGCTTCAAATCTGCAATGTTAAATGTGGGACTAACCCCAAAATCTGCAGGAAGATCAAGCTTATATGCATTCTCATTTATTCGTTGCATCACTTTAAAAGGATCATCCGCTCTAGGCATCAATTTAGATTTTCTTAATTCAGAAACCTATCCTTTCATAAATGCAACCAAACCAAATCTCCGTGTTCAAGAATCAATTCCCTTCTACCTTTATCTCCAGCAAATTTGTACTTAGCATTCATGCGCTCTATGTTTTCTTTAGTGGTTTCATGTAGTTTTAGCATCAATTTAGCACGTTGCTTAGCATCAAAATTCAACTTTTTAGAACTTGGCAATGGCATTAAATCAATAGGAGCACGTGGTAACAAGCCATAAACAATCTCAAAGGGACACATCTTCGTAGTAGAATGCAATGACGATTATAAGAAAACTCAATATGAGGCAAACAATCTTCCCACATCTTAATATTCTTCTTTAAAACAGTCCTTAACATAGTAGACAAAGTTCTATTCATAACTTCAGTTTGACCATCAGTTTGGGGGTGACAAGTGGTGGAAAATAAAAGCTTAGTCCCCAATTTGGCCCATAAAGTTCTCCAAAAATGGCTAAGAAATTTAGCATCACGATCGAAACAATTGTATTTGGCACACCATGCAAGCGAACAACTTCTCGAAAGAACAAATCAGCAATATTTGTAGCATCATCGGTTTTATGACATGGTATGAAATGTGCCATTTTAGAGAATCGATCCACAACCACAAAAACACTATCTCGCCCTTTCCTAGTCCGTGGTAATCCCAACACAAAATCTATAGAAATATCCTCCCAAGGAGCACTAGGAACAGGAAGAGGCATATACAAACCGTGTGGATTCAACGGGACTTAGCCTTTTGACATGTTGTGCAATGAGCAACAAATCTCTCCACGTCTCGTCGCATCTTTGGCCAAAAGAAATGACTAGCAAGAATGTCCTCCGTCTTCTTCGCTCCAAAATGCCCCATCAAGCCACCTCCATGCGCTTTCTCTGCAGCAACAACAAAGTTTAACGGAGCTAGCTGGAATGCATAGCTTGTTAGCTCTAAACACAAACCCATCATTGACGATGAATTTGTTCCACATTTTCCCATCTTTACAATGCAAAGCAACACTTCTTTAAAATCAGCATCATGAGCATATCGGTCTTTAATTGTTTCTAACCCAAAGATCTTGTACTCAAGTTGATTCAAAGAAAGTATATCTCCTAGACAATGCATACGCAATGATATTATCCTTTCCTTTCTTGTGTTTGATAACATAAGGAAAAGATTCAATAAATTCAACCCATTTTGCATGTCTACGATTCAGTTTTCCTTGACTACGAATATGCTTCAAAGATACATGATCGAATGTATAACAAATTCTTTGGGCCACAAATAATGCTGCCATGTTTCTAATGTCCGCACTAGAGCATATAATTCCTTATCATATGTAGAATAATTAAGAATAGGCCCGCTCAATTTCTCACTAAAGTATGCAACAGGTTTGCCTTCTTGTAACAAAACACCACCCAATCCAATTCCACTCGCATCACATTCAAGCTCGAAAGTCTTATTAAAATCGGGGAGTTGGAGTAGAGGTGTATGTGTTAACTTATCTTTCAAAGACATGGAAGGCGTGCTCTTGTGCTTTGCCCCAAGAAAAGGGCACTCCCTTCTTTGTAAGCTCATTCAATGGTGCAGCAATGGTGCTGAAGTCCTTCACAAAGCGGCGATAGAAACCAGCAAGTCCTAGGAAACTCCGCACTTGTGTGACCGTCGTGGGTACAGAGCCATCCTTGTATAGCTTCCACCTTGGCTTTATCAACCTCAATTCCCTATGGAGTGACAACATAGCCAAGAAAGCGATACTCGATCGGTGCAGAGAAAGTGCACTTCTCAAGGTTACCAAACAAACATGCATCACATAGAGCATTGAAAACAGCACGTAAGTGATCAAGGTGTTCATCCATGGATTTGCTATAAATCGGTATATCATCAAAATAGACGACAACAAATTTCCCAATGAAAGCACGCAAAACCTCGTTTATTAATCTCATGAAAGTACTAGGTGCATTAGTTAACCCAAAAGGCATGACTAACCACTCATATAGACCGAACTTAGTTTTGAAAGTAGTTTTCCATTCATCTCCCAATTTCATACGAATCTGGTGGTACCCACTATGCAAATCAACCTTTGAAAACACACAAGACCACTCAATTCATCAAGCATATCATCTAATCGTGGAATAGGGTATCGATATCGAATGGTGATATTATTAATAGCCCTACAATCAACACACATGCGCCATGTTCCATCTTTCTTAGGCACTAAAATCCTTTCGAACAAGCACAAGGACTAAGAGAGACTCACGCACATAACCTTTGTCTAGTAGTTCTTGCACTTGTCGCTGAATTTCCTTCGTTTCTTCCGGATTGGTCTGTGTATGGCATACGGTTGGGCAAAGATGCTCCAGGATAAGATCAATTTGGTGCTCAATCCAGACATTGGTGGCAGCCCATTTGGTATCTCAATGGGAAACACATCGAGAATACTCCCGCAAAATGTTAGCAGCATGCGGGGGGCAAAGAACGTTGCATATCCTCAAATGAAATCAAAGCATCCTTGCATACCAAAGCATAAGCAACAGAGGTGGATGCATTGAACTCATTAATATCGATTTTGTAGCAAGCATACAACATCCTTTCAATTTTATCTCATCTTTGTCATCAACAACAGATTTGTCATTTTATTGCTCTCGCTCTTTGCTTTTGCTGACCTTAGTAACATCAGATTGCATAATAGCTTCAGGAGACATAGGATGCAACACAATTTTTCGATCATGGTATAGAAAGCGAATATTGATTTGATCTACCATGATGCATCGAATCTCTATCAAATTGCCATGGTCTACCTAGCGAGAATATTGCAAGCTTGCATAGGCACAACATCACATTCAACAATATCATTGTATGATCCGATGGCAAAATCGATTCGCACAAGTCTCGTTACCTTTTCCTTACCAACGTTGTTCACCATTGGATGTAGTAGGGATGGGGGTGTGGTTTGGTGGTGAGGGCGAGCTTACGTACCATGTCGCTACTTGTCAAGTTGTTGCAGCTACCTCCATCAATGATCATGCGGCACGAACGCTCCTTGATGACACACTTTGTTTGGAATAAAGTGTGTCGCTGATTTTGCTCCGCCTTCTCCATTTGTGCACTAAGCACTCATTTGTACAATCAAGCTCTCATAGTGCTCCACGCCACACTGCATTAATGTGTTCTTCTATGTGTTCCTCACTACCTGCATAGTCACCGCAAGCAATGCAAGTGTATCTTCATCAAAAATCACTAGCAGATGAACACTCACCATCATCTTTGACAATCATAACACGCTTGTTTGGGCGATCCACGCATCATATGGCCATATCCCTTGCACCGATGACATTGTATGTTGCTTGTTCTACACTGTCGATGCCACGGATGAAGTACTCATGCACCGGCTTTTGCGCCGTCTTCGCTCTTGAATTGGTGGGGGCAGCTCGAGTCTTGTCACTAGATGATGGCGTAGAGAGCGTGTAGACGGAGTTGTAGACGCGTCTTGCTGCTGCCATGAACTAGCTTTCCCTGCAGAAACATTAGTCCTTGCGCTAGCACGTCGTCCCCCTGCACTTCCTGTTCACTTTACAAGCAAGATGAAACAGTTTGGTTACGTTATTGTATTCTTTGTAAGCGAGGATATCCTGAATTTCCTGATTTAACCCACCTAAAAATCTAGCCATAGCAGGTTCCTCATCCTCCTCTAATTTACAACGCAACATACCCGTTTGTAATTCCGATAGTATTCTTCTACACTTTTAGAACCTTGTCTCAATTCTTTGAAACTTATTTATCATATCACGGGCATAGTAAGATGGAACAAATCTAGCTCTCATGGCTCGTTTCAAGCATCCCAAGTTTTAGGTATGTTATTAGGATTTTTCTTGCCATATTCGATCCACCAAATGAAGCAAAATCTGTGTGAACTCACTAGTAGCAGCCCTAAACACGTGTGTTCTCGGAAATTCATGGCATGCAAACTTTTGATCAACAGCAATCTCCCAAGTAATGTATGCATCGAGGTCATATTTACCATCAAAAGGAGGTATTTTAAATTTAATCTTCTTGAAAGCATCATCATTATTGTGTACCTCAAGCGTCAAGTGGCGGCCACCCATACCTCTACGGTTGTGACATAGGCGACGTCGATCACGAAAGTGTCTCGATCATCATGTTCAATTATCACTGTGTATTCTTCATCATAACTACCATCCTCTCGATCTTCCTCCTTCTTTTCTTCTTTATGCTTGTCTTTATCATTGTTGTGGAGGTCATCAAAACGCCTCAAGCAGAGCAAGCAAGGCTTTTGTCCACACTAGCAATGGACTTCTCCAAACACCGCAAGCTTGTTGTTTGCGGCAATCTGCGTAGCCTCCAACCCGCCCAAGTTTGTCATTTGTCACCCGCAAGTCATTATCAAGTCCCTCCGTGTGCAGCTTCACTTTCCTTTCAAAATGTTGTATGACGCCCTTTTGCGAGGCGAATGTAGAATTTGGTTATCTTCGTCGGACCACGGCATGGTTCAAAGACAAAGACAACAAGAAGACAAGTGAAGAAATAAAAGCCCTACAACTACTAGGATGTAGCTACTGACAAGTCGCTCTCACTCTCCACTGTTACACAAGTTCTTACCAGTTCTTACCTTGCTCGACTGAGGAGGGTCGCGTCTACCAACAAGTCTGCAAAGAATGGATGAAGTGTATCGGTGTGCGCAAGACGAGACACATCAAGTCAGAGAATATGTGGAGCTATAGGTGGGCTGAAATAAAAAGAACGAACTAGCACCACGTTAGTTACAAAAGCAAAGTGAATAATCGTTCAACCAAGTGGATTAGTCTTGTCTTTGGTCCTAGTCTAGACCGTGCTAGAGACGCGAGCACTGGACACAAAGGAGAGCACAACACACCACCCAAAGTGAACGAAAAATCTCTAAGATCAGCCCCTTTCTCTTCTTTTCTTTTGCTTCTTTCTTTTTTTTCTTTTTTTTTTGAATATATATTTTTTTTTTCAGGGAGACACTCAAAACTGATTATATGAACAAGAACACTCCCAAAGAGTAACTCACACACACACTCTCTCTCTCTCTAGAGTAAGCCACTCGTTTAGATATGAATACTTTCTGCGTGGTTAGTTTGATATTTGTAGCATGTGGTGAATCGATTCCTCGTCCGATTGGAACTTCCAATTCTACTCGGACTTGGCCAACATCGAGGAATAACCGATTCCTTGATCCGACTCAAACTTGAAAACCTACTTGGATTCGCCAACAGAGAGGAACAGCCGATTCCTTGTCCGATTCAAACTTCAAACCCTACTTGGATTCGCCAACAGAGAGACTATATGATAGCGCGTGTTGTGATAGGAAAGTGACAAGAACTCGAAACTCTAAGGGAATAAACTAAGACCAGCAATCCGACACACCCGATGCAACCGAATATTCAACAAGCCCTAACTTGTAACATCCCGATGGGCCAAGTGGGCCCAATCCGATAAATAATGGGCGGTGTCTTGTCAAAGCGAGAACATGGGCCGGCATCTTGTAAGCATCCAAAGCGGCTACCGTTCACCGAAAGCTTTATTCATCCGAGAAGTGGGCGGTGAAAAATCGGTGGTATCGTTTCACGGCATCAGTAGCACCGAAAAAACACATGCAACCGAGTTTAGTCCCATCTTGGAAATCTCGAATTATTTGGATCAACTTAAATACCGAGGGCGAGGACGCGTAGTAACCTTTGGTTAACCGTTTTGAACGAAGCGAGGGACGAAAGTTCAAGCGGGTTGCTACGCTGGTCGGACCACTCCTAGGAGAGTGGGTGGGGCCATGTATGTCGGGACCGGACGTTACATTTGGTATCAAAGCCGACTCGAGGTTTCACGGCACGCGTGGGGACAAGCTGCGTATGGTATGTTGTGTGCATGTGCGTGGATCCGTCGTGGTCGCGGCATGGCATACACATGCGCCGCAAGACGGGCCACACAAAGCGTGTTGAAGAGAGGCGGATCACAGGGTAAATGTCCCGAAAGGGTAGCCGATTCGGCATTCGACGGGGACGTCGAATCTTTAGGGGATGATTGTAACATCCTCGATGGGCCAAGTGGGCCCAATCCGGTAAATAATGGGCCGGGTAGTCTTGAAAGCGAGAACATGGGCCGCATCTTTGTAGCATCCAAAGCGGGCTCTTGTTCACCGAAGCAATCGTTCATCCAGAAGTGGGCGGTGAAAAATCGGTGGTCTTGTTTCACGGGTTATTGTAGCACCATGAAACACAATGCAACGAGTTTAGTCTCATCTTTGGAAATCTCGAATTATTGGATCAACTTAAATACCAGGGGCGGGGGCCTTGAAGTAACCTTCGGTTAACCGTTTTGAACAAGCGAGGACGAAAGTTCAAGCGGGTTGCTACGCTGGTCGGACCACCCTAGGGAGAGTGGGGTGGGGCCATGTATGTATCCGGACCGGACGTTACATAACTGGGTAGCACTAGCCACGGCTCAAAGGTCTATAGGATTGTAGGAAACTAATCTACTATTTTTTTGGCTTTTTTGGACTATAGGAAAAATAAAACAGTGAAGGATTGGAAGTCTCTCACCGATAAACCTTGCTCTGATTACCAATTGATATGAACCCGCAAGGGTTTGTGGTCGATCTTTTGATGAGAGGCGTGAGATAACTCGATTGGTGGATGGAGATGACGTTCACGGCCCGACTACTGACCTTCCAAGACCGTGCCTTAGCGTAACCGATACACCACTTCCCAAGGCCGTCACGATCTTGTGGAGCACGACAACCAGCCCCTAGGGCTCCCGTCCTGCAAGCAATCGAAGAACTAGCAAGAACGAGGAAACAAGCACTGAAATTGCAAGATAAAATTGAAGGTTTCACACTGAATCTTATTATGAGTGGGGTTAGAAGACAAGGAGACGGGCGATGGATCAGCACGCGCGCCTACAAGCAAGTAGCGATGGCTAAACTTGATCTAAACAAAACCCAAGTGTTCACGGTGGCGGCTAAAGGGGTATATGACGTGTGGAGGACGACCACAAGAGAGTTTGGGTCGTGCTCCAACCCTAGGATGCGTCCCCTATTGGACTCTAAACGATACAAGCCCATTGGGCTAACTTAAGGTGGTATGCACCACGGACAGAATAGACCTCTCGGTGATTTTTGGACTGTTGACGCCGCTTCTGAGCAGGTATGAGTACGAGGTCAGATCCGTATGAAAGTAGACTTTATTAGCTTTCCAACAAGTCCAGAATCACCCCAATCCGACTCAGTATGTAACCGTGGCGACCGTTGCCGGTTGGAGGTGTGTTGCAGTCCGAATCCAGCCCTACGCAAGTCCTTTTCTCTTCGGTCTTCTCCTTGATTCCTAATCAAAACAACAATTGCACGTGTCTCCAAGATCTAAACAGGATGGACAAGAGCTCAAGAAGGAACTCACTTGATGATTAAGTTTTTTCGAGCACGAGCACGAGTAATAGGACCAGCAGGTGTCGGCGTGGATGTATGATCGGTGTTGATGTCCTCATCAGATAGGACCGTCGTCTGCGATGCGCATGCGTCTTGATGCGATGTGCAGTACCGAGGCAGCAAGCAGCGATGGTGACCGGCCACCAGCGCAACTCTGTTCGAATATAGGTGACGTGCACGGTTTTTAAAGCAGGCGTGAAATCCTACCCAATGGTCCAAACGCCCAACTACTTCTTCCATACTCCAGTGGGTACGTAGAGCTATCGACCTAAGCCGCGACACCACGCCACTTCTTAAGCCGATCTCTCCACAAAAATTACCAAAAGTGGCTTCGTTGACCCATTTTTAACTTACATGAAATGACTTAAACTTCGAACGGTTTTGCGTTGAATTACAATTTCGACCTACTTGTTTCGTTGTCGACTACGGAGTACGTACTACAAACTTTATCAAAGTTCGCATAAACTTCTATAGCATTTTCGTTTGATAAAAAAAATCGCTCTGAATACTAAACAATATTAGACGACATGAAATGTAACATTTGTTTCACGTTTCGGATAAACGTTTCAAGTGTCGTATTTGATTTATACTCCAAATTACACACATGTATAAACAAGTATGATGCCCATGCAGTGTTTTAGAAAAAACAGTACAATGTAACACCGAGGGTGTTACACGCACCTCCCGCGCTTGTCAACTGGGTTCGGTGGCGGCCAAAATGGATTGGCAAAAAACGGCAACGCTCCAACGCCCCTGCCTCTGCGACAGGTCCCACGCCAGGTGGCTGTCTGTAACAGAACCGACCAATTATATGAAATTAAGTAAGAAAATCATCCACCAGAGCAGACGATTGAGCAAACTTAAGCCCGTATAACCCGGTAGTCCGTGAAATCATGAAGGATTTCAAACCAACTCGTGTCCCAGCCATGATCGTAATAAGTTTAGCGGTCACCAATCACATATTACATAAAAGTTTCCATAACAGATACATCAGAGTTTAAACATAGTTATTACAAAACAAGTTCGAATAAAAGTAGCGGAAGTCATTTGTTTAAAACCACACACACACTCACGCGGAGTTTAAATATAGTGCCAGCTGATGATCATCTCCAACAAAAGCATTAGACGAGACGTAAGGAATGACCATGCCCATGGTCCTAAGCATCACCCATCGCAGGATAGAGGCAGTTGATACAATAGCCGTAATACATACCGCCCATCTGCAACAAGTGGGAATAAAACCACAGAGTGCGAGAAGGTACTCGGCCGGACTTACCCGACATAACCGAAAATAAATGACACCAAGGATTATGCGGGCATTATAGTAGGGTAGGTGACTCATTTGCAAAAGAAGCATTTTAGCATTTCAAGAACCTTTCGAAAAGCATTATTGTCAAGTTAATTATTTTAACTTTGTCGACTAGATTTGCACCTATACTAGAGTAAACATGTGATTAAGCAATTAATGATAACCACTGATCATTAAACAACTTCCATCATTGTCATATTCACTATAAGCTGTCCAAGTGTTCCATAAACATTTACTACGATGAAGTAACTCAAGTCAAGTGCTCACTATCCGGGAGCGATGGCGATTCGAATCGATTTCTAACCGGTGGTGATTTATTCCTTACACAAATCTCACTCACCCGCTAAAGTGAGATATTGATCACCGAGTCAACTTTCCGGTATCTCGAGTTTGCCAGAAACCACATGTACCGGGGCCGACCATTGCGCACTTTGGTCTTATCATCCCGCCCGTGTCCTACCACACTGCTTTATGGCACGGTCTTGGCATGGGCAATCTACTCGGCCCGAAAAATCTCTCCCACTTTCAGCGGTCGGAAGGTACTTTATCCGGCCGGCTAAATGTAAGGCATGCGTTCAACATGACTCGAGGCCCAACAACGGTCGGTCCTTAATCGACACAGACGGAAACACTACAGTCCAAAACCCTGCAAGTCTCCACCCGGTCTCAACTTCATTTAACACTTAGTTATACCATGACTTCATAGCCATCCAAACAGATCCGGGTAACCACCTATAGCTCGCGGTGGTGAAATCACCCGACTTCTACCGGTCTAAGCCGACTAAGCATTGACTTCATTGCGGATACGAGTAACAAGGATATAGTATAACAAAGGTAAACAAGGTATAATCGCAGCGGATTTGCAAACAACTCCTGAACGTAATGCATCAATTTAAAGTAAAGCATTTAACGAAATCATTGCAAACCGGAGAAAGATGCTCGGGGCTTGCCTCTCTCGAAGGAGCTCGGACGGTGATCGGGGCACTCCGGAAGTTCTTCAACGTCCTCCCTCCGGCTTCACGGCACTTCTGCGTTTGCACCTCGAATCGCTGCTCCTCGGGCTCCTCGGGAATGTATTTGGGTTCTCGGTTTGCGATCCTGTATGATGTAATGCGTGTAAGTGCCTATGCAATCGGTGCATCGAAGGAGATGAATGCAATGGATATGTTAAACAGCAAGGTAGTCATATCATCCAAGAAAATATACTACAAGCACATGTCATCTACTGCATTCTCTTCTACTACTAATAGGTTAAGTCAACATATTTTATTAAATGCTTCAAAGATACACCAAAGCTTTACTAATTTCTTAATCACACTTAAGGCAACACTTGCTTAAACCTTAATTAATAATAGGTTTGAATAGCAACCTATATTTCTGATGCTCCTAAAAATCTGAGAAAATTACAGTAGCATACTACTACCCTAAACAGACTACCATAAAAATTTCATGGCATTTGGATAAGTAAACTATCCTACACAAAAATGACAAGCTATAGCATAAAAATGAGCATGAATTTACTTTGTACTATGAAAAGTGTCAAACAACAGAATTAATATTTTTCCTAGGTTCTTCATGGTATATAATGACTGTACAAAAATTGTCACATGCATGTTTTATACAAAATTTGTGCTCTAGCAAAAATAACAAAAATCAGCCATTAAAGGTACTTGAACTACACCTCAAATTTTTCCCACAGCACATGCATGAAACATATTTTTCCTAGGAAGTACATGACATAAGAAGATTAACAAACTTGGAATCATATTTTTCTGAAGCCTATATATTTTTCTACATATTTTTCAAGTTATCAGCAATATTCAAGATTAAATAAAATCCTATAGAAAAGTATCTCAAAAATGACATGCACAATTTTTCCCAAGCAGATCTGATGATAAGGAACCTAGCAAAATTTGTTTCAACAAATTTGGAGCAAGTTTGAGTATCCAAACATTTTGCAAACCATTTCAAATAAAGAATAAATTGAAATCATTAATTCAAACGCTACTGGGCCAGCCCGAACGGCTTCGGCGGCCCACGACTGTGCGCGCACACGGCCCAGAACGACGCAGCCCATCTCCAGTCCCCTCGCAGCAGCGGCGGCTGACAAGCAGGGCCCCTGACTTGTTGAGAGAAAGCAGGGACGGAGAGGGACGACAGTGTGGCAGTCATGAAACTTCGCCGACGGCGAGGTCCCCATGAAACGGAGGGCACCAACGTGCTCTCCTGTAACACCCGGTGTTATGCCTACATTTAGGCATCGCAAATCATGCATATCATGCATCATCAAACATCCTAATCATACATGCATAATCTTGCATATAATAAGCTGAAACATTCCTTGAAACATACTGAAACATGTTTGTGAAAAGTAAATGATGCATACACTTATTAGAGTTGTTTTGCTCGATTCTTGCTTGCTAGCTGAGTAGAAACTGTTGGTTATGCTTGAAAATCATCTAGAATTGTTTATCATAATTTTTGGAGCAAGGTTTGTATTCAAATTAATTCAAAATTTTGCTTCCAAAGGATTTCCCAAAATTAGGGTTTTGAGTTAAAAATTTAACTTTGATTCTATAATCTAAAATCTAGATAGAATTGGACTTTGGTCATAAAAGCAAAGTTGTAGGAATTTAATTCTAAGCAACTTTCATTTTTGGTACATTTTCAAAAGAGGTCATTTTCTTGCTCCAAATAATGTTTGAAAGATGGCAATTTAAAATTTTCTTGAAAATCAATTGAAAATTCCATTTTCTATTTTACTCTGGCCGCGCCTCTGCTACGGCCTTGCCACCAGCCAGCCGCCCAGTGAGCAGGCTCCAGCTGGCGCCGCTCGCCTCGCTCGGCCCAGCCTCACCCTGACCGCGCCTTGCCCCTCGCCGCGCTGGGCTTCTCCAGCCTGTCCCGTGCCGGTCATGCGCGCCACGTCCCGCCTCGTCGGCGACGCCCTGGCGTGTCCGCCACGCCCGGCTAACTCGACCACGGCCTTGTTGGCGGGCTTGAAAGAGCCAGCTGCCGCGGCCACCGCGCTCGCCTTCACTCCTCCATGCGCCCTTCACTCCTCCTCGCCCGCGAGCCCGAAGCTCGCCGGCCAGCCAGCGAGCTCTCGCCGACGCCAAGCTCTCACACCGCCGCATCATTTTCCGATTGCTCGCGCCACGCCGCGCGCCTCGCCTTCCTTTGGCTCACGCTCGGCGCCCGCCGCTTCCGAGCCCACAGGTAAGCTTTCCAGCGCCTGCGCACCGGCGTCCATGGCGCCTGCAGTGCCGGCCGCCGTGGAGCGCCCTCTTCCTCCCCTTCCCAGCCGTGCGTAGCTGCCTGCTTGCTTTCGCCATGGCCTCGCACACCTATTGCGCTCGCTGGCTGGCGCTGCCATGGCCGGAGACGGCCGCCGCCGTCGGCCGAAGCAGCATTGTCAGCCAAATACAAGGATACCCAACAGTGTCATCAGGTGCCTCGGTGCCGGCAGCCGAAGCAAACCATGGGTCGACGCATACGATTGGGCCGTCTTCCCCTCAAGGCTTCGGGGCAGAGAGCGGTGATGGCCGTGGGCCAGCTGTTCTCTTCAGGCCGGCCCAGCATTTCTGAAATGAATTGATTTCTTTTTTTATTTGTTATTTGAAATCAAAAAATGGTTTGAAAAATGTTTGGATGGTCAAACTTGCTCCAAATTTGTTGAAACAAAATTTGCTAGGTTCCTTATCACCAGATCTACTTGGGAAAAATAGTGCATGTCATTTTTGATATACTTTTCTATAGGATTTTATTTAATCTTGAATATTGCTGATAACTTGAAAAATATGTAGAAAAATATATAGGCTTCAGAAAAATATGATTCCAAGTTTGTTAATCTTCTTATGTCATGTACTTCCTAGGAAAAATATGTTTCATGCATGTGCTGTGGGAAAAATTTGAGGTGTAGTTCAAGTACCTTTAATGGCTGATTTTTGTTATTTTTGCTAGAGCACAAATTTTGTATAAAACATGCATGTGACAATTTTTGTACAGTCATTATATACCATGAAGAACCTAGGAAAAATATTAATTCTGTTGTTTGACACTTTTCATAGTACAAAGTAAATTCATGCTCATTTTTATGCTATAGCTTGTCATTTTTGTGTAGGATAGTTTACTTATCCAAATGCCATGAAATTTTTATGGTAGTCTGTTTAGGGTAGTAGTATGCTACTGTAATTTTCTCAGATTTTTAGGAGCATCAGAAATATAGGTTGCTATTCAAACCTATTATTAATTAAGGTTTAAGCAAGTGTTGCCTTAAGTATGATTAAGAAATTAGTAAAGCTTTGGTGTATCTTTGAAGCATTTCACAAGATAGGTTAACTTAACATATTAGTAGTAGAAGAAAATGCAGTAGATGACATGTGCTTGTAGCATAGTTTCTTGGATGATGTTGTCTACCTTGCCTTTCAACATATTCATTGCATTCATCTCCTTCGATGCACCGATTGCATAGGCACTTACACGCATTGCATCATACGGGGATCATAAACCGAGAACCCAGCCGTCATTCTCGAGGAGCCCGAGGAGCGATTCGAGGCAAAGCAGAGAAGTGCCGAAGCCGACGAGGAGGACGTTGAGGAACTTCCCGAGTGCCCCGATCACCGCCTCGAAAGCTCCTTCGAGAGAGGCAAGCCCCGAGCATCTTTCTCCGGTTTGCAATGATTTCGTTAAATGCTTTATTTTAAATTGATGCATTACGTTCAGGAGTTGTTTGCAACCGTTCTTTGCATTATACCTTGTTTACCTTTGTTATACTATATCCTTGTTACCCCGGTATCCATGATGAGTCAATGCTTAGTGGCTTAGACCGGTAGAAGTCGGGTGATTTCTGTCACCGCGAGCTATAGGTGGTTACCGGATCTGTTTGGATGGCTATGAAGTCATGGTATAACTAAGTGTTAAATGAAGTTGAGACCAAGGCGGAGACTTGCGGTGGGTTTTGACTGTAGTGTTTCCGCTCTGTGTCGATTAAGGACCGACCGTTGTTGGGCCTCGAGTCATGTTGAACGATGCCTTACATTTAGCTGGCCGGATAAAGTACCTTCCGACCCATGAAGTGGGAGATTTTTCGGGCCGAGTAGATTGCCATGCAGCCGACATCTGTGCAAAGCGGTGTGTGGTAGGACACGGGCGGGATGATAAGACCAAAGTGCGGTCGGTCGGCCCCGGTACATGTGGTTCTGGCAAACTCGAGATACCGGAAAGTTGACTCGGTGATCAATATCTCACTTTAGCGGGTGAGTGAGATTTGTGTAAGGAATAAATCACCGGTGGTTAGGAATCGATTCGAATCGCCATCGCTCCGGATAGTGAGCACTTGACTTGAGTGACTTCATCGTAGTAAATGTTTATGGAACACTTGGACGATTATAGTGAATATGACCGTATGGAAGTTGTTTAATGATCGGTGGTTATCATTAATTGCTTAATCACATGTTTACTCTAGTATAGGTGCAAATCTAGTCGACAAAGTTAATAATAATTAACTTGACAATAATGCTTTTAGAAAGGTTCTTGAAATGCTAAAATGCTTCTTTCGCAATTGAGTCACTACCCTACTATAAAGTCCTTCATAATCCTTGGTGTCATTTATTTTTCGGTTATGTCGGTAAGAAGTCCGGTGAGTACATTCTCGTACTCGGGTTTTATTCCCACTTGTTGCGAGATGGGCGGATGTACTATGGCTATTGTATCAAGCGCCTCTATCCTGCGATGGGTGATGCTTAGGACCATGGGCATGGTCATTCCTTACGTCTCATCTAATGCTTTTGTTGGAGATGATCATCAGCTGGCACTATATTTGAACTCCGTGTGAGTGTGTGTGGTTTTAAACAAATGACTTCCGCTACTTTTATTCGAACTTGTTTTGTAATAACTATGTGTAAACTCGATGTATCTGTTATGCAAACTTTTATGTAATATGTGATTGGTGACCGCTAAACTTATTACGATCATGCATTTGGGACACGAGTTGGTTTGAAATCCTTCGTGATTTCACGGACTACCGGGTTATACGGGCTTAAGTTTGCTCAATCGTCTGCTCTGGTGGATGATTTTCTTACTTAATTTCGTATAATTGGTCGGTTCTCATTACGGTGGCATCGAGCATGGTTTAGCGTATTCTTTGTTCACAAGTGTATTTAAAACAAAAGGCATTTGGAAAACGTGATTTTAAAACTATAAAGTGTGCCGGTGATCATATCCTTTATGCCCGATTAAGGACTTTAGGTGGCTTAATTAAGCATCGATTGGGGTTCTTGCATCATATTTCTCTTTAAATCGCTCATACGGCGTGCTATTGTATGAGTGCCACTTGGTTGAGTGGTAATGAATGGATCAATTGCCTCTACGCCTCGGTAAGTGTGAGTTGTGAGAGCATGATCGGATACACCGCCGATCTAGGGTGAATGCTTATATGATGCTGGAGTAATTACATGTTCTCGCATGTTTTACAAAGGTATCTCATGTATGGGTCTTCCGTGCGTGGAGGCGATGCCGTTAATAGGACGATGGTTCGGGTAGTTACTACCGTTGTACACGATCTGGGGATTCGTGTAGAGCGTGTAGATAAAACTTTCTTGCTTTTATGCATTCATTGGGAATTGGGCTGAAATGAATCTTCCGCGGTACATAACAACGCTTATCGTGTAGAACGTATTAGCTACGTATTGAGAGATCGTTGTATGCCACCGAATTCGTCGTTAGAAATTATTTATTTCCTAAGTTTGTGAGAACGTCACAGTGCGTACATACATCATGTTACTTGTGCATCTCATTCATCTCATGCATTCCTCCCTTATAAATTGATTATCTCATTTTGATAAAAGACGTATCACCAAAAGTATGTTTCCCAAGTAATAAGAGAACTTTTGCTACAGATGGCCCGCACAAGCGAGCATCGCCCAGTAAGTCCACGGAGGAAGAGCACCCGACGTCTGCTGGTACGAGGGAGCACCGCACCACGGACACCTTCTTGAGCGAGTTTGGCATGCCAACTTTGCTTTGGAGAGTGCTCCATGATGTGGGGTACCCAGAGGGTCAAGAGCCGGTGTACTCTTGGAATGAGAGCCGATTAGCGAGAGGATGGACTTGCGATTGGTGGAGATCACGGTTCCTGCTCTCGGTGATGCTCCAGTTGGGATGGTTGGCATTTGGAGTTTGAGGGTCGCACTCGGTGAGGGTGCAGAGGAGCAGACCTTCCGTGTCATCGGGGACATTATGAGCAGATTCCCGGTGAGCTTGCAGCAGACTCTAGCTGGTACTTTTCCTAGGGATGATCCTCGCGATGCCATCTGGGTTCACCTCGTGGAAGTGCATTGGTCGAGGGTCGGTGAGGGACAAAGCTAGCGACAACCAGGCAATGAGTGCTATGTTCGCCGCCATTAGAGCGTATGAGGGTCTCGAGAGTACCTACTGGACTTTGACTGGCTTGCGTAGTGAGGATAAGCTCAAAGGGAAGAAAGAAGAGAAGAAGAGACGAGCACGAGCCATAGCTAGCTTGCGTGGAGAAGCGGTTGGGCGATATGAACTTCTGGCCGAGATCAAAGCGGTTGAGAGAGGTGATAGAGCTATGCAGCGAGTGCATACGTTGACTCAAGCCAACAACAATGCAGACCGCATGATTGGACAATTGGTTCAGAAAGGAATGAAGCCTAGAACGCAAGAAACCTTCTGCTGCAGAGAGTCGATGAGCTAGAGGAATACAACGGCAACTCGCACGAGGAGTTTCACGCGCTCTACAATGGGGTTGGCCCATATGCTCAAAATAACGCTTGTTGGCATGGACATCGACACGACGACATCGAACGAGCTGTAGTTTCACCAGGAGGCGATGGTGACGTCTCCGATCCCGACGATGGCCCCGAGGAATAGGCTAGTTGCCTTGCGCTAGTATCTAGGTCCTGTCGCGAAGACCTTTCTTTTGTTGGCATGTAACCTATCGTATGTTGTTTCAACGTATGAGACTTGGCATGTGGTTGGAACTTGATGTTCGAATGCGAGATCGAACGCATAAAAGTCCGAAGGTATGTATCTTTGGCAATGTGACCGTATGGATGCGATGTTTGCCGTTGAAGTAATTCGATTTAGTGTTGTTGTCTTAATTGGGATGAGATTGTTGTGCCTCTGTTTTATTGCATGAATTTATTCTCTCCAAGAAAATCAAGACGGCATAATTTTTCTTCACTCGCATAATCATTACTGACTTCACTCAATCGTTACTTGTTCTTTGAAATATGCGGATGACAAACACTCATTTGAACCACGACGAAGAAGCCGGAGACCGGTGCTAACGGTGCGGGGACAGGTGGTGGTGGTGATGGTGGGAACCACGGCAACAACAATGAACCTCCCCATGAACCACATTTGCCACCTCCTCCCCCGTTTACCCCCGAGATGTTTCTCGACAAATGCTTCTCGGAGTCGGTAGAAAGACGGAACAATCCCGGAAGAACATGGAGGATTTTTCAAGCACCATCGCCAACAACGTTCAACGTGGTAACAATCAAGGTGGTGGCATGGGAGTGAACCAATATAGTAGCTTCAAGGATTTCATGGACACCAGGCCACCCGTATTCAAGGAAGCCACAGAGCCACTTGATGCTGAGGAATGGATCAACACAATGGAAGATAAATTCCGTGTGTTGAGAATGACTGAGGTTCTAAAAACGGAGTATGCTGCACTTCAATTGCAGGGACCGGCGGGAATGTGGTGGAAGCACCATCGCACCACCTTCCCTCCAAATGCTCAGATTTCTTGGAGAGAGTTTTTGAAGCTTTTCGTGGAGTCTATATTCCACTGGGGTGACCGAAATGAAGTTGGGAGAGTTTACGGCGTTGAACGGGGCACCAAAACCGTGACGCAATACCGCATGCCTTCAACAACTTGTGTCGCTATGCTCTCGACATGGTTGACATGGATGCTAAAAAGAATAGCCGGTTTCAAGAGAGGACTCAATCCAAAATGATGAAGCATGTCGGTACCAACAACCGCGTCAGATTCAATGACTTCATCAGCGACTGTCTGAAGCAGGAGAAGAATAACAACGCCAGCACTGCAGCCAAGACACGCAAGAGAGCCTTTGAAGGTGGGCCGTCTCAAGCTAGAGCACCTATGGGAGGTCGTCCTCCATATCGCCCCTCGGCACCTGGCGCTAGATTCAGGCCACCTCAGCCAAGAAGCCAAAATTTCCGTGGACCTCAAAAGCCGTACAAGATGGCAAGACTGCCCAACAAAGCACCAAGAATCATGCGGTACAAAGGCGATTCAAAGGGGCTGTGGGATCTCGGGACGATGAAGAGGACCTCGCTATAAGCTGTGATCAACCCGGTCATTTCTCGAGGTTTTGTCCGTACCACCAAGAAGAAGCGGCAGACTTATAATGCTAGAGTGCCTGCATTACAACAATGGATGAAATTCGGAGGGAGAGCCCGTCCTTTGGTAAGTTTCGTCAACGAAAACCCTGTAGTTGTTCTATTTGATTCGGATCATCGCATTCTTTTATGAGTCAAGCATTTGCACGAAACATGGACAACTATGCATGTAATTGGGGTATGGGTACGTATAAGTTCAAAGCAGGGTGATGTTTTGACTAACCGGATGGTTCGAGGGCAACCCTTGAATTAGGTAGCGAGGAAGTTCGAGTGAACTTGATAGTTATGCTGGATTAGTCTTGGATGTCATTATAGGGATGAATTGGATGAAAGATTGGGGAGCGGTCATAGATAATTGGAAGTCGAGTACTTACCCTTAAGGATCCCCTCGGGTGAGGGTACTTTCAAGTACCATTGCCTCGGAGAACAGACCTTATAAGTGTTACATGCTGCTGGCGATCATTCCTATTCATCGATTCGGTAGTGTGTGAATTTCCGGATGTATTCCCGGATGAGCTACCCGGTCTTCCGCCGAGATAGGGAGATTGAGTTTGGAATTGAGTTAATCCCGGAACAGCTCCGATTTCAAGGAGACCATATCGGATGCCTCCAGGATGAGTTAGCGAGTGAAGAAGCAATTAGAAGATTTGTCAAAAAGGGGTTTATTCGGCCAAGCAAGTCGAGTGGGGATGTCCCGCTTTGTTTGTGAAAAAAGAAGAAAGAGAGGCACGTTGAGAATGTGCGAGATTCTGTGCCACTTAATGTTGTGGACCGTCAAGAATAAATATCCCTTGCCACATATTGATGTTCTGTTTGACCAATTATCCAAGGCCAAGGTGTTCTCAAAAATAGATTTGAGATCCGGTTATCATCGATTAAGATTAGGCCACAGGATATACCAAAACCGCATTCTTCCACCGGACACGGGTTGTATGAGTATCTTGTCATGTCTTTTGGCTTGACAAATGCTCCCCGCATACTTTATGTTCTTAATGAATACAGTTTTCATGCCGTAATTAGATAAGTTTGTGGTAGTATTCATCGATGACATTCTCGGTGTACTCGAGAACGAGAAAGATCACGAAGAGCATCTCGAGAAACTGTCTTGACCGGACTTAGAGATCATCAATTGTATGCTAAGTTTAGCAAATGCACGAATTCGGTTGAAGGAAGTTCCTTTCCTTGGTCACATCTCGTCGAGAGAATGGAGTTTCAATCGATCCAAGTAAGGTGCAAGAAGTTATGAATTGAAAGCACCGACCTCTCGGGCCTCGAGATTAGAAGTTTCTTAGGACTAGCGGGTTATTACTGCGCCGCTTTATACAGATTTCTCGAAGATTGCCAAGCCGATGACAAGTCTCCTTCGGAAGGATCATAAATTTGTGTGGATGTAAGAGTGAAGCAGCTTTCCACACTTTATGGAAACTGTTGACCACTGCTCCTGTTCTAGCACAACCAGATATTGAGAAACCATTTGATGTGTTTTGCGACGCATCAAAGACTGGATTAGGATGTGTTCTTATGCAAGAAAGGAGAGTCATTGCTTATGCATCACGTCAATTGAGGAAGCACGAGGTCAACTATCCAACCCATGATCTTGAACTTGCTGCCGTTGTGCACGCCCTAAAAATTTGGAGACATTATCTTCTGGGTAATGTGTGCAATATTTTCACGGATCACAAGAGTCTTAAGTATATCTTTACCCAACCAGAGCTAAACATGAGACAGCGTAGATGGTTGGAATTGATCAAAGATTATAACTTGAATGTGCAATATCATCTGGTAAAGCCAATGTAGTGGCGAGATGCTTTGAGCGAAAGTCACATTACTTGAATGTGCAGACCATTACTTGAAGATGGGTTCGATCTAATGCATCCTGCTGTGTTACATAGTATTCAGATTAGTTGCTCGTTGGAGAGTAAGATAATAGAAGGTCAGAAAACTGACAAGGGGATATTCCACATCAAAGAGAAAATAAAAGAAAAGCCGTCTCAACACTTTAAAATAGATGAACAGGGCGTGTTGTGGTTTGACAACCGTCTTGTGGTTCCCAAGGATCGAGAGCTTAGAAATAAACTCATGGATGAAGCTCACCTTTCTAAGCTATCTATCCATCCTGGAAGTAGTAAGATGTATCAAGAACTAAGATCTCATTATTGGTGGACCAAAATGAAGAAAGAAATTACAGCATATGTTGTCAGATGTGACACATGTTGTCGAGTGAAAGCAATTCACATGAAACCTGCCGGTATGTTGCAACCCTTATCAGTCCCGAGTTGGAAGTGGGACGATATCAGTATGGATTTCATCACGGGTTTGCCCACTACTCAAAAAGGACATGATTCGATTTGGGTAATTGTGGATCGTCTTACCAAGACTGCTCATTTCCTACCTGTCAAAACCACTTATCGACCACCTCAATATGCTGAGAAGTATATCGCAGAAATTGTGAGGTTGCATGGTATACCAAAGACAATAGTGTCTGATAGAGGCTCACAGTTCACGGCTCATTTTTGGGAACATTTACACAAAGGTTTAGGAACTAGTTTGATTCGTAGTACCGCTTATCATCCTCAGACAGATGGTCAGACTGAACGAGTGAATGCTGTTTTGGAAGATATGTTAAGAGCACGTGTATTGTCTTCTAAGGGATCATGGGAGTCATGGTTACCAAGTTAGCTGAGTTTTCTTATAATAATAGCTATCAAGAAAGCATCAAGATGGCCCCATTCAAGCTTTATATGGCAGAAAATGTAGAACACCATTGAATTGGGTGAACACGGAGATAGAAGGTATTATGGCATTGACTTTGTAGAAGAAGCCGAGAAGAAAGTTCATATTATTCAATGAGAATATGAAAGCTGCCCAATCACGCCGGAAAAGCTATGCGCAGAAAAAGAAGGAGACCCTTAGTTTTGAAGTTGGTGACTATGTTTATCCGAAAGTCACGCCGTAATGAAGAAGAAAAGGTTTGAGTCCAGAAGAAAGCTTGCCGCGAGATTCAGAGGACCATACAAGATCTTGGAACAAAGAGGTCCGGTAGCCTACAAGTTAGAGTTACGAGACAATGAGTACTGCTTTTTCCCAGTTTTCCACGTATCACATCTCAAGAAATGTTTGCGTGTTAGGAGGAAAGAATAGAACCTCGAGGTATTCAACTCAAATCAGATTTGGTGTATCGTGAACAACAAATCCGGGTGTTAGACACTAAGGAACGTGCTACTCGGAATAGTGTGGTAAAACATACAAGATACGGTGGGATCATCATGATGAGGGAGATGCAACTTGGGAAACAGGAGAGTATCTACAAAAGCTTATGAAGAATTTTATAACAAATGGTTCAGAACCCAAATCTCGGGACGAGATTTTTATAAGGGGAGGGTCAGTAACACCCGGTGTTATGCCTACATTTAAACCACTGCAAATCATGCATATCATGCATCATCAAGCATCCTAATCATACATGCATAATCTTGCATATAATAACTGAAACATTCCTTGAAACATCTGAAACATGTTTGTGAAAAGTAAATGATGCATACACTTATTAGAGTTGTTTTGCTCGATTCTTGCTTGCTAGCTGAGTAGAAACTGTTGGTTATGCTTGAAAATCATCTAGAATTGTTTATCATAATTTTTGGAGCAAGGTTTGTATTCAAATTAATTCAAAATTTTGCTTCCAAAGGATTTCCCAAAATTAGGGTTTTGAGTTAAAATTTAACTTTGATTCTATAATCTAAAATCTAGATAGAATTGGACTTTGGTCATAAAAGCAAAGTTGTAGGAATTTAATTCTAAGCAACTTTCATTTTTGGTACATTTTCAAAAGAGGTCATTTTCTTGCTCCAAATAATGTTTGAAAGATGGCAATTTAAAATTTTCTTGAAAATCAATTGAAAATTCCATTTTTATTTTACGGGCGCCGCCTCGCTGCTCCGCCTGCCAGCCAGCCGCCCGGCTCCCCAGCCTCAGCGCCACCTCGCTTTCGGCCAAATGACACCGCGGCCGGCCATTTTGCCTGCCGGCCTGCCGCGCTTCTTCTTCTCCAGCCCGCACCCGTCGCCGCGCCACGCGTCCGGCCTCGTCAGCGACGCCCGCCGCGTGTCCGCCACGCTGCCCCGGCTAACTCGACCACGGCTTGGCTGGCGGGCTTGAAAGGAGCGCGCCGCTGCCACCGCGACGCGCTCGCCTTCACTCTCCCCTGCGCCTTCACTCCGCCCCGCATGAGCCCCGAGCTCCGCCCTCGCCTCGGCGCTCGAGCTCACTGACGCGTAAGCTCTCTCACACCGCCGCATCATTTTCCGATTGCTCGCGCCCACAGCCGCCTCGCCTTCCTTTGGCTCACGCTCGCGCTTGCTGCGCCTTCCGAAAGCCCTGGTAAGCTTTCGCGCCTGCCACACCGGCGTCCATGGCGCCGCGCCGTGCCGCCGCGTGGAGCGCCTCTTCCTCCCCTTCCCGGCCGTGCGTAGTCTGCTGCTTGCTTTTCGCCATGGCCTCGCACACCTATTGCGCTCATTGGTCAAGGCCATGGCCGGAGTCGGAGCGGCATTGGTCAGTTGGCGAAGTTGCCGTCGCGCGCACGGCGCCAAGGCTTCGATCATCACAGGTGCCTCGGTGGCGGCGGTAGGCCGAGCCGAACCATAAATTTGACATACGATTGGGCCGTCTTCCCCCTCTCGCGCTCGGGCCGCGCAGGCCGGTGATGGCCGTGGGCCAGCTGTTCTCTTCAGGCCGGCCCAGCATTTCTGAAATGAATTGATTTCTTTTTTTTATTTGTTATTTGAAATCAAAAATGGTTTGAAAAATGTTTGGATGGTCAAACTTGCTCCAAATTTGTTGAAACAAAATTTGCTAGGTTCCTTATCACCAGATCTACTTGGGAAAAATAGTGCATGTCATTTTTGATATACTTTTCTATAGGATTTTATTTAATCTTGAATATTGCTGATAACTTGAAAAATATGTAGAAAAATATCTAGGCTTCAGAAAAATATGATTCCAAGTTTGTTAATCTTCTTATGTCATGTACTTCCTAGGAAAAATATATTTCATGCATGTGCTGTGGAAAACTTTAGAGGTGTAGTTCAAGTACCTTAAATGGCTGATTTTTGTTATTTTTGCTAGAGAGCAAACTTTGTATAAAACATTCATGTGATAATTTTTGTACAGTCATTATATGCTATGAAGAACCCAGGAAAAATATTAATTCTGTTGTTTGACACTTTTCATAGTACAAAGTAATTTCATGCTCATTTTTATGCAATAACTTGTCATTTTTGTGTAGGATAGTTTACTTATCCAAATGCCATGAAATTTTTATGGTAGTCTGTTTAGGGTAGTATTATGCTACTGTAATTTTTCTCAGATTTTAGGAGCATCAGAAATATAGGTTGCTATTCAAACCTATTATTAATTAAGGTTTAAGCAAGTGTTGCCTTAAGTATGATTAAGAAATTAGTAAAGCTTTGGTGTATCTTTGAAGCATTTCACAAGATAGGTTAACTTAACATATTAGTAGTAGAAGAAAATGCAGTAGATGACATGTGCTTGTAGCATAGTTTCTTGGATGATGTTGTCTACCTTGCCTTTCAACATATTCATTGCATTCATCTCCTTCGATGCACCGATTGCATAGGCACTTACACGCATTGCATCATACGGGATCGCAAACCGAGAACCCAGCCGTCATTCCCGAGGAGCCCGAGGAGCAGTTCGAGTGCAGCAGCACGAGAAGTGCCGTGGCCGACGAGGAGGACGTTGAGGAACTTCCGAGTGCCCCGATCACCGCTTGAGCTCCTTCGAGAGAGAGGCAAGCCCCGAGCATCTTTCTCCCGGTTTGCAATGATTTCGTTAAATGCTTTATTTTAAATTGATGCATTACGTTCAGGAGTTGTTTGCAACCGTTCTTTGCATTATACCTTGTTTACCTTTGTTATACTATATCCTTGTTACCACGGTATCCGCAATCAGTCAATGCTTAGGTGGCTTAGACCGGTAGAAGTCGGGTGATTTCTGTCACCGCGAGCTATAGGTGGTTACCGGATCTGTTTGGATGGCTATGAAGTCATGGTATAACTAAGTGTTAAATGAAGTTGAGACCAAGGCGGAGACTTGCGGTGGTTTTGGACCGTAGTGTTTCCGTCTCGTGTCGATTAAGGACCGACCGTTGTTGGGCCTCGAGTCATGTTGAACGATGCCTTACATTTAGCCGGGGCGGATAAAGTACCTTCCGACCATGAAGTGGGAGATTTTTTCGGCCGAGTAGATTGCTCATGCAGCCAAGACTTGCGGCAAGCGGTGTGGTAGGACACGAGGCGGGATGATAAGACCAAAGTGCAATTGGTCGGCCCCGGTACATGTGGTTCTGGCAAACTCGAGATACCTAGAAAGTTGACTCGGTGATCAATATCTCACTTTAGCGGGTGAGTGAGATTTGTGTAAGGAATAAATCACCAGCTGGTTAGGAATCGATTCGAATCGCCATCGCTCCTGGATAGTGAGCACTTGACTTGAGTGACTTCATCGTAGTAAATGTTTATGGAACACTTGGACAGTTATAGTGAATATGACCGTATGGAAGTTGTTTAATGATCAGTGGTTATCATTAATTGCTTAATCACATGTTTACTCTAGTATAGGTGCAAATCTAGTCGAAAAAGTTAATAATAATTAACTTGACAATAATGCTTTTAGAAAGGTTCTTGAAATGCTAAAATGCTTCTTTCATAATTGAGTCGACTACCCTACTATAAAGTCCTTCATAATCCTTGGTGTCATTTATTTTCGGTTATGTGGGGAAGTCCATTTGAGTACATTCTCGTACTCAGGGTTTTATTCCCACTTGTTGCAGATGGGCAGATGTACTATGGCTATTGTATCAACTGCCTCTATCCTGCGATGGGTGATGCTTAGGACCATGGGCATGGTCATTCCTTACGTCTCATCTAATGCTTTTGTTGGAGATGATCATCAGCTGGCACTATATTTGAACTCCGTGTGAGTGTGTGTGGTTTTAAACAAATGACTTCCGCTACTTTTATTCGAACTTGTTTTGTAATAACTATGTGTAAACTCTGATGTATCTGTTATGCAAACTTTTATGTAATATGTGATTGGTGACCGCTAAACTTATTACGATCATGGTTGGGACACGAGTTGGTTTGAAATCCTTCGTGATTTCACGGACTACCGGGTTATACGGGCTTAAGTTTGCTCAATAAATCCGCTTCTCTGGTGGATGATTTTCTTACTTAATTTCGTATAATTGGTCGGTTCTGTTACACTCCCCATGCCAAACCGCGTCAGATAGAGGTGAATAGGGAGGGGCGGTGCAGGGGAAAAAGCTCGGCGGGCGGTAATGGCGGAGCGGGCGGCGCTTGGTAGTCGCCGGTGGAGCATCTCCGCCACTGGCGAGGTGCAAGGAGGCGCTCGGGAGACTCAACGTCGCTGCGGCGGTGCTTGTCTTGTGTAATCTGAGTAGGAAGAGGAGGCTGGGGGGGAGTCCACGGAGCGGAGCTCACCAGTGAGCTTCGGCCGTGCTCGGCGAGCAATTCCCAAGAACGGGATGCTTACCATCGCAAAAGAAGCGAGAGCACGGGTGCGTGGGTGACGGCGAGTCAGAGGCTAGACGGAGTTGTCACCGGTGAGCTGAGGTGGTCGGGCGGCGAAAGCTCCGCAAGGCGCGGTGCACGGTGCAGTGGCGGCGCGCGTAGTATGTGAGAGGAGAAGGAAGCATGGGCGGGAGTGAGCGAACGCAGAATGCGGTGGTATGCTGGGTGCTCAAGACTCGGCCAGCAGCCGGGGAGAAGCCCGTGGCGCGTGCGCATGTGATCGGGAGAGCTTCGGCTGACGGTGGGTGGCGCACGCTGGCGATCGGCTTCGCCGGCTGTCAGGTATGCAGCAGCAATGAAAGAAGCGAAGTAGCGTGGCGTGGGCTGGTCAGGCGAGGCATGGCTTGGGCCAAGGCAAGGCTTGAAGCGAGGCAGTGCTATGGTCTTGGCAATGTGTGAGGGCTTTTTGGGCCGGCGGCTTATGGGCTGGGCGGAAAGAAGGCTGACCCATGAAAAATGTAGAAAAACTCTTTTTCATTTATATTTTCAAGAACTTTTAAAAGCCAGCTTTCAAATCTTATTTTGAGTAAGAAGATGACCTCTTTTGAAAATGTACCAAAAATGAAAGTTGCTTAGAATTTAATTCTCTACAACTTTGCTTTTAGGACCACAGCCAAATTCTTTCTAGATTTTGAATTGGAAGATCAAAGTCCACGTTTAGCTCAAAACCCTAATTTTTGGAATTTATTTTTGAAGCCAAATTTTGAATTACTTTGAATACAAACATTGCTCCAAAAATTGAACTAAACATTGCTAGATGATTTACAATAGTAGCCAAACATGTTTTGCTAACCTAGCAAGAAAATTCAGGGCAAAACAATTCTTAAACAGGTGTATGCAACATCCAGGTTTCACGCATGTTTCAGATGTTTCAAAGAAATGTTTCAGTTATTATATGCAAGATTATGCATGTATGATTAGGATGCTTGATGATGCATGATATGCATGATTTGCGTAAAGGTTTAAATGTAGGCATAACACCGGGTGTTCTGACCCTCCCCTTATAAAAATCTCGTCCCGAGATTTGGGTTCTGAACCATTTGTTATAAAAATCTTCATAAGCTTTTTGTAGATACTCTCCTGTTTCCCAAGTTGCATCTCCCTCATCATGATGATCCCACTGTATCTTGTATGTTTTCACCACACTATTCCGAGTAGCACGTTCCTTAGTGTCTAACACCCAAACCGGTTGTTCACGATACACCAAATCTGATTTGAGTTGAATACCTCGAGGTTCTATTCTTTCCTCCTAACACGCAAACATTTCTTGAGATGTGATACATGGAAAATCGGGAAAATCGTACTCATTGTCTCGAGTAACTCTAACTTGTAGGCTCCGGACCTCTTTGTTCCAAGATCTTGTATGGTCCTCACGAATCTCGCGGCAAGCTTTCTTGGACTCAAACCTTTTCTTCTTCATTGGCGTGACTTTCGGATAAACATAGTCACCAACTTCAAACCTAAGGGGTCTCCTTCTTTGTATGCGCATAGCTTTTACGACGTGATTGGGCCGCTTTCATATTCTCGTGAATAATATGAACTTTCTTCTCGGCTTCTTCTACAAAGTCAATGCCATAATACCTTCTATCTCCGTGTTCGACCCAATTCAATGGTGTTCTACATTTTACGCCATATAAAGCTTGAATGGGGCCATCTTGATGCTTTCTTGATAACTATTATTATAAGAAAACTCCGCTAACTTGGTAACCATGACTCCCATGATCCCTTAGAAGACAATACATGTGCTCTTAACATATCCTCCAAAACAAAGCATTCACTCGCTCGGTCGACCATCCATCGAGGGAGGATGATAATGATAGATCATGAATCAAACTAGTTCCTAAGCCTTTGTGTAAATGTTCCCAAAAATGAGCCGTGAACTGTGAGCCTCTATCGAGATATTATGGTCTTTGGTATACCATGCAACCTCACAATTTCTGCGATATACTTCTCGGCATATTGAGGTGGTCGATATTCTGTTTTTGACAGCAAGAAATGAGCGGTCTTGGTAAGACGATCCACAATTACCCAAATCGAATCATGTCTTTTTTTGAGTAGTGGGCAAACCCGTGATAAAATCCATCTCGATATCGCCCCACTTCCAACTCGGGACCGATAAGGGTTGCAACTTATACCGGCGGAGTTTCATGTGAATTGCTTTCACTCGACAACATGTGTCACATCTGACAACATATGCTGTAATTTCTTTCTTCATTTTGGTCCACCAATAACGAGATCTTAGTTCTTGATACATCTTACTACTTCCGGGATGGATAGATAGCTTAGAAAGGTGAGCTTCATCCATGAGTTTATTTCTAAGCTCTCGATCCTTGGGAACCACAAGACGGTTGTCAAACCACAACACGCCTGTTCATCCACTTTAAAGTGTTGAGACGGCTTTTCTTTTATTTTCTCTTTGATGTGGAATATCCCTTGTCGCTTTTTCGACCTTCTATTATCTTATTCTCCAACGAGCAACTAATCTGAATACTATGTAACACAATGAGGATGCATTAGATCGAACCCATCTTCAAGTAATGGCTGCACATTCAAGTAATGTGACTTTCTGCTCAAAGCATCTGCCACTACATTGGCTTTACCAGGATGATATTGCACATTCAAGTTATAATCCTTGATCAATTCCAACCATCTACGTTGTCTCATGTTTAGCTCTGGTTGGGTAAAGATATACTTAAGACTCTTGTGATCCGTGAAAATATTGCACACATTACCCAGAAGATAATGTCTCCAAATTTTTAGGGCGTGCACAACTGCAGCAAGTTCAAGATCATGTGTTGGATAGTTGACCTCGTGCTTCCTCAATTGACGTGATGCATAAGCAATGACTCTCCTTTCTTGCATGAGAACACATCCTAATCCAGTCTTTGATGCGTCGCAAAACACATCAAATGGTTTCTCGATATCTGGTTGGGCTAGAACAGGAGCAGTGGTTAACAGTTTCCGCAAAGTGTGGAAAGCTGCTTCACACTCTTCTGTCCACACAAATTTATGATCCTTCTCAAGGAGACTTGTCATCGGTTTGGCGATCTTCGAGAAATCTAGTATAAAGCGACGGTAATAACCCGCTAGTCCTAAGAAACTTCTAATCTCAGGAACTGTGGTCGGTGCTTTCCAATTCATAACTTCTTGCACCTTACTTGGATCGACTGAAACCCCATTCTCTGACAGAATGTGACCAAGGAAAGGAACTTCCTTCAACCGTAATTCGCATTTGCTAAACTTAGCATACAGCTTGATGATCTCTAAGTCCGGTCAAGACGGTTCTCGAGATGCTCTTCATGATCTTTCTCATTCTCTGAGTACACCAGAATGTCATCGATGAACACTACCACAAACTTATCTAATTCTGGCATGAAAACTGTATTCATCAAGAACATAAAATATGCAGGAGCATTTGTCAAGCCAAAAGACATGACAAGATACTCATACAACCCGTATCTGGTGGAAAATGCAGTTTCGGTATATCCGTGGCCTAATCTTAATCTGATGATAACCGGATCTCAAATCTATTTTTGAGAACACCTTGGCCTTGGATAATTGGTCAAACAGAACATCAATATGAGGCAAAGGATACTTATTCTTTACGGTCCTGGCGTTGAGTGGCTGTAATCTCACGCACATTCTCAACGTGCCCTCTTTCTTCTTTTTTCACAAACAAAGCGGGACATCCCCATTCGGACTTGCTTGGCGAATAAACCCTTTTTCGACAAATCTTCTAATTGCTTCTTCATTTCATTAACTCATCCGGAGGCATCGATAGGGTCTCCTTGAAATCGAGCCGTTCCGGGTACTAGTTCAATTCCAAACTCAATCTCCCTATCCGGTGGAAGACCGGGTAACTCATCCGGGAATACATCAGGAAATTCACACAGGAATCGATGAATAGGAATGACCGTCCGTAGCACATGTAACACTTATAAGGTTACGTTTCTCCGAGGCAATGGTACTTGGAAAGTACCCTCACCTGTGGGATCCTTAAGGGTAAGTACTCGACTTCCAAAGATCTATGACCGCTCCCCAATCTTTCATCCAATTCATCCCTATAATGACATCCAAGACTAATCCGGGCATAACTATCAAGTTCACTCGGAACTTCTCGCTACCTAATTCAAGGGTTGCCCTCGAACCATCCGGTTAGTCAAAACATCAGACCCTATTTGAACTTATACGGTACCCATACCCCAATTACGTGCATAGTTGTCCATGTTTACGTGCAAATGCTTGACTCATAAAAGAATGCGATGATCCGAGAATCAAATAGAACAACCTGCAGAGGTTTTCGTTGATGTGAAACTTACCAAGAGTGTGGGCTCTCCCTCCGGAATTTCATCCCTTTGTTGTCTTGTGCACTCTAGCATTATAAGTCTGCCGCTTCTTCTTGGCGGTACGGACAAAACCTCGAGAAATGACCGGGTTGATCATGCAGTTATAGCAGGTCCTCTTCATTGTCTGGCAGATCCCACAGTTCCCTTGAATCGCCTTTGTACCGCAGCTTGCGGCGCTTTGTTGTTACTCTCTTGCCATCTTGTACGGCTTTTGAGGTCCACGGAAATTCGACTTCTTGGTGAGGTGGTCTGAACCTAGCGCCCAGTGCCGATGGGCGATATGGAGGACGACCTCCCATAGGTGCTCTAGCTTGAGACGGCCCACCTTCAAAGGCTCTCTGCGTGTCTTGGTCGTGATCTTTGGCGTTGTTATTCTTCTCTGCTTTAGGCGATCATTGATGAAGTCATTGAATCGACACGGTTGTTGGTACCAACATGCTTCATCATTTTGGATTGAGTCCTCTCTTGAAACTGGCTATTCTTTTAGCATCTGTGTCAACCATGTCGGGAGCATAGCGACACAAGTTGTTGAAGGCATGCAGGTATTGCGTCACGGTTTTGGTGCCCTGGTTTAATGCCAGAAACTCTCCCAACTTCATTTCAGTCAGCCCGGGTGGAATATAGACTCCACGAAAGGCCTCAGCAAACTCTCTCCAAGAAATCTGAGCATTTGGAGGGAAGGTGGTGCGATGGTGCTTCCACCACATTCCCGCCGGTCCCTGCAATTGAAGTGCAGCGTACTCCGTTTTTAGAACCTCAGTCATTCTCAACACACGGAATTTATCTTCCATTGTGTTGATCCATTCCTCAGCATCAAGTGGCTCTGTGGCTTCCTTGAATATGGGTGGCCTGGTGTCCATGAAATCCTTGAAGCTGCTATATTGGTTCACTCCCATGCCACCACCTTGATTGTTACCACGTTGAACGTTGTTGGCGATGGTGCGCAGAAAATCCTCCATGTTCTTCTGGGATTGTTCCGTGTTGCGCCGACTCGAAAAGCATTGTGTCGAGAAACATCTCTGGGTAAGCGGGGAGGAGGTGGCAAATGCGGTTCATGGGGAGGTTCATTGATGTTGCCGTGGTTCCCACCATCACCACCACCACCGGTCCCCCGCACCGTTAGCACCGGTCTCGGTGGCTTCAGACGCGTGGTTGGCGAGTGTTTGTCATCCGCATATTTCAAAGCAACAAGTAACGATTGAGTGAAGTTGTAATGATTGCGAGTGAAGAAAAATTATGCCGCATCTTGATTTCTTGGAGAGAATAAATTCATGCAATAAAGCAGAGGCACAACAATCTCATCCCAATTAAGACAACAACACTAAATCGAATTACTTCAACGGCAAACATCGCATCCATACAGTCACATTGCCAGCATACATACACTGGACTTTTTATGCGTTCAGATCTCGCATTCGAACATCAAGTTCCAACCACATGCCAAGTCTCATACGTTCGAAACAACATACGATAGGTTACATGCCAACAAAAGAAAGGTCTTCGCGACAGGACCTAGATACTAGCGCAAGGCAACTAGCCTATTCCTCGGGGCCATCGTCGGGATCGGAGACATCACCATCGCCCCGGTGAAACTATAGGCTCGTTCTGGTTGTCGTCGTCGATGTCCATGCCAGCGGCGTTTGCTGGAGCATATGGGCCAACCCCATTGTAGAGCGCGTGAAACTCCTCGTGCAGGTTGCCGTTGTATTCCTCTAGCTCATCGACTCTCTGCAGCAGAAGGTTTCTTGCGTTCCAGGCTTCATTCCTCTCCTAAACCAATTGTCCAATCATGCGGTCTGCATTGTTGTTGGCTTGAGTCAACGTATGCACTCGCTGCATAGCTCTATCACCTCTCTCAACCGCCGATCTCGGCCAGTAAGTTCATATCACCCACCGCTCCTCGCGCAAGCTAGCTATAGCACGTGCTCTGTCTCTTCTTACGCTTCTTCCCTTTGAGCTTATCCTCACTCGCAAGCGGTCAAAGTCCAAGAGGGTACTCTCGAGACCCTCATACGCTCTAATGGCGGCGAACATAGCACTCATTGCACGGGTTGTCACTAGCTTTGTCCCTCAATTTGGACCTCGACCAATGCACTTCCTTGAGGTCGAGCCCAAATGGCATCACGAGGATCATCCCTAGGAAAAGTACCACTAAAGCTCGCAGCAAGCTCACCGGGAAATCTGCTCATAATGTCCCACGATGACACGGAAGGCTGCTCCCTCTGCACCCTTAGCCGGAGTGCGGCCCTCAAACTCCAAATGCCAACCATCCCAACTGGAGCATCACCGAGAGCAGGAACCCGTGATCTCCACCCTTTGCCAAGTCCATCATCGCCAACTGGCTCTCATTCCAAGAGTACACCGGCTCTTGACCCTCTGGGTACCCCACATCATGGAGCACTCTCAAAGCAAAGTTGGCATGCCAAACTCGCTCAAGAAGGTGTCCGTGGTGCGGTGCTCCCTCAGGCCAACAGGCGTCGGGGTGCTCTTCCTCCGGTGGACTTACTGGTGATGCCGCTTCGTGCAGGGCCATCAGTAGTAAAAAAGTTCTCTTATTACTTGGGAAACATATTTTAGGTGATACACTTTTATCAAAATGAGATAATCAATTTATAAGGGAGGTATGCATGAGATGAATGAAATGCACAAGTAACATGATGTATGTACGCGTCTGCACGCGTTCTCACAAACTTAGGAATAAATAATTTCTAACGACGATTCGGTGGCATACAACGATCTCTCAATACGTAGCTAATACGTTTCTACGATAAGCGTTGTTATGTACTGCAGAAGATTCATTGCCCAGTTCCCAATGAATGCATAATAGCAAAGAAAGTTCTATCTACACGCTCTACACGAATCCCGGAGACACGTGTACAGCGGTAGTAACTACCCGAACCATCGTCCTATTGACGGCATCGCCTCCACAGACGGAAGACCCATACATGAGATACCTTTGTAAAACATGCGTAGAACATGTAATTACTCCAAACATCATATAAGCATTCACCCTAGATCGGGTGTATCCGATCATGCTCTCACAACTCACACTTACCGAGGCGTGAGGCAAATGATCCATACATTACCACTCAAATAAGTGGCACTCATACAATAGCACGCCGTATGATGACGAAGAGAAATATGATGCAAGAACCCCAAGTCGATTTAATTAAGCCACCTAAAGTCCTTAATCGGGCATAAAGGATATGATCATCGGCACACTTTAGATTTTGAAAATCACGTTTTCCAAATGCCTTTTGTTTTAAATACACTTGTGAAACGAGAACACGCTAAACCATGCTCGATGCCACCGTAATGTGAAACCGACCAATTATACGAAATTAAGTAAGAAAATCATCCACCAGAAGCGGACGATTGAGCAAACTTAAGCCCAGATAACCCGGTGGTGAGTCCGTGAAATCACGAAGGATTTCAAACCAACTCGTGTCCCGACCATGATCGTAATAAGTTTAGCGGTCACCAATCACATATTACATAAAAGTTTCCATAACAGATACATCGAGTTTAAACATAGTTATTACAAAACAAGTTCGAATAAAAGTAGCGGAAGTCATTTGTTTAAAACACACACACACTCGCGGAGTTTAAATATAGTGCCGGTGATGATCATCTCCAACAAAAGCATTAGACGAGGCGTAAGGAATGACCATGCCCATGGTCCTAAGCATCACCCATCGCAGGATAGAGGCGAGTTGATACAATAGCCGTAATACATACATCCATCTCGCAACAAGTGGGAATAAAACCCCGAGTACGAGAAGGTACTCAGCCGGACTCCCCGACATAACCGAAAATAAATGACACCAAGGATTATGCGGGCATTATAGTAGGGTAGTGACTCATTTGCAAAAGAAGCATTTTAGCATTTCAAGAACCTTTCGAAAAGCATTATTGTCAAGTTAATTATTTTTAACTTTGTCGACTAGATTTGCACCTATACTAGAGTAAACATGTGATTAAGCAATTAATGATAACCGCTGATCATTAAACAACTTCCATCTTGTCATATTCACTATAATCGTCCAAGTGTTCCATAAACATTTACTACGATGAAGTAACTCAAGTCAAGTGCTCACTATCCAGGGCGATGGCGATTCGAATCGATTCCTAACCAAATTGGTGATTTATTCCTTACACAAATCTCACTCACCCGCTAAAGTGAGATATTGATCACCGAGTCAACTTTCCGGTATCTCGAGTTTGCCAGAACCACATGTACCGGGGCCGACCGATCGCACTTTGGTCTTATCATCCCGCCCGTGTCCTACCACACCAACCTTGCCGCACACGGTCTTGGCTGCGGGCAATCTACTCGGCCCGAAAAAATCTCCCGGCTTCGCGGTCGGAAGGTACTTTATCCGGCCGGCTAAATGTAAGGCATCGTTCAACATGACTCGAGGCCCAACAACGGTCGGTCCTTAATCGATTACTGACGGAAACACTACGATCCAAAACCCCCGCAAGTCTCCACCCGGTCTCAACTTCATTTAACACTTAGTTATACCATGACTTCATAGCCATCCAAAGCAGATCCAGGTAACCACCTATAGCTCGCGGTGATGGAAATCACCCGACTTCTACCGGTCTAAGCCGGCTAAGCATTGACTGATTGCGGATACTGTGGTAACAAGGATATAGTATAACAAAGGTAAACAAGGTATAATGCAGCAACGGTTGCAAACAACTCCTGAACGTAATGCATCAATTTAAAGTAAAGCATTTAACGAAATCATTGCAAACCGGGAGAAAGATGCTCCGGGGCTTGCCTCTCTCGAAGGAGCTCGGACGGTGATCGGGGCACTCCGGAAGTTCTTCAACGTCCTCCTCGTTGGCTTCTGGCACTTCCTGCGGCTGCACCTCGAACTGCTCCTCGGGCTCCTCGGGAATGACGACTGGGTTCTCGGTTTGCGATCCTGTATGATGT